>VXAC01007801.1:1466936-1496537 GCA_013399225.1 Rhipidura dahli
AAAACAACCCAAGATACACTAATAGGAACCTCTTGGACCCATCTACTTACCTACATGCTATTTAAAAATCCTGTTGAGCTGTGTCATGAGCATCAGATTAGGAGGTCATATTCTGATGTAAGGTGAGCTGCTGAAGTTTTTGCACCTGAATTTTTTTTTTTGTTTTGTTTTTTTTTGTTTTTGTTTAAAAGAAAAAAAGACAGTGTAACAAGAAGAAATCTGAAGCAACAGCATGTTTTAAAAGCAGCAATGTTGGGGTGCATTATGTCATGTGTGCTGTACCATGGGCTCCTCCCATCCTCTGTCACCCCTGGCTGTCTGTGCTTTCTTAGGATGTGGCCATCAACCCACAAATGGCACAAGCCAAGAATAAACATTGACCTTTAATGCAACCTCTGCTCCTTTCACTCTGTCCTCTTTGACCCTGAATAAACCATTTCAGTTCACTGAGTGAGTAGAAAAGCAAACCTGAACTTAGAGTTTTGTGTCAGTAGCTTGGCTTAGCAAACTCAGAGAGCTCCTCACACATGAGTGCCAGGGACAGAAAGCAGGATCACTGCAGTGGCTGGGAGGCTGCCTGTGGCTGCCAAGGAATCACAGCCTGGAAAAAGGCAGTTATGCCTTCCTCTCCCTGTCTTTTAGCAGATCTGGGGCTTCACTCTGCATGTTGGAAGTTTTTTAGCTTCTTGTGGTACATTTCTCAGTCCCCTCTCTGTATGAACACGAGGAAGATCCCATCCTTCCATATCCATATGAGAATTTGAGACTAGTCAGTTCCAAACTTGCTAGACAAGAACAATACATTTTTAGTTGTTATATAAGAATATATGTACTAGACTGCTTTCTTGAAAGCGTAATTGCTGGGTGAGAGACTGAGATATTTTTAAATAAGTTTATTCTGCATCTCTCACAGTGATAAAGCAATGTGACTGATGTGAAATAAATAAAGGTCTACTTAGGATTGCATTCATTGGAGATAATAGATAAATCTTTGCTCTGAGCCCCATGATATTATTTCAATTCTGTAGTAAATATTTTCAATTTCAAAATGAGCTTCAGGGGAATCTCTTGCAGATACAGTCTCTTGGCTGCTGGAAGGATCCAATCAACTAGACACAATGTCTTATTAAAAACTGATCTATAGACTTGTTCTTCCAGGAAGAGTGGGAAAATATTTTTGAACAGAAAAAACCCAAATATGTATGGAAAGTCTGTTTTACTTTACTATTTGTGAATAGTAAAGGACAATAAATAAGTAGCCACCTAACTTATTAGCCATTGCTCTGCTGTTGATGCCATTTGTCTGTGTGTAGGGGACAGGGCAGGTACCACAGGTCGTTCAGGAGGAAAGCTATTGAAAAACCCACCTGCAAAATTGGAGTGACTAAATCTGTTTATTAACAGTCACTAATCAAGTATATGCTGTAGTGCTTCTTTGATATCACATATGTATCTGACAAGATATCTTGTAAGCAAGTCTTCATTCAAGTTTTCTTTTTGTGATAAATATTGTTTTAGAGGAAGCTCAACTGCATATTTCATGCAGCAGCTGACCTTGGTCCTGTTTAATGAAATCTGTTTGAGTAGGAAAAATGACAGGTCTTTAAAATATAAGTAAAAATGGGGAAAACTTAGATTTTAGTTTGCATTAAAAACTCACAAAGAAAGTTCCAGTGTATTTACAGGTGTTTCTTTTTATCAGGTACACACTGTTGTAGTAGAGTATACTATGTCATAGTTACAGTATCACATAGTATGATATAATAGAGGAAGACTTCTGGGTTTTTGAGGATAACAAATGAAACTCAGATTTTATTAGCTCTGATTTCATTAGGCTTTATATGTTGCTAAGGAAATACTCATGTAGATGTTAATGCATATGAAAAAGTTACTAGCCTTAAAATTCCTCTATCTTGCCTTTTTGTCAGCATGACCTGTTACAAAAAGAAGTGTTTAGCTGAAGGATGTTCACAGAGAAAGAAAGTTCCTACTTGCTGTTCCATGAGGAAGGTCTGCGTGTGGAAGACGTGCTAAAACTTGTCTCCCTTTGCCCTTGCGAGCTGTCAGCAGGCAGCTGATCCACAGGGTAGAGACAGCTACACCAGCAACGCTGACAGGGACAGCTCAGCACCCCCCGAACTCTTAGGGGAGCTGGCTCTGCACCTCTTGCTCTGCAGTGCAGATTTTGGAGTTTTGAGATGCTGGTGAGTGGGAGCTGGCAGCAGCCCCATGTTCTGTGCCCGTGTGTGGGCAAAGCAAGCAGCGTCCTCTCTTCCCCTGGCTTCTGCTGTGGGGGCAGCAACCTCCTGCAGAAGGGTGGCAAGCAAAGGCAGCTGAAGGTGCTGATGTCTTTGGCTAGCACAGCTCAGTTGGCGAGGCGGCATCGCTCAGCACCCTCGCTGCCAAGTACACCGCGCGCTCCTCGCGGCTGGGAAGCAGCAGATCCCTTTTTGGGGGAATCACAGCCCCCATGGGCACAGCTGAACAGAAGATACGGGCTTAGGGGGTGTTTGTCATCCTGGGTGCCCCAAAATGTTGTTGCATTCCATGTCAATCTGTGCCCAAAACAGTTTCTCTGTCCTTGAGAGCCTGTGGCTGGAAGATGGAACTGGGGGCAGAGTGAGTGAAGTTCTGGCCCCTGACTTAACTGGGGGTTACTCCCCCATTTTTCCCTTTTCACCCCAAGGGAGTTAACAATATTTAACAATTTTGTGTTTAACAGTTTACTGTTATTTTTTGCCTGTTGCTATTTCTTCTTTTTTCTTTTAGTAAACTACTATTTTTATTCACTTATACCTACTTGTATTCATTTTTCCTTAATGGTGGAAAGGAATTGGTTAAACTAAAGCATAGGTAACTCATTTTAGAGTGTCCATCTTACATTGTCTTAAAGCAAGACATTTGCTTTCATAATTTAGTACTTCAAGTAGGAGGGAATAAACTTCTTGCTGCTCTGTGAAATATTATCTATGGTGTTTTTCTGTCATCCAAAGTCAGTTCTAACTTGAGTTGAAAAAAATTTTGCTTTTATTTTTTATTGCATTTTTGCATTACAAGTAAATTGTGCAGAAGATGAAGTCTCATTCTCATGGGGTTTAGATTTCCTTCTTTCAGGGAGCCCAATTGCTTCTTTGCGTTTAAGTGCCTGGTGTCAGGATGCTGGGACAAAGACATCCAAAAACGTGGTATTCTCAGGAAACTGAGTGACTTTGAAATCTGCAATTAATAATATTTTTATCAGGTCCTTACAAAAAAAAGTAGTAGTATGTGACTCTGAAATTATATTACAGGCATTACTCAAATCTAATTTGGTATTAATGAAGTTGAAATCTTTTGATTGCCCAAAAAAACCATGGTATTTCAGTAATTCTGCATGTAAAAATATATTTGAAGATAATCCTTTCAGACCTGACAGACTGAGGCAGAGTGGTTCATGCTGCTCTGTCAGATAAGTGTTGTTTCAGCCTTGGTGAAGGAAAAATGAGTTGTCATTTAAAGTATAGGGTGACTGACTCATCCCAGAGTAGCTTGGTGCAAGTTTCCTTCCTGTTCAAAAGCTCATCATGAAGGATGGATTTTTTTTTTTTTTTTTTAGGTTGGAGGAATTTTTGAGGATTTCTAGGGTGAACTCAATTTTTAAATTTAGGGATATTGAAACTTCATTAAGTTTGCCAAACATTTGGCATTGGAACCGGTTCAAGTAAACAAAAAGAATATATCTGAAGTTTTTAAATGTTTTAGCTTGATTTTGACATATTCTGTTTAGTGCTTTGCCTACATCTTGAATTATACTTCCAAATGTAATCTCATAAAATGATACCTTATATTCAGTGGTTTTTCTGTCTTCAGGAGTTCATAAGCCCTTTTGTTTCCAAAGATAAATATTTTCATATTTAAATTTTGTTCTTAATTTTCTGTAGGTTCAAAATTTATAATGGAGCCAGGTGAAGACACCATACTATGTTTTGCTATCTGTCACTTAACGAGACTTTTATTAGAAAATCAAATGGGGAATAACTCTTTAGGCAACTGTGTCATGGAAATGGGGCCTGGACTGTTTTGATTCCAAAACCTGTGCATCAGGAAGCAATGGAAGCAGCACTCTCCTGGTGGTTGTTTAGAAAGGTGGATCCACATGGTTGGCAGGCAACAGTTGTGCTTTTCTGGACTTGAGGCCTCATGTGAAATATCATTCTGTTTTGTAACTTGACCTGCTAAAAAAACCAAACATCAGTACTAGCAACAAAACCCCACCAAAAAACCCTCCCAAAAAAAACCCTCAAAGAAACAAGGAAACAAAACCATTTTAAAAAGGCACAAAACCCAACAATATCAAAGCCCCCCTTTTAAAAAACACTGTTTCCCAGCTCAAATGCATCTGGAAGTGGCTTACCAAATTAAGCGAGTGAGAAATCAAGACCCAGGTGTAGGGAAAAGGAACAAAAATAACACGAGTCAACATCTCAGTGGAGTATTGGCAGAGGCAGGTGGCTGCAGGGTCTGAAGAAAAGTGGAGGAGAGCAGCCGGTAATAGAGGGGAATGCTATTATCCAGCTTAAGGTCTGCTCAAGGTGACTTTTAGAGACATGGAGAAAAGTTTTGATTTGCCTTCTGAAACAGACCCCAGGGAAATAGTCTGCTGCAAAGTGTTCCGAGGAATTGCTTCTTGTACCACAGAGTTTTGCATCATGTAGTTCTTGGGTTTGGGGTTATGAATAGTTTGATGCAGGGAAAAAATCATATGTTCAATCTTGGGCACTTTTCCCCATCCTAGGTCCTCAAGCAAAATGAAGGAAAAAGATTTTCTATAAAAGCACAGCACAACTGTTGCAGCCTAGGCACTAGTTTGTTGAAAGAAATTTTGGGGACATAGGCTACAAACATTGTTTAACAAACACTTCAATAGTAACAATACTATAAAAATGTTAGACTATTGGGAGAAACCTTGCTGTTAAATGAAGAACGTAATTTGATGTTTGAAGAGGTCATAAAACTCTTCAAAGAACACTTTATAGCTCTGATTAATATAATACATTTAATTAGAAAATGTAATAGTAAAGGATGGAAAAATAACTTGAAAAAGAAACTGACTTTGAAGAGTTCTCCAAAATGTTAGCAGGAAACATGTTAAAAGAACCTAGAGGTTTATAGCCTGGCAAATGAGTGATACCAGGAGGTCTGTTCAGATTGCAGAAAAAGCTGAAAATAACAGGATGTATCCTAGTGCCATGCCTGTATTTCAGAAAAAGAGAAGAATTTATCCAAAGTGAGGCCAGAATACCAGCCACAGCTATTTCTGATATAGCTGCTTCTAAACGTTTCCTTCATTGGTGTTGGGGCTTCGTTTTGGTCGAGCTGGGGGGTGTGTGAGGATGGATTTAGAGATCCAGCATACAAGTCATACAGCTGAAAGGAAGACAAACCCCAATTCCAAGCAACCCAAAAACAAAAGCTAAAGAAAACCCCATCAGCAAAAAACCCCCAAAACACACAAACAACAGCAACAAAAAAATCCCTACTTTTGTGGGTTGGTGTTTTGTGTGTGGGTGGGTTTTTTTTAGATTTTTATTTTATGTTTTTATTTAAGCAAGACTGAATATGAAAAGGTGTGGCCCAAACTGTAGTAGATGTAAAATGGTTTGGGGTTTAACTAAATTTATTTTTGGCACATGAGCAGTCTCAGCCTGGTACACAAGAAGAGTTGAGAAGCTGCTGTGTCATTGCCCTTTGTGCAGTAGTCTGGAAATGAGCATGCTCACTGGGCATGGAATCTGTCTCCTAAACAGGCTGCTAAAATCATCAGACTATTTGAGGTTTTTCTCTGAATGCTTGTAGTGTCCCTTTGTACGGCAGGGGAATATTCCAGCACTGCCTGGAATCCATTCTTTCAGGTAATGAACCTGAAAATGCACCCTGAATAAATTAATTATTAGGAATTAGGAAATTGTTCTTGAATGTCTCATACCCAAGTTTAAAAGTGGGTCGGTGAACTGACTTTTTAAAGCACTGATAACAGCATGCTGACATGGGTTATTTTTTCAACACATCAGTTTAGGTTTAACCCTGAAAGAAAGGGAGTCTTGTGTTAAAATTGAAGTCTCAGCTGAAGAAGATTTACACTAACTTGAATTTTACTTTTGGATAACATAGCATGGTATTTACCCTGCTTTTCCATCATGGAACAAAATAGTTACTAAGCTGAGCTCTAATATCACTTGTGTTGGGAGTATGAAAGACATTTAAATATCATTTATCTGCAGTCTATGTCCACACTGAAGTATGCTGACAAATTCCCTGGCTGATGCTGATTGTGTGTGTTACTTTTTCCAAAGGCCTCAGCGTGGCTGCTCCCACACAGTCCTGTGTAACTTAATGGTGCATCTGAACCTTTAAACATATTGGCATAAAAATCAATATATAAACAGAATGCAGTATACAGCAAGAGACTGGACTTGAAAAATGCTTATATCCAGCCTGGAAACTGAAGATCCCTCTTTGTCACTGTAACAGGTACAGCCAAGGCAGGGCTATAGTGCTTTTTGTGTACAAGCTGGTTTAGAAGATGTATTAGCTAAAGACACACTAAAAGTGATTAATTACTTCCTGGTGTAATAGTTGTAGAATTTCTTTTATGCGGGCATGAGAAACTGAAGAATGGAGTCCTGTTCCCACCTGGGCTGCTTCTTGGTGTAACTTAGGAGTTGGCACAGATCCACATATGGGGAGGCTTGTATTATTTTCACATTTAGCAAGTGCATCCATTCAGCTGGACTCTGAAGTGCTCTGGGATCAGTCTACTTGCACTGCTAGTCTTTTCTCCTGCTAGTCTTCATTTAGAAATGTTTTAAAAAGAAAAGTTGCTTTTAAATTAATACTGGTAAAACTTGTTGCCTTTTACAAGGTGCTTTGATTTTTAACTCCTTGACTGTAAAGCAAACCGTATTTCCAATTCTGTCCCTTCTGTCAAAGGCCTCAAGAGTGCCTTAGAACTTCACAATCCAGCCTTTTGATGCAGAGTTGCAACTGTTTAGAAAAGTGATAGAAGTCCAGGAAAAAATAAACGTGTTCCTTGGGGAATCCTCAAGTTGATGAGCAGCACTTTCCCTGTTATGCCTAGGTAAACAGATTGATTCATTCAGCTGGAATTAGCATCATGCATGAACCATGGGACAATATTTTGGCAAGAAAGAGGCTTGTTGTGAGATTTCCAATAAAGAGCTGAGATGAATGACTGTATGATCACTTAATCTTGTTAAACGTAGCATGAAACACTAAATGTATTAGAGCATGTGTTTAAATGATAAATCCTGATGTTGGACCTCCTACAAAACAGTCCTTTCTTCACGTGGTTGCTGCTCTTCGAAGGGATTTCTTTCCACTTTGGAGCTATTTACTCTTCCCTTTTATTGTTGACTAGTGTTTTGATACATTCTTTTAATTTTTTGCTTTTAAATGCTTTTATTTACAAATAAATGCAAAGAACCCCCCCACAAATCTGTATGAAGTAGAAATCTATATTACATAACTATGCTATATAGTATATTAAATCTATATAAAAATACAAAATTATATGCATTGTATATTTTATATTGTTTATTACAAGAATATTCATAATCTAGTGTACAGCTCATAGGTACTACCATGAATCAAGTGTTAGAAATACCCACATCCATTACAGAACAAAATCTGCATCTCTTGCTGTTTTCAGGGGGAGTTTTGGAGGGGGTTTTGCTAGTTTATAAGTGATTTACAAAGTAATACTTACGTGTTCATCAACTTTGTGGAGAACAGGTGAGAGGCAAGGCAGTTTCAGTAAATGAGTGGCATTTCCACTTGCTGCTTAAAAATTACTTATTGGTTTTGATAGGAAAGTAATCACTGAGACAGGAATTAAAGTTAGGGTCTTCTAACCTGTTTTCATAGAATCATGGACTGGTCTGGGTTGGAAGGGACCTTAAAGTTCATTAAGGTGCAAAAATCCCTGTACCCTGGGCAGGGGCACCTTCCACTGGACCAGGTTGCTCAGAACTACATCCAACCTGGCTTTGAACACTTCCAGGAATGAGTCCACAGCTTTTCTGTGTAGCCTCTTCCAGTGTCTTGCCATCCCCATAATAGGGAACTTCTTCCTAACAGCTGATTTAAACCTACCCTTCTTCAGTTTAAGGCCCTTCCCCCTTTTCCTATCACTATATACAGCCCTGTGAAAAGTCCCTCTTGAGTTTTTTCCTATCACTATATACAGCCCTGTGAAAAGTCCCTCTTGAGTTTTTTAGAATTGAATTTAAAAATTAAATAGAAATCTAGACTTTTGTAGACTTAAATACTCAAATTCAGGCATAGGGGCCTGAACTAAAATTAGTTTTGTATAACAGAGTGTTTGACATACTGAAATACTAGCACAAAAATTTGTCTATGGGCTAATATTTGAGTGTTTTGGTAAATAACTTGATATATCAGCTTTGTGTATTTGCTGAATGTACACCTGTAGCCACAAAATACATTTATATTAGTGCATATTCTTTTGGTGAAGGCTCATAAAAATAGAGAATTAAAAACTATGCACATCCCAGCTGCTGCACATTCTCTGGGTACCATCAGTTGTCCTTGTTCATGTCAAGCAGCTCTGCCTATGCACATCATCCCCATAATTTTCATCACATTAATGGACTTCATTAGCTGTTTTAGGAGGAAGAGACGTGTCAGATAGTGTAGAGTAGAAGTAGATTAACTCTGAGACTTTATTGGAAATGGGGAATCAGTGTCCTGCAAATTCCCTGTGAGGGTGTGTCTGGTGTGTGTACACAAACGAAATACAAGTGGTGGTGACTGAAGGCAGAACTTCCCCAGCTGGGTGCATCCTTTTTGATTCCAAATGAAACTGCTTGGAGCAGTTCTGTCCATAAGGACAGCCAAGTGTCAGGGATTTGAATAGCTATGAAAGAGTAAAAATCCTGAAATCCCGATAAAGGAAGTGCTCGTATCATCAGCTCTGTGTGGTGGCAGGCAGGGAGAAAGGAAGGAAGAAAATAGGTTACAGGATTTCATAATGTAATTACAAAAGGTGATTTGAATTTGATTGTCTGCAAGAAATGCTGATAAGGGTGAGTCTCTGTGCACTTGGAGATTTGAATGCTGAGGCCAGATCAAGTCTCTGCAGACTTGTGTGGAAAAGCACAGCTATTTCATGACCTCCTTCTCTTTCCCATTAGGCTCCTGCCTGGTAAAAGCAGGACAGACTTTGAGATGCATTTTATAAATGCAGAAATGACCATGTACTTTTCAGGTATGTCTAAAAAAAGATACTTCTGTTCCTTCTTTGTGAGAAGAGATCAAAAAAGAAAAAAAAAAACTTAGGGAATTCCTTTTATTAAAGCAGAGTGAAGTAAATACATGTGCTCCACTCAGATTTTGTCCTCATATAAACAACATAGACGAAAAAGGTGTTAAAAGGCAAGAGAATATGCTGTTGTATGTAAAAAAAGAGTTATTTTCTCATGCTGCAAACAAATTCTGATTATAACTCCATGATATAAACATAATTGCATTTTGTCTGTAGGAGCAGTTTGTGGTCAGCTGTGGCTTGTGAATAGGCTTTCCCTGCTTTTTTTGTTTTTCTTCTCCTATTTATCTCCAGTAGTATTTATGATGTGTCAGCAGCAACCTGAAGTGGTATAAAACCAAATGACTTCAAGGTCTTCTGTACAGTCAGAGTGCATTGGCTCTTTGACCCATACTCTGAGGAATGGCATTGCCAACACGCTCCACTATTTCAGCCTATGTTTGCTGCAGCTGCTTTAGGCATTGTTGCTTGATCTCAGTTATAAAACAAGTGTCTAGAAAGCTGATTGACAAGTTATTTGCCCCCCATTCCATCCCCCTTCTTCTTTACCTTCCCTATCTGTCCTTAACACCTGTAATTCCAGTTTTTATCTTACTGACAAAAATAACTCTAAACTTGGATGTTCATATGATTTTTATTGGAAAAGGAAGGGGAAAAGTTGTCTTACTGTACCTGAAAGTCTTTGTGAGACCCAGGGCTTGGATGGAGAACTGAAATAAAAAGCAGGGTTTGGGTTTGGGTTTTGTGGGGTTCTTCTTCCTGGCAGAGTGTATATATATCAAATAGGTGAGGGGCAGTAGTAGAAGACACTGGAGAAATACATGGAATTGTTACTGAATCAGCAGTTTAAAACTGCTCCTGCTAAAAAGCCAGGTTGATACCTGCTCAGAACAGGAACCTATATAGAAAGAAGATATCCTATGCTGTGTACATATTTCTGGTGAATGAATGCCATGCAAAAATATTTTGTAGCTCTTACAGGGAAGAGCTGTCTACTCACCAAGTAGAGAAATGGGATGTCTGTGGCTTTCTTGGAAGGGTTTGTAATTCAAGCCTCAGTTTGCTCACAGCTGGCTTCATTCAATTACAGACCTGAGGGATAAAGTGCAGCCACTGAAGTTACTGAGCTTAACTGTTGAGACCACTCCGGTATCATCCTTCCATTGTTCCTTTCGTGGTGTTCTTAAGATTGTGTATCTTTGGTTTTAACCACTTCAGTTCTATATTTGCTGCTTTCCCTTTCCTTCCCATTTATATTGTACCATGCCTTTGGGCTGATTTACTGATTGACTGAATGAAATTCCTCTGTCTCCTGGGATGTTTGGATCAGATGTTTAAGAAAGAAACCATACCACATCGTTCTCCCAGTTGGAGTAGTTGTGTGCAGCAGTTGTCCTTTTCTTGTGAAATGCTGGTGTTCCTGCTTGCTTTAGGTACTAATGCTTTCTTCTTGGTTAGGAACTAGACCAGGGAACTTTTCATCTGCTTTGCTAATCATGTTAAATGGCTTTGTATTAAAAGTTGTAAATATTGCTGGCTATGCCCTATGGTAAAACTCTGTGTTTACAGTAAATTGCATTGCATGAGATTACACTTTTAATTAAGCATGTGGTTCCTTAGGCTTGATACTGGAGCTTCTTTAACCTGCTGCACTTAAAGCTTGCTCAGCAATACAACCTGTGCTTTTTCTTCTTGCCATTGACAGCAAGCATAATCAATCCTCATATAGAAGCAATTCTAAAGTTTTTTTTCTGGGAAAAAAAGGGTTTGGAGCTTAAACAATGCAGAAAACTTGCTGCTACATAACAAAGCATGAGCAAGCTTATAGGATAGAAAAATGCAACAGATACTAATATCATCACTTAAGGAAATATCAGTAGATCTTGAATGGAATGCTAAGAAAATGTGTTGTTCAAACAATTCTTTTGTGCAGAGGATACTGGGTAAAATACTGTTAACTAAAATGTGTATCCCCCACAAGTACATTTTACTGCAGAGCAGAAGTTTGTATAAAAATTTAGTGTTTTTCTTGGCAAGAGCTTGGTACTAGTGAAACCAGAAATGTGGAGAGATATGAAAAATGAAGCAACTGCTTCAGGTATTTTTTTTATTAGACCATGTAAAATGTGTATCAGTTGCATGAATAGGTTGAGAATCCCTAAAATATATGAGAGGAAAAAAAACACTTTTGACACCATTACTAAATACGATTTTAATAAAATTGCTGATATATTTAGTTCATATTAGAATGCTAGTTTGTGTCAGAGACAAAATATGAAAAGTGGCAGGTGTTCTTATAATGCCACCCCTATGTGACATACACTTTGTGTAATGTTACATTTAATGAGAGAGAAACAGGCTATCTTGGCATATAATCCTTGATTTTTTATTTTTTTTTTTTTTAACCAACTTAGTGATAAGATGCACTTTATACATCCTTTTACCTTCAAACCTATTGATGCCTTAAATGTGTGCAAATCCTAAATAACTCTGAGAGGAAAACTTAGGTGTGTGTTCCATGCAGACCTCTCAACAGTGTGGACTACACCAGCCACTGAAACAGTGTGGTTGATTTAAATGAAGTAACTCAGACAGTAAGACCACTTGGTTTGGGATTTTTTTTTTTTGTTAGTTTTTTTAGGCAATCTTTCAATTTTGTAGGTTTTCTGGTTTGGTGGGTTTGGGGTTTTTTTGTGTGTATGAGAGGGGGACGTTTTGTAGCTGAAACATACCCCCAAGCATGTAGTCTGGCTATGTTTTGACTTCCAGTGATAAAGTTTTCTTTACAGAAAGAGGTAAAAAAGCAAAAGTAGCAATGAATATGTTCAGAAATCAAGTGGTTGTAGTTCCTCACAGGGATCTAAAGCTGGAATCAAGTACAGTTGATGAATACCTATAATTTGCCGTCCTGTACATCTGCTATACACAGACCAACTTGAAGGCTGTCAACAGAAGGATGCTTACGGGCAACAAAATTTTGGTAAAATTAAATTAGGTGTGGTTGTACTATCTGAAACTTAGTTTCTTCTAAAACTTCTAGTATGACTGTTTTTGGAGGAGTATTATTTAAGATATCTCCTTAATGCATCTCCTACATTATGATGGGTTATTTTTCAGATTCATAGGCTAATGCAACAGGGTAACCCTACAGTGAAAGGCTCCGTACTTCTGATGTTCAGCAGGTAATTAGCTATTGCACTTTAGCTCATTACTTCATAGGTGATAAATTTCTTTGGGGAAAAATGCTTTTAAAGAGTTTGACAAGTTTAATTAATCTATTAAAACTTTGACTCTTGGATGAATTTACAAGAAACATCATCGTGTTTCAAGGGCAGCTCAGCTACCACCCTCTGCCACCACGTTGAAATGGCACTGAGGAGCACAAAAAAGACTAATTTGACAAAGGAAATATGTATTTTTGTATTTGTACATCCAGAGTACAGGCACTATGTTTTGCTGAACATGCAACAGAAGAAAATGCTGTCTCGGTACTGTCCATATAAAGTGGTGACAGGTAATTAGTACTCAAAGCAAAAGAAATTCCTGCAGTCAGATGCCAACCCTTTTCCACTGGGAATGGTAGTACTGAATTTCAAAATAAAGGAAAATAATATTAATTTTGTCCTTGGCATGCAAATTTGGATATTAAAAAGGCAAAGCCGGACTTTAGGCATCTTTAAATGTTTGCATTCCGAAGTGTTTTAAAGTAGTGTATATTTTTTCTCTTTTGCCTCACTTCAAGTACAAAATATCTTTAACAAGCAGCTATTTGTTGTTCTTGGTTTTTCTTTCTAGTTCCATATGTTCATTTCAGTTTCAAGGCTGCTGTTCAAATCCTGCTGTGAAGGTGGAAGTCCAATTTTTTTCCTGGATTTTTTTCTTTACTACTGTGTTTAGTGCTTCTAATATCTTGAGTTTTAAAAAAATATTTCATTTTAAAACCAACAAGTTTGTAAGTCAAAGTAGTACAATTACTGGTGTTTTGTTCAGTTATGAGGTGATAAGACTGAAAGCCAATGGGCACCTCTTTTGAATCACTGAAAATATGACAACATCTCAGTGTGCTTTGCATTGGGAAACACCCAATATATCAATCAGAATTCAGGTGGCATTAACACAATCTTCTGTTGAGAATATTCAGTAGCTGGATATAAAGGTTTGGCCACAAATCAAATAAAGAAATGATGATATTTTTTTCAGTTTATCTCAGAGACTTTCCTAATTTTACACAGCACTATCTAATTAAAGAAGCCAGTTCCTGAGGCCTGATTTAACTGTAGTCATATTTTTCTTTCTTCTTTTCAGTTTTATAATTTTTTTGTTTGTAATCATTATTCTCTACAGGAATAGCCATAATCCTTAATAGGAAAGAATGCTGTTGATATGTCTTTTATTGCCACACAGCTCTAATTTATTCCAAGACAATACCATTCCCACTGGAAAATGAGTTAGCAGTTAATAAAAAAAAAAAAAAAGAAAATTTGTAATTGCATAATTAAAGACTGTAGTATCAGAAGCATAGAGAAGACTGAAGGTTCAGGGAAGGGGAAAAATCTTTTACCTATGTGACAGCTGGCAAACTTTTGTCCCACAATCAAATTGCCTTACTAACAGTAAGCATGAGTATAACCAAACCTGCAGGGTGGAATATGTCCATTAATTTAATGTATGTGTTTTATGAAGTAGTTTTGTCTGTTTACAGGTTAAGTCAAATCAAAGCTCAGGTAAGAGCTAAGCTACCATCTACTTGTTCACTTCTTGCTCTCTGCGTGATGGATTTGGTGTGTACAGGTCAAGGTGAAATGTCTCTGTCCATTAAAACTTGTGCATCAACCTACATATTAACCAGAGTGTTGTGATTGCCATCCAGGTGCCATCCCAAAATGCATTTGGAAATTTCTGGCTGTTGATTGAAACTGGATACAAAATGAACAAGGAATCACTTGGTGGTTGTGGGGTTCCTAATGGGTGACTGACTCCTAAACTGTTTTCTAGCAGGACACAGTCCTGTTGATCCAGCCCTGTAGTGTTGAGTGTGTGGGCACAAATGCACGTGCATGCAGTGGGGCTTGGCATGCCATTTGCTGATTTATCAGGAGTTGTTGCCATCATATGTGGTACTACCATGGATGTAGGGCAGCAGCAGGAGATCAGTGTCCACCCCATGGACCCTTGCTGCTCTTGAAAGGGGGGATAGAACAGAAAGGTTCCTGCAAAAATTTCTTCGATTTGCAATTCATGAAAAGCCATTTTCTCAAAGTTGAGTAGAGTGTTTAGCAGCAACTTTAGCAGTTGCATGCACCTCAAGGCAAAATATTTTCTTAGAGCCCTGGGTGTTCACTTTTAATTCTACTAAAAATATTTATCACTTTTTTCACAATGTCCTTCTGCATTAGCTGTGTTTGGAAGAAAGGGTAACCCAGGCAACCCAACACTCTAGCCCTTAGGCAGCCTGCAGGCAGTCAGCCTTTGCAGAATGATAGTAATAATAATAATAAAAGACCCCTCACAGTGCTAGCAGCAAATTCAACAGCACTTTTGACAGGTGAAAGTCTGTATCTCTGAGGTAAAGCAGAGGGGAAAATAGAGGCAGCATGACTAAGTGCTATTTCTGTTAGGTTTATAACAGTGCCTTGGAGATTTAATAAGATTTTTAGAAGATTTTGGAAACAGACTGAGCCATATAAAGACAGTGTCCTGAGATGAAGGGCCAAAGCAAGAAGTGCAGGAGAAGCAAAATTCTTCATGCTCTGCAGCAGCAGGGTGACAGGGGTTTTTTACCTGATGCTTTGCAGCAGCCACAAAGGGCTGAGGACAGCAGTCCCTTCCCACTGGCTTAACCTAGTGGCAGGAGAGGCTGACTTGGTTGTGCAGAGCCTATTTGCAGTCTTGAGCTTGTTCTCACGCAGCATGGAAAGGAAGGAGGACTGTCTGGAACAGGCTGTGAGCAGGATGAGTAGTCCTCAGCTGGCTCAGGCAGACAATCCCTCCTCAGCAGGAAGACCCCACATGTTATAGATATCAAGGCTTTCCTGGACAAATTCATATCCACAGACTGAAAGGTTTCAACACTGTATGACAGATGACATCTATTTTATCCATTTCACTTTCTCTTACAAGTTCAAGAAATGTTTTGGCTGCGTCAGTGGACAGGAGTGATTTCCCAGGAGGGAGAAAACTCTGCCTTGGGCAATAACTGATCTGGTGCCAGGGAGAGAGGGACAGTGGAGTGTGAGGCCAGGGGAGCAGGAGCCTCATGTGAAGGGACATAAAGTGTAGAAAGTTGTGAGGAGCAGCCCCTTAGTCCACAGAGGACATGGCAGATTTGTCTGGACCACAGAGGCCTAGGCAGGGTTTGTTAAAACTTTGAAAAAATACATTTAGAAACAATTGCTTGCCCTGGTTTGGTGAGTTCTCCCATCTTAAAATGGTAATTATTCCGATTAATAGACCATCAACCCCTTGTTTATTGTTTTTATTTTAAAAGCCTGGAGATCTGTTTTGATGAGATTTGTTCAGTCTAGAGAAGAGTGTAATTTAAAGCTTTGGCCAGCTGGGGTCTGGTCTTACCAGGCAATAGGCAACGTACAGGGTCTGAAATTGCAGAAAGATATAGCTGCTCCCAAAGTGAGGGTTATGTCTTTCTTTGGGCTGGATATGCTTCTCCCAGCCTTACTCTAGCATCTATTTTACACAGCCAACTTGAGAATTGCAATTGGAACCCTGTGATTATAGGAATAACTCTAAAAGTGCTTTGTTTTTGAGAAATGTGAAACTTCGAACAACTTTGGATGTGTTGACCTTGAGTTACTACTGAGTGATTTTGTTAAGAGCTTCATAACTTGTATTCACACCTTGTGTATTGGGAGTGACTGTTCACTTCTTCCCTTAGATTTGCTGATGACACTTAGTATATAGGGTAGGTTAGTAGAGGAATAACATAAATTATTCCTGGCTGTTGGGGTTTTTAAAATTTATTTCAATGGTTATCAAGTTATGTTCAGGATTTGCAGTTATTTCTTTTGTTAAGATAGAGAGGAGAAACACATGTTTGGGACAGCAAGATGGATCAATGTGTATATTAGATACCTAAATAAGTGTAATGAGATGTAGCTATCCCATATCCCAAACAGAAAAAAAATTAAAAGCTTGATAAATATCAGTTTGTTAGGTGAATGGGGAAGATTACCTCGTTGGAGAGATGGTGCTATATAATATGATCTGTAGAGGCAGAGGCCTTATCAAGATGGACCTATAATGATTATTTGTTATTTGGGTTTCCATAATTCCGTTTGGTGTTGTTTTTCCCTTTCACAGGCAGACCTTCTATCTAAGTTATAACCTGCATTTTGCTCCTCTTCCTGCTTCTAGGGGATTAAATGAAGTTTACAAAGCCTTGTCTTCAGACTACTGCTAAGAATGTCCATAGTGCAGAAGTGTTAGCATGAGTGAGGATGTCATCGTTTGCATGTGCAAAGGGGAAAGATGACAAAGTCTTCGGATGTAAAATGAAATGTTAAGTTGTTCATGTTCTCCTTGGCTGTGTGTGAATTTGAGTAGAGATACATTTTTCTACAAGGCTGCTGTAGCTCTCATTACTGCACAGGACTCTGGGACTGTTTCTTATGGAGCCTTGTAAAGCAAAGAGCTTTTCAGACCCTTTAGTGGGTACATCACTTGTGTGCCCCAACCACAGTCTTTTATATTTGAAATGTGCCATGGCTCAAATGAAGTTAAGGGGTTGCATCAGGCACGTGGTGGGGTTTTTGTGGTATATTTTTTTTCACTGCAGGAGATCTTTTTTTAACTTTTTCAGCTAAATGTAAAGCAGCTATAAATGGAACTGTTATTTAGTAGTCTCACTCAGATGATTATTTTTCCCGTGGTTTTTAATAGATAAACTGAATGGATGACCAGTTGTAGGAATGTAACATTGTTCAGCAATGACAGATTTTTCTGTTCGCCTTTATGGCTGGTATATTATTTTTTGAGGAGCTGAGGCTTTGGAGCAACTTCAGATTCCTGATTGGTAAAGATCAGATAAAGTACTAAAATAGGTATGAAAACTGACAGAGAATATGTGAGTGGCATCAATTTCAACCCACCCCCTCCCTGCTTTAAATTGGTCTACATGATGAACAAATGTAAGTTATTAAAAATCTCTGTGTGTGTGAATTCGTGTGTGTAAAAAAAGGAGTGAAATAACAGCAACCTCAGCTACAAATCACAGCAGATCACACATACAGTCTGCATAGAAACAGGTTTTTTTTTTTTCACTTGAAAATATTGCCATTATTCATTCTTCTTGTCTACAGAGATGCTTGGAATATGTGATTTCTTAAACAATTATTTTAATATGCTGTGTGTAGACCTGCAGTTAAACAAGAAATAAAGAAAATGTTGATTTTGCTAGTAAAGCTAGTCTAGACTCTTTTATCTCCACTCTCTTGTTGGTATTTTGAGTGTCTGAATGTCCTATCTGACAGTCTTTTCTGGCCGTATTTTGCAATTTGTTCTCACCAAGTAAGTCCTTTAGGATTACTCTTTGCAAAGGGTGAACCAAATAGAACCATATCAAATGCTCCCAGAAGTAAAGATCTTCTTGTTCAGACCAAAGGAATAGCTAAGTGCATGCAGTAGACACACATAAATGAAGATAATTGCAGTCAGGGGCTCTATAAAGTACAAACCATAAGACATGATAACAGGGCTGTGAAATGTGTAAGTCAGTCAGTGATTTTGCACAGCTTAAAACTACATGAAGCAAGGATTTTCAAATGTCACTTGTCTAAAGAGTGTATTACTGTAGCAGAAGAGGTGATTTACTTGTCTTTAATAAAAATAACCCTTAATAAAAACACCTTGGATGATTTTTTCTTGTGTCTTAGTTAAACTACTGTTCTAGATAAGTACCAGAATGAGGGAAACTGTAATGTGTCTTCTTCAGGATGTCAGCATTATTCTATGCTTCCTTATGTATATTACTGAATAGTTAAACTGACTGTACATTTTTAGGAATACTGCTTTTAGGAAATAAATTGATTGGCATAATTTACTAAAGGAAGAAAAAAAAAGAACCCTGTATATTAAATAGCATGATTCCAAGTTCTTGGCCACTGCTCCTGAGCTCATCACAGGACTAGCAATCTGAGATCTTGTTTCTTTTATCTTTTTTCAAGGGAGGGACCAGAATTCAAAGCAAGTGTTTCAGGGTCTGATAGTTACAAATCTCAATTTTTTTCCTAATTAATGTAAATTAGCAGGTGTATTATATCTTCACAGACCACTGTTTTATATCACATAACAATGAATTTATGGTCTTATTTCAAGCTGCTAATCCCTGGGCATCCCTTTCCTTGACACTGCAAGTGAGGGGTTTTGTTTTCACTTTTGATTAGCTGTTCACTTTGCCTGTGCTGTCACCTAAGGAAGAACCATCACAGCCCACAAAGAAGGTGGATAAAACTTCTTTCCAGAGCTGATGACATTTTGTAGGTAACAGGTCTGTGGATGAAACCACCTAACTTTTATTTTGTGTGCTTTCTACTCTTTTGTCAGACACTGTGAGTAGGAGAACTTACCGAGCAGTTACTGGATTCTTATCTGGCCTCCATGTTTCAAAGAATAGCTACTATTTATTAGATTTCTCTGTTTGAAATTATTACTGCTAGGGATAATGATATACAGACATGCCATAAACTGCTACACCATAAATTATTAATAATTTGAAATAAACTATTCATCATTAGCAACTTATTTAAATCTGATACTTAAGAAATCCAATGTATCATTGTAGAAAAACCAAGAAATTATACCTTTCTGTGGAATATATTGTGCATAATGTAGATGTGTTGAGATAACAGGGCTGTGATTTTAATCACACTGTTAATGAAGAAATTATTTTAACCAGTCCTGCATGAAGAAATCATGGTGCAAAGCAAATCATACGTGCAGTGCTGTTGTGTGTGTGCTGGCATGCAGAGTCTCAAATGCATCGATGCCAAGAGAAGACTAAAAAGAGGCAAATGGTTTTGGGGGGAGGGATGCTTGATTATCCTGAGAAGTAACAGCTGGAGGAAGAACTGTATAAACAGGTGCCAAATTAGTTCTTCTTGGGTAGAAAATGTAGAAGTGAGAGATAATAGCATTATCCTTCAGTCTGAAGCTGCTGTTCCTCTATTTTCAGCCAATACCTAGACAAAAGCTATGTATGTGAGCTTTCCCCATGAAAATTCTCTGAAAAATACTCATGTTGCATGCAAGTTCCTTAAAATGGATTGAACTACACCGTAGTTTAAGCATACAAGTGGTTGAAACTTTCTTTTAATGAGGTTACATGAAATACTTAGTCATGTTATCCTTTCATGGTGAGTGTGAAAGTGATTCCAGCATCTGGATTTTGTGACAGATAATTTGGCCTCCCTCCTTGGCTTCCCCAGGCTTGACAGAATCACAGAATAGTTTGGGTTGTAAGAGACCTTTATGGTTCATTTTTTGCAAGCCCCCTGCCATGGGCAGAGACACTTTCCTCTAGACCAGGTTGCTCAGAGCCCCATCCAACCTGGCCTTGAACACTTCCAGGGATGAGGAGTCTACAAACTCTGGGAAACCTGTTCACAACACTGTTGGATCCTTCATACAGTCAGACAACCACCTGTTGCAGGAATAACACATCTTTCTGTATCAATCTTTTGTTCCTTACTCTCTTAAGTCTTTTACTTTGTTCTTTATTCTTTATGCTACACTCATGTAACTCCTAAAATATTAGGGTCTGTCATATATCTAACTGGGAGTCTTAGGGCCAGTGGGAATATGAAAATAGCAGCAGTCCATTTTGTTGTCAATTTAGTTATGTGTTTGTGACAGTAGCTAAAACATTGAAATGGTAGAAGATTCCTGGCAATCATTGTCTCTTGTTCCCAGAAAAATAGATTAATGCAAAACTGTTTCTAGAGAATGCTTCAATTTTAAATTGCATGAATTACAAGTGGGATTCAGCTTGGTTCTTTTTAGGATCTGGTATCACTGAGAAGCTTTGCTAACAGCTTGTGTAGTTGATTGGGATACATGGTTATTAAGTGGAAAAATTGAATAGCTACAGAGTGGCTGTATGTGCTATAAAAGAGGACTGGGATTTAAAAGAATCTTGATAAAAATTATTAAAAGATCTGTGAAAGAATAGAGTAAGATTCAGCTAATAGGAATTAACAGTGCACTGTATTTGTACTTCCACTATACTTTCTCTCAATCTGACTGCTTTGATTCAAGAGTGCCCTTGCATTTCCCTGGTCACTTTTTAACCTGGTTGATGGATCCCTTTCTCCTTAGGAGTATTGGTTTAGAGCAAGCATAGTTGAGGTGTTTGATTTCTCTGATATTTTCATTCACTCCTTTATCTTAATTGCTGTTGCTACCCAGGACATTTTGCCAAGGGTGGGCAGTGAGAGCACCCTCACAGGCAGTGCCCCATGTGCAAAAATGTCAGATCCCTGTATGGAGGAGCAGTACTCATGTCTCATGAGAAATAATTTCACTCTTCAGTACTGCTAAGCTGAAATGTCCTTGTGCCAGATTTAGATTCTGCACCTGTGCAAACCAGAGAACACACACTCCCAGAATGGGCAGGGTGGAAGGAACCACAGAGGGCCACCTCCCTGCTCAGGCAGGGTCATCCCAGAGCACATGGCACAGGATTGCATCCAGACACTTCTGGAATATCTCCAGAGAAGGAGACTCCACACCCTCTCTGGGTGATCTGTTCCAGTGCTCGGTCCCTGCCCAGGGAAGAAGTTCTTCCTCACATTCAGGTGGAACTTCCTGCCCATCAGTTTCTGCCCAGGGCCTCTTATAACATTGCTGGGCACCACTGAGCAGAGCCTGGTCCATGCTCTGAGCCCTCCCTGCAGACACTGACAGACATGGATGAGGTCTATTAAGAAATATCAGTATAAAAAACTGACCATGGGAAGTGCTGGAGCACAAAGTCTTCTTTGATGTAGAGGGGTGACTGATAGGGAGTTGGTAATGCTTGAAATATTTCTCCTCACTCCTCAATGGTTACAAGGGTGGAAGGAAATAATTGGGTTTTGTTTTGTTTTTTATGCTAAGCAAGTGGTAAAGGAGTGTAGTAGGTTTAGAGTGAATCCCAAAATATCCATACTAAAGATGAGGAACCGTTGGGGTTTTTTTGCCACCAGGTCAGTGAAAAGTTAGAGGTTGTTGAAGTGCCTCCAGTATGGGAGAATTTTAAGAAAAAGTTATGGTTGAACATTTCAGGAATAGGTTAGGCAGACTTGTGCACTTCTTAAAGCAGAGAGACCAACCAGAATATTCAGCAAGTTTTCAACCAGTCTTCTTACCCTTTTGTTTATGGGCTGATGTTCTGGTTTAAATTAGAGTTTTAAAGAATATGTTGGTTTTAGTCCTTTATACAGTGTATTTAAAGCATATAAAATCATTGTTCATGCTGCCTTATGGTCAGTGAGGTTTTCCATTGGAAATACATATGTATATTTCATATGTGTGTGTGCTTATATGAAATTTTCCTTTTATATTTCCATTATGAGGGACCACAAGCAGTAGCATAAGGAGTGGAAACGTAATTCCCCCTTCTGTATTCACTAATATAAGGGAAAGTAATGCTTACCTAATGTTGTGCTAAAAAGCTTGAACTAGCTTTATAGAAATTTTAAAACCAAGGTGGTTTTGGTTTGGCCTAATAAAGGTTCTTAAATAAATGAAGCAGTGTAAAAATGAACTGCTCAGAAAAAGAGGAAGTTTTAATTTGAGAACATTGAAATCTATGATTTGGCAGTGCCAAAAGAATGTGATTTTAGAATGCCTCAATGAAAAGAGAAAATCCCTGCCTGCTTTTTCAGCTTTTTATACAAAGATTAAACTTCCTTTTCCAACCTAGTGATTTTGAAGAGCAGCTAGTCCAACTATGATCCAGTTTTTCTGTTGCCAACAGAAGTATGTTTAGCTGACAATATCATAATTTTTGGTGGGGGATTGGCTGCTTTGGCTACGTTCTGCCAGAGATTACACTGTTTGAACACCTCATTTCCTACTGTGACTCCTAATCAAAATGAATGGTTTGTGCATCCTTTATGTGCATACTTTGACAGGATTATGTTGGAAGTATCCCAGTTCTATTTGCAAATAAAACAGCAGCTGATTCTTTAACTGGCTCTTAACATACACCTTTAGCCAGCAGGTCTCCTCCTGAACTCTTTTGGAGTATGGCACAATTATATTGCCTAATTTATCCAGCTACTTTTATCTGGGCAAGTAATATCCATATCCTGGGGTCCAATCCCTTACTGTTGTCAGGGTAGATTAATTTAATTAGTGCTATATTCTTATATGTCTCTGGCATGCATTGCCTGTAATAGCTTTTGGTTTTGTCATTCAGCAAGTTGCTTTTATTGAGTTGGTTGGTTGGTTTGTGATTTTCTGTTCTGTGTTATTGTTTGCCATGGATATTATTTCCTTTTCCCAAACTCTTGAGTAGCTACAGTGACATGATTGCATACATCTGGGTTTGGGTTATGGAAAATTGGTGCATAGCTGGGGGTGAGAGTAAAGCCAGAGAAGTGCTAAGGAAAAGCATAAGTTTTGTTAAAGAGAGAATTTCTAAAGATTTTTTTAAACTATGTATTTTACATTATAAATGTGAAGTCACTATAATCAGAAGAATTGCCAAATAAGCATTAAAACTGTGGACAAAAGAATATCAGCCTTGTGGCACAGAATCAGCTCCTGATGGACACAGGGTCATATATGACAGGTGAACCTGTAGAATGCTCAGATATGGCCTGGTTTGTTATTATAGCTGCTTGGTGTGTGTCAGCAAGAAGACCTTATTGCATGTCTTTTAAATATGGAAATAAAACATATCTTTTACTTTCCTTTGTCTGTTGGCTCATTGGCTCCTTTAGAGAAATATATTTAGAAAGCATGACTTCCCTTTACTGAAGGTACTTAGGCTCTTTCTTAATTATCGTATCAATCTGCATTATTTTATTTGGGGCATTCCTCATTTCTGAATCTTCCCTAAAGCTATTAAAAATTGCTATGTGTTTGCCATCAAAGTAATTCAAGTGATAGGTTCCTGACACAGTTAGTAGCTTGGATATTTTATCCCTGAGTTTTTAAAGAAGTTAGGCAAATAATGATTAGTCATTGTACAACCTGCCAGTTTATTCTACCAGAATTTGTACTGGTATTTTAATTTCAAAGAGTTCCTCAAAGACATTCTTAAAAAAAAAAAAAAAAAAAAAAATTAAGCACAGAAGCAGTCTGCTTGATAAATCCAAATATGAGAAAAATCCTTTCATTTTCTTGCTGTGTTCTATTTTCTCTGCTCATTCTTCTGTTTTTCTTTTAAATATCATCATCTGTTTGCCCTCTGCAGCAATGCTGTTTTCCTGAGAAAACTGGTTGCTTACTAATTTTCATGTCTTCTTCAAATCACTGCTCAATCCCTCTGGGCTAGCCTGGTGTTTACGTTTAAGCTGTCAACACTTATAATCCTCTCTATTGCTTGATTTAAGCACAACTTCACCTTCTGCAAAACAGCCTTCTTACTTCCAAAAGCTTTCTTACCTGGCCTTTTAGAGAGAGTGTCTCTTATCGTCCCCATAAACCTTTTTGGACAGGTGAAATGCATTTCCATTGGGCTTCTCGTAGAGTGTCTATAAATAAACTCTGCTTTGTGTCTGAATATTTTCATCTTTTAGGTGGCTTTTTATCTTTTGAAGACAGCTGCGGTTTTTGTACCTTTTTTTTTTTCAAACTAAGCACCATTACAATTTATTTTCTGTCTGCCTGCTCCTGTAATCTGCCTATTTCGGTATCAATAGGAATACACACACAGTATCAGGAACAGAAATTAAGCACAAAATTATAGTGGAGTTTGTTTCATATAGGGCAGTTTATTTTAATTTCTCAAAACAAAAGTGCATATCAGGTTAGTGCTGAGAAATATCAGCAGGTCCAATGCTACTCTTGCTATGAAATTCCTTTTCCTGGATTCCTGACTTGGAATTCAGCAGAATTCTTGCCATAACTTGAGTGTGACCTTCTATGTGTCAATAAAAAAAAAAAAAACAACATCCCAAAATGAAACTGTATTTTATCTTCCTTGGATCTTTGATGTTTTCCTTCACATTTATCATTTTCTATATGCAAGGGAAGGTTTTGTTTCTCATATCACTTTACTGAAAAACTTCCTATGCTCTGTTCTTTAAGGTAGGAATCTCTTCCCAGCTTTGGTAGAGAGTTTTGTTGAGCTTTTTGTTTGTTTTGTTTTCTTTGGTATTTAATACATTTCTGATTCCTTTAAAAACAGTTGTCTGTCTGAGTTCAAATTACTTTAAATGCTTGTTTGATTGGCTAATGATTTCCATGTGTTCCATTGTTCCTACCATCACTCTTAGAAGTTTTACGAGTGTTTGGAAAGATCTTGCACAACAGGGAATGATCAAAACTCAAAGTCATGCCATAAGAAATAGCACAGCATAGTAGAAATGTGCCAAATTGCCCAGAAGCAATTTGGACGGCTGGCAAACAGGGTTGCCTGCTGTTTTGTGAAGAGCGTGGGCAATTTGCCACTCAACTCTCCCCTATTTGCTTCAATAAATTGTAGGGTACTTAGTACCTTACGATCTGTTATCTATCTGTCTGGACTTCTCTGCGCTGTCAGTGTCTGACAGTGGCTCTGCTTCGTGTTGTTTGTGTCTGCCTTTTCCTCTCAGCTTGATGGGAAGCCTTTAAAAAAGAGCTGTGTGGCATTTGTGGGGCTGGGATCTAACAGTTCGTACATCATAGTGCATCTACGTAGCCTAATCTAAAAAATAGAGTTAAAAAGGGATAAAAAAATGAAGCTAGAGCATCTAAGATATAGTTCAGGAACAGCTGATGAAAATAAACCAACAATTAGTTCTCATGATGCAATTATGAGTATTCAAGTAATAATTGATCAATCAGCAGTCTCAAAATAATGATGTTATAAAATGTGAACCACATCTGTGCAATGCAAAGATTATTTAACAGTGCTGGTCAGTTGCTCTCCTCACACTAGAATGGCAACCTTTAAATAGAAGAGCAGCAGTTTGGGGGTTTTGATTAAAGGAGGATAGAAATTTTTAACATGGTGGGTAAGTAGAAGGAAGAAAGGAAAGAAATCCTTAGCTCTTTTTTTATTCTTTTCATGCTTTTCCCATTACTTCCTTTTTCTGTTGGTGCTGTGTGAGTTCAGCACAGACCCTGCACCAAAAAAGACTGACACTGCTGCTTACGCAGAGTCCTGAAAGGGAATGACATCTATAGAGGAACAGATTATTGTGGCCAAGGAGTTTGAAGTCAGAGCATTTGTTTTCCTGTGAAGAGTGAAACAAATCTATCCTTAAAGTATTTAAATGTACTAAAATACAGTCTGGACAGAATGTTCAGTATTGGATTCTTAGAAGCTGTTAGTTATTTATGATTTGTTGTCTGATAGGTGGCTGGTAAGGAGATTTATGATTTTTGTTTCTGCAACATTTTGATGACATACAGTCTATAACAGAGGAACATTTTGGTATGAATACACTAAAACTAGTTTTAATATACAATTATTTGATTACAAATGTGAAATAAGTTAACATGACTGCATGCTTTACGATACATTGACTTTGTTGGGTGTGTTTTTTGTTGAGATATCTATAGACCTTGAGTGAAAGGGAGAGATACTTTTTTTTGTCTTAACAACCTACCACCCCCACTAAATGCTGCTGTGTTAGAAACAAGAAATTCTGTGAAAACCAGCTGCTTGACTAAGAATCAGTAGTGTCATTTGATGTCAAGTGAGCAACCAAGATGCTAAAAGCTCTCAGAACACATATATGTTAAAAAATAGTAAAAGCACCTAAAATAGTAAAAAAAAAAAAAAAAAGGAACATAAAAGATATATCTGTTTTCTTTTCAAAAAGTTAATACACAAAGTATCATTCTATTCAAATAGAAATAGATAATAAATACACACATGTATTGGAAATGCACTGCAGAATGGCATTGCAACAGGAAAATAACTTCTTGATGTAAACTTAATTCCAATAGAGGTACCTTGGGCTGTTACAAAATATTATGTGATCCAAGATGGAAAATGGATCTTAAAATGAGGGGCTCTGCAGTGAAGAGGGAAGTTTTGAGGAATGGGAAGGGGGATCTGGGTGTAGCCCTGGTTAGGAGTGCT
The DNA here is from genome assembly GCA_013399225.1 of Rhipidura dahli. Classification (NCBI taxonomy): domain Eukaryota; kingdom Metazoa; phylum Chordata; class Aves; order Passeriformes; family Rhipiduridae; genus Rhipidura; species Rhipidura dahli. The sequence continues at coordinate 1,493,516 of VXAC01007801.1, forward strand.
GACAGCAGGGTCAGGGAGATGTTTCTCCCCTTCTCAGCCCGGGTGAGGTGCCCTGGAGTGCTGGGTCCGGTGCTGGGCTCCCAGTACCCGAGGCAGGGAAATGCTGGAGTGAGCCCAGGGAAGGGGCACTAGGATGGTTGCAGAACAGGAGCATCTCTCCTACAAGAGGAGGCTGAGAGAGCTGGGACTGTTCAGCCTGGAGCAGAGAAGGCTAAACACACTGATGTTACTATAAAAGCCACGTGACAAAAAAAATCGTGTTTCCTCTTCTTTCCCTATTTTTAGTGAGACATAAAACTTGAGAAGATGCTATTGTCATATTGTTAAGCGGGTTGGGTTTTTTTTGTATTTGCTTTTAGATAACAGACACAAATCATCAGTGGGGAAAACTGCTGCAGGATAATTAGAAAAATTTTTCTTTTTCAAGTGCTGCTTCTGCTGCCTTTCAGTTTTTCTCTAAGTAAGAGACCATTGTCTCATTGCAGCCCCCCATCTCATTGCTGGGCTCCCCTAATGAAACTGGAATTTCTGCAGGAACCCAGGATAAGACTAACAAGAGATTCACTGTGCAATATGATTTCCAATTTCTAAGTTCTGGACACCTCTTCAAGGACTCTCTTGACAACTGTAAAGTTCTTTAAATAAATATTGACATGCCAGTCTGAAAAGTAATGAAGTCTCTTTTCTTCCTGCAATATGGAGCAGTAAAAGAGATGTGTGGATTTTTTCGGTTGCTTTAATAGCTGGAATGGAAGCTAAAACAATGGGTAGTTTGGTTATACAAGAATTTTAAGTTGCATTAGTTTGCTATTATTGGCAACTTGGAATCTAGGCTTGCAATTATCTTGAACTGTAAATTATTTAAAATCAATATGTCGATACTTTGAGTGATATGTGTTTAATATGGGGCCAGACATTTATTTATGATGTAACTCCTTTTTATTAGTCTAGTAAATGTAGCTATTTAGGAGATATTTCCAGATGATCATAATTTTAATAGGACATAGATATTACTGAAAATTATAGATGGCAGCAGCCCAGCATTTCTCCTATTTCTTAAATCTTATACATGTGCGTGCTGCATAAGACTTGAATGGATTCTACTGCAGGATCATTTGTAGCCTCCCCTGGAATGCAAAAGTGCTTTCATGGGGTTTTTTTTTTAGAAATTAAATACTAGAACAGCATTGCAAATGGCTAAATGTGCTTATTTACAAATGTTGGAGTGTCGTTCTCAGTATAGAAGGGCATTCAAAAAGTTGGATTATTGCCTTCAAAACATTTGTGAAAATAATTTTCTCTTTAAAATATTTCAATTTTGACCATTTTAAGTGCATTATCTGAAATACAGATGTCCAGATGTTTTGAACAGTTTTTCTAGTTTAACTAAAAGACTTAGGTTTGTCCTGAAAAAATAGAACAGATGAGAAATTCCAGGCCATTCACTTTCTTAGTGTTCTGTGCTGTGTCTTTTTATAGAATATTGCTACAGTTGTAGCAGTGGACATACAATGGAGTTGATACTTACAAGGGTTGTGCTCTTGCTTTGCAAGGAGAGGAAATATTGGATAATAATGTGATGATTTTCTATGTTGTTTTTAGCAATAAAAGGATGCAGTTGACAGTGTTAGGGTTTAGGTGTATTAATGTCACTTGACATATATGACAAATGTTTTGCATTGCAGCGGTTGCACAATTCCTGATTTTGCATCTATTATTTGAATTCCAGCAGAGCAGAGTGCTCTCCTATAAGTCTGACAGAAAGTGTGCTCTGTTTCTGACAGAATGCCTTCTCATTATTGCTTCAGATGGGCATTTCTAGTGAGGCTCCTCAAATCTACTTCTGTTCTTCCTCAAGGAATTTAAACTTCAAATAAATTAAACTTCTTATAATATTGTATTTCTCTATGTGGTCTGATCTTTGTTGTCCTTGTCCACAAACTTGTTTAAAGTGATGGAGAAACACAGACCATTATTTATTAATAAATAATCAATAGGAGAAGTTTTCATTGAGTTTATCCAATAAATTTGAGGAATACCTTATTTTTGCAGGTATCTGTCATAAATAAAATTTTTTCAGCTTTTTTTGTGGTGATTTTAGGACCTCATCTTTACATGATCTATTTATTGTAGAAAAGAAAAGCATGGCCAGGGATGTATTGGTGGGGAAAGTAGAAATCTTTCTTCTTCCCCTTTTTTATATTTTAAGTAGTAATTTAGAAATTATTGAAATATTCTTCCCAGGGGAATAAGTTTCTTTTTCTGTTTTTCATTTTTGAATGTGCATATGTTCTTAAGTTGGCAACGGTATGCTGGGAGGAAGTGGTGACTTTTCTATTTTTAAATGAAAGTTAATTCTGAAAAGTACTTTAATACTTAAATTTTGGTGCTTGTTTCTTGGCATGGGGATTTTCTGTGTATAATCAACATCCTTTTTTTTTTCTGTTTAAGAAAGAAAAATTTCCCAGATTCTGTTATTCATCAGTGGATGTGTTTTTAATAATTCTGATGTCATTCCATCAGATTGCTATATAAGGCCCAGAAAATCAACAGGAATTGCACAGCTGTGAGCACTTAATGCTTAAACTTCTAAATATTGCATTATCCTAAGTGTAATAGCCAAGTACGCAAACCTAAAGTTATTAATCTCTCTCTGAAACTTTAAAAGGGAATTTTCCTTAAAAATTGGGTGTGATCATTCACTTTCAATCCCCACCTGTAGTCTAGCCGTTTTAGAGCAGAGTTCTACAGAAGCACATTAACTTTAGTAGCCAGTATTGACTTCTGGAGGGAACAGCACTGTGTACAGTGGAGAGGGTCAGGGTGAGGGGAACTGGGTTGGAAGATCTGTGTCTCAAGAGACAGTCAGCACTTCTTTTCATCTTAGAGGCACATACCACATCTTTTCTATCCTACTGCATCAAAACTGCCTGATGGCAGCAGTGGGAAGTGTGTTGGCAGCAGCAATTTCCCCTCAAGACTGTCAAGGATGAGGAGAAAGTTTGTTTCAAAAAAAAAAAAA
>VXAC01007801.1:1496546-1783070 GCA_013399225.1 Rhipidura dahli
AAAAAAAGGTGGGGGAGGGAACAGAAGCAGAACTTGAAAGAAGGACCATTAGTTCTCACACTCTAGTCAAAACTCAGAGAACAGGATCAAATGTTCAGCTATCTAGAATGAAGAAAAATAATTACTTTCTCTTCAGGTGGTAGATGTGCTTTTCCTTCCTGAAGCTGTGCTGTTGCACTGGTGCAGCTCCTTCTCATCGTGGTGAAGGAGCTCTTGGACTCCAGCTGTGGGCACTGACCCACTTGGAGACCCCACCACCATTCTACTCAACAGTAAGTGCATCAACTTTGATTTCAAATATTAAAAAAAAAGTAAGAAAGGTAAGATGAGGCATATTTTGGATTCAAGCAGTTCACTTCTTGAAATGTTGTAGGCATAGATTTTGTGCACACCTCCTGAAAAGCAGATGAGCAATTTCACTGCTGGCTTGGAACCAAGTTACCTGCTCTGAGCAGTCCCCCCAAATCTGCCTTGTAATTCCGTTGGCATTTCAAAATGGGACCATATCAATATTCAGTTTATAACTCTCCTAAGTATATGGCTTTTTCATTAAACTGAATTTTCCTACTGAGGTACCCATACAGTCCATTTCACTTTAGATTTCCTCCAAGTAGAGTGCGCAGAATACGGCATGGGATGGTTTTATGAGCAGCACATTGAGAGCAATTAACACTGGAATTGAATCTACATCAGGATAACACCAGGTGATTATGCTATTTAACAACTGTTAAATGGTGTTAATGGCTAAGTGTAGACCACAGGCCCAGCAGATTAGGATGCAGTGAAATTTGGCAGGCATGCAAATTAACAAAAAGCAAACGGATAATTTAGAAATATATATGCCACTGAAAACCTGCAAATTATTTTAGAATGCTCTAATTACCTAAGGTTTTTGTTGGAAGTGAAAACACTGGTAGAGTAAGGAAGGTCATTTTGCTGGAGGCTTTTTAAATTGGAAAAAATCAATTTGCTTAAAGCATTTTTGAAAGTGGTGGTGTTTACATGCATTATGTTCCTATTCATTTTATGTCCTAGTTTTCTGAGTTGATAACTGTTATTTTGATGTGTTGTGCAGAATGTAACTGGACTTAACTGGATAGAGGAACCTAGAGAACAGAAGTAGACAGTCAAATACCCAAATGCTAATTGAGTCCTGGAGTAGAAGCAGTTTGAAATTTATAGTATTTTGGAAATGAAATACTCTGTGGGAAGTTTAACAAACTAAAAAGTTGGTGTTTTTTTTTTTTTTGTTGTTTTTTTTTTGTTTGTTTGTTTGGGTTTTTTTTATTTTGACCTAGCTTAATAGAGTTGTATTTTCATTCTCATGGTGGAATTTAAAATCTATCTAAAAGTTTTAAATACTTGTAGAGTATGTTTCACTGTTCTAAAGACTGCAGTGAAGACAATTTTTGGATAGTACTCAAGTTTGCCTTGATTTCTACCTATTCTGTCAGCTGCTCCAATTTATTTAGCATTTACCTCAGCATTCAGAAAAGGCAAATCAATATTTTCCCCAAATTCCTTTCTAAAGGGAACTTTTCTGAAAGCACTTTCATTTACTCTGTGGGGGCAGGAGAAGTTGTACTGGCTGTTTGAACTTGAGCTGCATGGATGTGAGGACATGGTCCCAGTCCCTCAGCTGTTGCACGGAGGAGGAGATGCCAGTGGCTCTGGTGGCAGTGGCCACGTGCCTCCTGCCACTGGCCAGTGCTGTGTGTGGGCTGCTCCTGTTGCCTCAGTCCTGGGATCCCCCTGTGCCCAGCACACCCTGCTCCTGTCCTGGTGATCAAGACTCTGCTTCTACAGTGGAGGGCTTTGTGTCATGGAAGCAGTGACAGATGTAGAGGAAAAACAAAAAAAAAGGAAGCTGCTTTTATTGCATTAAGAGTGTCTGCTTGCAGGTTTTCTTATGATGCTGGCAGGTTTGAAGACATTCCCTTTGGAAGTATAGTTGCAGTGTACTGGTGTATGAGGCTCTTCAGCTTTTTTTGGCATGAACACACATCCACACCCAATTTTGTGCTCCTGCTAAAATCTTTGTGCAATTAGCTCTAGAATTTGGCCACAGGGTTTTTGCTGAAATTATTTCAGGCAGCCTTTTCAATAGTTAAGCATCCTTTTCATGTGGGCCAAATCCTAAAAGATCTTCAACTGCCTTTGAATGGCAAGTCCCTTAAGGAGTAAATGAATGGTGATGGGTTATCTGCCCAGATAGATGAGAAGAGAATAATGGAGGATGTGAATGATTCATTAAAAATCACTTTTTTGTTATCTTGACACACGAAGTAACCTGCTCAGTCTAGGCCTCACTCTCCATCTGTTAATTCCATGTTATTAAGGTTTTGATTTCTTGAGAAAACAGATGGCTATCAACTAAAACAGGTGTTCACATTGCACTTTTTAAAGTTGAAATGCTGAACAGGTATATCTTGGAAGTTTACTTTGGTACAAAGGGAATTGGTGCTTTGAAAGATGTGTGAGTAGAGAATAATTTGTGGGGAGGAGGGTCAAGTAATTCACTAGAAGTACACCTACATACAATTAGCTATGGACCTTTGCCATTAGAGAACACAAGGAGAGATGGCAGCAGAAAGATTTAAAGGAACACAGCTTGTTCAGAACCCATGTCCTCTATCTCTTATTGAGAATATACACCACGAAAATGTGACCCAAATGCATTGCAGTAAGGGAAGGAGGAGGACATAGAAATGTGCTGTTGGTTCAGTGATTTTTTGTGTGGCTGCCCTGTTAGAATACAAAAACATAGAACTAGACTTCCTCTGGATAAAATGAAATCTTATTCAAGTTTTTTTTAATTTGTTGTTCCAGTAAACAACTGTAAAAGTTTCTCAAATTGTGAAAAACAAATTGCTTGATAAAATAAAGTGGATTATGTCTAATGTCTTCTGATTATAGAATGGCATAGCATTACCTGTGAAACTTAAGGTCTGCATTGTTTCCCTGCCTCATTTTTCATCCAGTTTTGTATTGATGACAGTACAAAAAAGTATGCTTAAATAATGTAGCAAGGTTGGGCTAGTCTCACATGCATACAGTTTTCTCTACACTTCTCATCAAAGATTCAAGAAGCCCCTACTGTAGTGTGATCTCATTGTGAAAGTCCTATTATTTTTATGATCTCTATTTCAGCATATAAACTAGCATTCAGTGAACAGGTAAATATTTTCAATTAATGTGTACCAATCATATGAACAACACGAATTTCTATAAGGCAAAATCTCTGCTTGTGTGTAAATTTACTGATTAGCAGACAGATGCATCTGTATGCAAATTCCAAAATACATGGTAAATAGCACCTTGGTTTATTCTCCTGTGTGGGCTTTGCCACCTTGTGATGATCAGCAAGGGAAAAGGATCAGTGGGTTACAAAATCTCTTCCCCTTCTTTCTTCTCCTGTTGATGTGCTCTGAATGATGGAGAGGAGGGAGTAGTTGAACAAAACCTTGATTTTTCCTTTTAGAAGTGCTTTCAGAGTACAGGGAGACATTGCTTTCTACCTTCTGTGACCATCTGTATTTTCCTTTAAGGGCAGAGTGAAGCAGAGTACTGACAAGGATGTTATTTATCCATAAATACGTGAGGCAGAGCCATAGTGAGGTGCTAAGGATTGCTTTTTTCTAATCTAAGTTTGCAGTCTGTAAGGATGGGATGATGCTGAGCTTATTGAGATGTGTGTCAGCTGTGAATGGAGCTGCAGCTCTGGCTGGTGGCCTGAGTGTGCACACATTTGTCCATCTACTGCATGAAGAACAAACAGTGGTTAGCCAAGGTGCTAGTAAACAAGGACCAGGAGAGGTTATTTACACTGTATTTATTTACAATGTGCTCACTCCCACAGAAAAGCTGTTTTTGCCTTTTGTTTGAACATGTGTAGCTAAGAGTAAAGAAATGTTCTTATTATTCAAAGAGCTACTGAACATTTGTAGGACTGATTCATTATTAACACTTCTTTTATAGATTTTAACATTATTATTATTAGACTTTCTCCATGAGCCAGTGAATGGATTAGCATGGCTATGTTAGCAGTTGGGTTTGCTGGAAGGTGCAGATGTGCTTTGTACCTGACCTGGGAGCCTTGCAGCCCTCAGCTGAGCACAGACTGAGTGCACTCGAGGTTTGTCTCCTTCGGGTGGAGAAAGGGTAAAACGAGCACTCTGAACAAGATCATTTTGCAGCTGGAGCATGCTTAATTTCCAGAACAGACCAAAAGTGAGCCTATGATCGTGGTGTGGTGGAGGAAACTGAAGCTCTCTCCTGTCCCCTTTGCAGCAAAACATGGATGGTACAGTAGAGGTGCTGACACAGTCACACTGTGAACTTGGCTCTGAGAGGAGTGTGTAGGACAGAAATATTATATGGCATGTTTATATTATATTAAAACCAAAAAGCTCCTCCCCATTTAAAAAGCTACTTTAGTCTGTTGATGAGGCCATGCAGAAATGTATTAGAGCCAAAGGGGTTCTTAGAAAATTCTCTGTGCAGTTTTACAGATTCCATAGTTTTCATATGGATTTCATTACCCTAGATACAGTTTTTGGTGACATGCTTGTTTTCTTTTGTTTTAAGAAGTGGGATAAATGTGAATTTAATTTTGTAGATATTGCTACGTCCTGAAAGTATAGAGCTGAAGGAAAACCGAGGGTTTGGGAATTATTATGCTCTACTTGTTTTCCAAATGAGTTGTTTTCTTGTGAGCCACAACAATAGTTAGATACAAGGGGAGGAAACATAGAAAATCTATTACCCCTCTAGTCAACTGAACAATAGGATTATGTGCACAGGAGCAAATGCCTTTCAGTTGTTGAGTGATGCAGCTGATGTTTCCTATTAAGAACAAAAAGACTTCATCTAAGAGGCCAACACACTTTTTCGTAGGTCAAAGGGAATTTCCCACAGCAGAATCAAAGCAAAATCCATTTTGAAAGGACGGAGTCATGCTAAGAAAAGCATTTGTTGGTATGAACCAAGAATTTTTGTCTCAGTTGACCAGCAACAGGGAGCTGGCTAATTCTGTACATGCTGAGTCAAATTTCCAGCTAGTATAAATCAGGGCTTCCTTACTGTCATTTGGTTCTCAAGAATGGGGTGTGCCCTGCTGGAAGGGATCTCCTCCCTTCTGCTGGTGTTTGCTGTGTTAATTGTGGCTTCAGATGAGTTTCAGGCATGCTAATCTGTCAGAGTGCTGAAGGATGGGGAAGATGGGGGTGTTTTTTGTGTTTCTGTAATTTTTTAGTGACAGAGCCAAACATATATTTTTGCTGATCACTAAGATTTTGATACAGTATTTTTATTGTTGCACTAGAGAGCACAACAGGGTGGGTGTTAGCAAGCTACTAACAGATGTTTTAGGGATGACTATTGAATAAAAATCCATAATATACAAGAGATAAGATTCTGTTTAGCTCTTGTGCTGTCTGACAAGCATCATGCTTATGCTGGCTGCCATTCCACATGATGCTGGGCCCAGAACTACCTAAACCAGAAAAGCATTTCTGATTTCTGCCACCTACTGCTCTTCCTGCTCCCCCTCAGTGGATCTGGGGTGAGGAGGAAGAACTCAAGTGGGATATGGAGCTGGCTGAGCAGGCAGCTGGCTCCCAGTCTCCTTTGGCACAGCTGGCATGGACAGTGTGACCTCTGGCTGCTGCCCCTGCTGTTCTCTGCTTGCTTTCTCTCTTTTCAGGAATTCGTGTTTATTTGCATTCTTTGTCTTTTTTCCCCCCCTTAATTAGTATCCTCCGTGCTTTGCTTCAGCACTTGATGATAATTGCAGAACAAATGAGCCAGAAATAAGTATTGATTTGCTTTTTTGCTGTTAAGGGGATTTATTAGGGACAGTGCTGAAACGAATACTAGATAAAAATTTGAAGGACTGAGGCTGAATCCAGTCCTTGGCATAATGTCACTCTGCATGCAAACTGAAGTGTTTTGGATGACTCAAGGCCACATTTCTGCAACACAGTGACAGGAAAGGGAGGAGAAGATGAAGTTAAATGAGAAGAAATTGAGAGCAACCCTAAAGCCAGTTCAGTGCCCTAAACAACCTCTGTGCTTCACTCATGCTGATAGAAATATGGTGTGAAATTTAACTATATCCCATTTTACTCTCATCCAAAATAATTTTTACAGTTTAGTACTATGATCACCCTTTGATGTTACTGAGCAGTGTGTGTGTGTAAGTATGTACAAGAATTCTCTGCTCTAAAAATTAGTGATGGTCTGTAATTAACATAATTTGTTTGACAGCCTCACAGTACGCCTGTCTTAAAATATGTTGATGGTTTTTATTTTTTTTTAATCTTTAATATTCATTCTGTTCCACTTAGGTTACATGCTAAATCTACAGAGAGGAAGATGTCTCTACATGAGACATTTTCCTGTTTGTTCTGTATTGGGGTAAACCCCTGGCACTACCAATCAAAAACTGGCATTGTGGGGGAAAGGGGCCACTTACCTTCCCCCCTTTCCTCAGAAGCAGTGAAGTGGCTGACACAAAAAATTGCGGTGTATTCAAGGCAGTGTAAACACAAGAATGTTCTTGTTAGTTTATTTGAGTCCTTAATTGAAATAAATGATCATACTCTTCTTAACATTAGTAGTATTAGCACTAAGCTTGTTGGAATAATCCAGTATGTATATTACCAAATGTATTGTTTCTACAGTGAAGTTGTCTTACGAGTCCTTGACTAATGTTTTTCTCTTTTTTCTTTTTTTTTTTTTTTTTTAATAATAAAATAAAACAGGGATTTAGCTCAGTTTTAAAGATAATGAACTGCCTTAAATAAATTGCCTTCATGCTAGGGGAAGTGGTGGGTTGGGGCTCCAACTATAAAAATGTAATATAGGTCAATTAATATGAGATTTTTTTTCCCCTACTGGACTTATGATTCATTCTTAAAGTAGAATTTAGGAAGAAAAGAGTATCATTTTTATTTCATATGTTCTGCTTTCAGTTAGTATAACAAGCCAGTTCAGATTTATCTCCTCTATCTTTAGGAAGCTAAATAATTGTTTGCATTTCAACTTCACTATATTTAATTAACTTGATAAAAGATTTTGTGATAACTTCACAATAAAATAATTAGAAATATTTATTATATTATTTTGTGTTATTTCAAGCTTTAACGCTTCTCTAGGTTATGGTAAATAGAATATGGAAATCATATCCAGTGTTCATAGAATGAGTCAAGGACTAAAGATAATAGCAAAATTATAAAAGTATTTTTCTCAGAGCTGTAGCATCTTGAGCATATATTGGAATATTTATGAGGGTAAGAGATATGTCAATTTAAAATAAAACAACTTAAATAGCAATTTTTGTCTGTAACTTATTATATAACATTTAAAGATTGGTCGTTATAAAGTTACCTTCTATTTCTTAACTGTCATGGTGCCCTTAGGAAAGCTAGACAAATTCCAAGATGATCTAAAGGCTCTGTGTTTGAATCTGGAAGTGATTCTGAAATGCAGTGCCTAACAGGTGATCCACATTTTTAGAAAAGCACTGGGAAGGTATCCCTTATAAATACTGAAGTTATGAGCATTCTTAAAAAGTGGAAGGAACCTCCAGTTTTTCTAAGCAGCGGAAATGGCAAACCCTGGGCTCTTCAGGCAGCTCTGTATCATTATGCACATACAGAAAGTCACAAATTGCTTGTTAGTGACTCCATTGTCTCAAAAGCTGGCAGAAGGTAGGATGGGTTAATTTAAAGTTTTGCAAAGATGTGAACAGGGATTTAATTTCAGACATGGTGGCTAGTGCCCTGAAAGCCACTGGGACTGTTCTGTGCTTAAATGTAAGCCATGAAATAACTACACAGATGTGAAATGGCCTAACACTGCAAGGCACATCATATGATAAATCATCTCCAAATAAAAATTATGTTTGTGTTCTCCTTAAATAATTTGTTTGAGTCCTGGTGAAAAGATACATTCATGTTTTAAAAAAACTTAAAAAGTTGGTGTCAAATTTTATTTAAGTCTCTCAAGATACAATGCAGGATGCCCTATGGTTTCTTATTCTGTAGTGGAAAATACTGCAAAATGAGTGATGAGTCAAATTAGGCAGCTGACAGCTACTCTTCTTTTGCAAACACTCTGTCTTTAGATGTGTCAATAAAAATAAAATTGCCTTTGGTAACTCGTGGTGTGGAAGAAATGCAAATGTTATGATCACATAGCTGCTACAGCAAGATTTGAGACTTCTGAAAGTACAGATGTAGGAAATACCTGCAGTGCAGTTGGAAAGTTATGCCAAATTCCGGGATCTGTTAAAAAGTTCTGACCCCAATGTTAGCTCAAAAAACATGTTCACTCCGTCAGAAATACAGTAAATTGAATAGTCAGTGTTTCCTCCATATCAAGTTTGCATATGTAAAGTCAGTCTTTGATGGCAAAACTGATTTTTGAGAAGAACATCTCAAGTTGTAGACCCTGTGTTTTGGCTGGGGCCCAGGGCATTAATAACACAACGGAGCTGGATTAGCTTTGTCTCATCCTAACCCAGTAGTGCAGCCCAGGAAACCTGTCCATAAAGCTTTTCTGTCCTGCTGAACTAATTTTCGCTGCTAATCATTTGCCAGGATGCCATGGCAGAGTGATTCCAAGAGGTATTGATTTGAAATCACGACATTTTGTGAGGGAAAGAAGCAAAAGAACTACAAAGCAAGATAGATAGTTAAAATTATGCCACTAGTAAGTAATTAGGAGCTTTTAGTATAAGTAGTAAATATTTAAATAAATTCAGGTTATGATGTATTTAAAACCAACCAAAGAAACCCCAACTCGTTGTGTTATTTAGATAAGTGGTCCCTTGGTTTTAACATAATTAGTTAATAAAGCAACAACAACAATGAGGTGTCTGACAAAACAAAACAAAGTCAGTCACAATTCTCTCTAATTTCCTGAGAGAATAAAACATCTAGCTTAGTCCTCTGTGTTACTAAACACATACTTTTTGAGGATAAAACAAATATTCCCTGTCTAAACATGTAACACTTGGCAAGATAAGTGACAAATCATGATGGAACAACAACTGTTGCCTATGCATCATAATTCCTCTTTAGCCAACTGGCTCACATGCAAGAAGTCATGATAATGTATGTATATTTTTCGTTCTTCAGGTGTGATGGTGAATATAAACTGAGTTCTTGCACTGAAAATTTCATATTGAAACTCTTAATGTACGTGTTAGAGCGCTCTTACTAATGACATTTTGTGATCAGCTATGTAACACTGGGATGTCACATAACTTTAATCACTAGATAATGAGGTACCATTTTCAGTGAGATTTTAACTCTTAGAAATTGCTCCCTATGGAGGCATAATAAAAAAGTAGCATGTGTTTTCTGAGGATTGGTGCTGAACAAATAAGAAATGTACAATAAGCAAGGAATATGCAGAGTCCCAACTAATTTTTAAGTCTTTCAAAAAACAAACGTCTCCTCCTCAAACTCACCAAACAACGCAAATAAACACCTAATAAACCTAGCCTGAAACTTTTTGGTAACACTGGGACAGTTATATTTTAAAGTATTTCTATTTCCAAAGTAGTGCTTGTACTTCTAGACTAAGCAAATACTTCAGTTTTAATTTTTCTTCACCTTTATTCAAAAAGAAAGCCTTAGTTACCTGTAGTAAATTAAATATTAGCGTTATGGTACGTAGTAAAGCTTAAATGTGTTAGTACTTTAATTATATTAATGAACTGCTGAGCATCTTCTTTCTCTTTTTTTCTTTTCTCATAAAAATAGCTAGTAAAGCAAAACCCAGGAACTGGTGTGGAAGGAACTCTGATTCACTGCCCTGGCTTAATGAAACTTTTACACAAGACTGATTAGAAAGAAGTAACTCTTATTTTATGCTTAACTTTACAGTTTAACAATCTGCATTCAAATTTCCACCTCAATTAGCCCAGAGTATGAATGTCAGGAGCATCATAAATATTTAGCAAAAAAATTGCCACTTTTTGACGTGAACAAAATCAGAACAGCAGTGGTATGGATATAGCAATCAGTTACCATTAGAAGAGTTTACCACCTAGCTGGCCAGTGGTAGCAGTCAAATAATTTCACTTCTCTACCATATGTATGAGCTCACACAACAGAAACTCATTTAGCTCATTTATATTGTTTTATAAACATGAATGCAGTAAATGAACTCTACAGAAATAATACTTCTGTAGCTCAGCTGGAATTTAGGGACAAATTCTCAAAATCATAATAAAATTGTGTGGGATTTTGTTTTGAAACTGCCTCACTGGTGTCAGTAGAAACTCTTGAAGGTTAGTTCCTTTCAGGTGAATCTGAGGTCTCAGCTTTTTTATTTACTGACTTTGTCCTTTGTATCACTCTGCTCCTTAGTCTTAAGAATAATTCCTGTGGTAGGTGTCAGTGTTTATTAGCATAGCTATCATACAGAAGCCAGGAAACCTGAGGAGTTTGCCTTTGAAAAGCACTGAAATAACTGTTAAAAATATTATTTGATTGGGTAAGAGTCTTTCAGGATATGCACCGAGAGAGTGAAATACCTTTAATCTGTCCAACGTGGCCACTTTCTGTTTCTTCTTCTGCAAGAGGCAGTGAGAAGTGCTGGCACTTACTGAGACAACCTTTGTGCAGCAATTTCCCACTCAGCCCTTCTGGCAGCCCATTTGCCAGACTCATTTCCTGCTGCTGAAAGTGGTGTTTTACAGTATTTTACAGCTGTCCCAAAGGGCCCTTGGGACTCCTGGAAGTGAGGTGACCTAAATTTCCAATATGCATAGGGCATATAGTTTGATCCACAGTGAGTTCAAACAATGTGTTTAATGCCCATGTTCATCCTCTTTAAGTGATACAAAGAATAGGAAGGCAAAAATCATGCTAACCCTCTCAAAAATGAACAAAATTTTAGCATATTTTGTAAGGGAAAATGTAGATGAGAGGCCTAATGAAATATGATAAAAAGCCTGCTTCACATAAGAGACTGACAAACATTTAGAAAATATTGTACATGGACAAACAGGTGTTATTTTGTAATTTGAAGGGCTCATCATGATTTGCTTTCAAAACAACATGCTGCTATATATAAAATTAAATCTCAGGAGTTAACATCTAGTAAATATGAACCCTTAAAAAGTCCCCAGTCCTTTAACTGTTGCCATAAAGAGTTAAGTTAAATGTTTTGCTGCTCTAATATTGTCTCAAATGGCGTTTACCCTGTTAACAATTGTGTAGCCTTATTAATATAGTTAATGAATTGATTTTATTGTTAAGAAGCTCAATGCAACCTGCAAATAACATCATGAATATTTAATCAACCATGGATCTCAGTCAGCAGATCCAAACATCAGTCAGTCATATCAGATCAATTTCATCGTTTCTTTGCATGCTATCAGTTAGTTGTTGAATTAAAGATATTTTGCCATTTCAAGAAATCACAAACAGTTCTGTAGGAGGAAGTTCCCAGCCCTGCTGTTTGATGCCCTAGCTTCCACCTCTGCCTCTTCTTGTTTTAGTTGCTTTCAACCTGCTTTTCCCCCTCTGAAGAGAAAGGAGCTGAGAGCTCAGTCGTACAGATTTCCAGATTTCTCTGGCACAGTGTTGCCAGTCCAGCTACACCTGTACTATGGGGTCTGTTAGACTTCAGAATGACTCCTGCTGGTCCAACAGTTCTGCTCATAGCAAAGCAAATGAGTTCTGACATTCCCTCCATCAGTCTGCTACACGTTTTTTATCTTGAAGTCCAGAGCACATATATTATACTCTGCAAGAGATGAGCTTTTTCACAGGATACCTTATCTGCTTGCTGCCTGATAGCAATGTTAATGACTCTGCCCATCCTTTGAATTTGGAGAACTGGAAAGCCAGGATCCCTTCAGATCCAAGCATTACAGCACAGGCCTCCTGTTCTCTCAAGGACCCATTTGATGTCTCACAATTATACCTATTTTGAAAGGGAAAAGCCCCATGTTTCACACCACATGCTACAGTTATGTAGTAGTAAGGTAATGGAAATAAAAATCCCAGTATCCCACCCTGTTTATGAATATGAGATCACAGGCAGCCTGGGTTCAATCCATTTGAACTTAGCAGCATAATGTCATGAAATTATTAACAGAAAACAAAATTCTGCACATGGCAATGGAAACACGTTTAAGATATTGAGATGCATTCTTAAGCTGAGATGCGTTCTTAAGCTCCCAGAGATTTTGGTTTACTGACTTTTTGGGAAATGAATATGTAAAAAGTGAGAAAAAGGGACATGTAGTCAAACTCACTGAATATGAAGCTTTTTCATCAAATAATACTGGAGGCCTACTCAGGGACTTATCATTGCACCATAATTTTATGACTGAACACCACAGATAATTGTGGTGAGTAGTGCTAGCCTCATCTGAGACATGGGCAATTTTACTTTAAGCTGGTACTTTGCATAAAGAAGAAAGAGAATTTGATACACTTCCCATGGTTATTTGAGGTTTTTTTTTGTGAGTAGCAAACCACAATATCAGAGGGCCTTGATGGTCTTTTTTGTGAATAACCTTCCAGAGTCCATGTATCTATAGAGTTAATTCATCCTAGAAAGTCTTGAATGCAGTTGGTATTTTTTCTTCTGCTTCTGTTCATCTGAATCACTTAGAAAATGGAGCTGAAATGCACTTTTTCAGGAAATCAAATAGTTTTAAAGGTATGGTGAGGAATTGGCAGAAGGTGTTTGCTCACAATGAAAATATTGTTTGATTTCTAGTTCAGCAGAATTTTGTGAGCCCAGAAATGCAGCTTTGAACTTTAAATGAAGTTACTTTACCATTGGATACACCACCACTTAAGTGCTGTCATCCAAAAAAGTCGCAAGTCTTGAAAATTAAATGCAGCCAGTGAAATTTAAAAAGATGGTATCCAAGATTTTGACAGCAGCAGTTTTGCTGACAAGTACTCAGTAGTGCTATGCTAATAAGTATGTAAATTCTATTGTATTTTTAGCTCATTTTACTGCTTAACTTTCTTTAAAGTATAGATTTAGTAGAGATACCCCTTTCTTAGATTTCATAAACTTAAGAATACATTCTGTTCTAAAAATAAAGTGCAGAAATGTCAGTTTTTTAATAAAGGCAGTTCTGTTATGATGATTTTTTTTTTGCCTTTGTTTCTCTGTCTCCTTGGAACTGAACAGGATCTATTAAAAAAAAAAGAGAGAAACTTGTGACTGAAGGCATGTGTATGCCTTTCTCTTAGAAGGTCATTGAACAGAATCAAACCACTGGATTTCTGAAAGCTGATCCACTGCAAATAGATAACCAAACTATATTAGTAACAATGCTCTCTGCAAGGTGACTGCAAAACTTGGCTCTAAATGAGGACAGAGATTTGCCCTTGTAATCCTTCCAGTGTGTTCCACTGAATAAGGAGTCAAACAGGAAGACTTACAATTGGCTTTGCAACACTAAAAAGCTGTGCTCTATTTAGGGGAAAAAAAGTCTATCTCTTGTGTATATTTATGGGCAAATCTATGACTGGAATTTTGGGTTTGTGTTTTTTTTTTTAAGTGAAATGGAAACGGTTTGGCTCCACTAACAATTTTCAACCAAGCCTTTTAAAAATGCTTCAGGGAAACATATATCCCTTCCTTCACATTATTAATATTTTAATATAACAAGTACGTACCCAGATAATTTTCTTTACCAGTTGACAGCTCTGATAAAGCTATTAAAAGTTATTGAAAATAAAAAAAAAATCTGGTGTTGGCCCTCTTTACTGACATCCAGATTGAGGATAAAATCAATTAAAGTATTTTGNTGGAAACAGTTGGGTTTCACTAACAATTTTCAACCAAGCCTTTTAAAAATGCTTCAGGGAAACATATATCCCTTCCTTCACATTATTAATATTTTAATATAACAAGTACGTACCCAGATAATTTTCTTTACCAGTTGACAGCTCTGATAAAGCTATTAAAAGTTATTGAAAATAAAAAAAAAATCTGGTGTTGGCCCTCTTTACTGACATCCAGATTGAGGATAAAATCAATTAAAGTATTTTAATATTTAGTACATTTTCAATAGTACTGAACTAGCCTTAAGAATTAAAGCAGGAAAATATTTGGTCATTCATAAGTTAATTTGGCCTTTTAAAAGTTTTCATGACTCTTTAGTTAGAATGTCTTTAAAATGTAATATTTCCTCAAAATATTTTTCATAACTGTACAATACACATAATTTTGAGAATTGAGTCTTTACTTTCTTTTTTGTGTTGTTTCGCACCTTGAATGTGGCTTTTGTATTTTTTGTTTTTCTCTTTTCAGAGTAAAATTAGTTCAAAATAAGCAGAATGGACACTGGAGTCTATATAAGAAAGTGTCACTATTTTTCAAGTTATTTCAACACAATGATAGGGTAATCATTTTCACAAATCTCCTTTCCCTGTTGTTAAAAGCAATATTTTGAGGGGTATTTCTGAGTGTTTTCTTCAGGAAGAGTGTAGAATTCTACTTTTCCTGCAAATACAAGGCTGCAATTTGTCTGACCTTCCTTCTGTTTTCCATCTGCATACATTAAAAGAATGGCTCTCCATTTTGCAGCTGAGGGAAGCACAACTTTGGATGAAAAATGTTGCCATTAAAAAAGAGGGAACAAATTGCATAAATTATAAATGACCTGTAGAAACTGAAATGTGCTACCACATTACCCTGATTATACATGCATGGGGTTTTTGTCATTAATCCAACAAAATAGCATGGCAACCTATGGAACTCATGCAGATACAGATCTTTTGGTAAAGAAACAGAGCTCCAAATGGATTTAAATTTATAACATTGCATTGTGCTTTACAGGGAGGAAAAAGAAAAGGCTGACTCAATTCCTGAGTTTATGCAGGTAATTTTACACATCTGCACAGTTGTGTTCTGCTGTTGCTTTCTAAAATTTTGCCTTTTATTGAAATATAGATAAAAAAATTATTCTTCTGTTTATCTCTGAGCTAACACTTGAGATTGCATTGCCATAGGAAAAGAAACCTGCTTATTGTAGCCTCTCTGTGTCAAAGAATTTGGCTAATCTGAAGCTTAGGAGTTTTTCAATGCCTGCTGGCATGCTGAGGCATTTCACAATTTCAGATTCTGGATGTTCATGCAACAATAAATCTTATGAATAAATTAACCTGTAGCTCTTATGAAGAATGTTTAATTTTTGAGTATTGTTAGAATTATTATAAGGACACCGATTACTAGGTCAGGCCTCAGACTCATCTGCCATATTGTCCTGCTTCTAGTATTGTACAATAAGAGCAGGTATAAAATTATTTTTCCAGAATTTTCTCACAGTCTCTATCAGTCTACAGCTGAGGAAGGTAAATACTTGTATTCTCCTTCCAAGAACATCTTCAGCTACTCTTTAAAATTGTGTGGAATGCAATAATACTGGTTAGCTAGTCAGGGTACATCTGAGAGCTCCAGTGTGTGAAGAACTTCACCTTTGGATTTCAACCATTTTTTGTAGTTTCATGTAATGCCCCTGATCCTTGTGTTGAAGGATGGGCTCAGCAGTTGCTGTTCTCCTCCTTGCCATTCGTGACTTGACTGCTATCAGCTTTATAGCTCATAATCTATTTTTTCAGGCTTAAGAGTCCCAGGAATATTTGTTGTTCTTCCCACTGTTGTTGGTTGCCTTTTCTCTGTATTTGCTGTACTTGCATCCTCTTAAGATGCAGAGAAACTTGAGGTTCCCTCCATCCAGGCTGTGGATGTGCACTGACTCCTGCAGGCTGCCACAGAGGCAGCTCCTCTCTTGTCCTCTGTGCTTGGATTTCAAATCCCAACACCAGAAATTGCTTTCTTTCAGCAAAGGCTGATTGAATAAATGCCCAAAATCAGGCTTCTCCATGCTGAATATGTTTCCCAGATGCCTGACTAAACTGGGGCATTCATCTGCAGTGATTATCCTCTGCAACATTAATGCTGACTCATCTGGAAACCTGGGAACTTCCTTTTGTGTTTCGTAGATAGCCCTTGACTGCACTGACACTAAATGTAATTAAGTAGCCATAACTAACTTTGTAATCTCACTTTTGCTCCATTTCCCAGGTAATTTTTGACAATTTTTGACAGCAGTTCAGTGGGCTTGTATGTACAGTTCAGAGAATGTTAGTTAATGGTATTTTCAAAGAAAAGGCTTTTTTTTTTGTCTTTTCACATTATATTTTAACAGATGAAGCATCTCACATTCTGTAAGTGATAGGCACTTAGTTTTTTTTTATTTCTCAAAAATAAATTACTCCCTCATGATGCTTTTAACCAGTAGCAATCGTGACACACTTCTGACATATTTCATTTGGCAGTGTCTCTCTGAATACTTGAAAGTTGGACCAAAAAAAAAAAAAAAAAAAGTCTTTAGTTTTTAAAATAGTACTACCAGGGCTATCAAACTAGGGTATTTTTCACACCACCCAGCTCTTTATGTCAGATCAGAATTCAAGAGTGACCTGAGATGGCATTTGTTCACTCATGTTTCTGAAGTGTTGTCTCACTGTGCTTCTGAAGGGTACTATTAGCTACTGCTGCTGCAGCTACCAGTCTAATAGACTGCTGGACCTTCCCCAGTTTTTGGATTTTCTCAGCTGTTTTCAAGCTTCAGGGGAAACATTTGTTTCTCATTAACAGAGCAGTAGCAGTGCAGCTCAGGTGCAACTGGAAGATAGCAGGATTTTTCATAGTCAGGTTGGGTGGGCAAAATTATTGTGTTAATACTCCCAGAAAAGGCTGGTGGTTTAAAGTCTGGGGCTTCTGCTACAGCTGCACCTGCTTGTGTTTACACTACAGCTTCAGTAGAACCAGTGTTACATCTTCCCCTGACACGTCAGAAAATGGGCAGAAGTGACCTCAGGGTAGGGGAAGTAATGCTGACCTCAGGTCTTTAATATGCCTACGTAACAAGAACACTTATTTGCTTTTCTTTTTTCAGTCCCTTTTCATGTTAGAAGAAAATTCACTTATCTGGGCAAGGGAAGAGGCAAATCACAGAGCATGAAATCTGAGTTACTAATGAAACTGAAGGATGTGAAGTGTACTCCTGTGTTCATGAGCAGTTTTAATGTGTTCATAAAAAGGCGAAACTGGCTTTGTCTGAGTGAACATGCTTAATTTTTACTTTTTATATATATGCAAGCGAGTTGTAATCCTCCTCCCACCCATTCCTGCATGTGAGAAAGAACCTTTGGGAAAAAGAAAAACAAACAAAACCACCAAAACTTGTGGCTAGTAAATAGTGCTTGCTTTTAATTAATGGTATTAATCTTGGATGCATTGAGTCCACATATCTCTTGGGAAATATACAAGGAGAGCTAAAATACTACGTTCATCACATAAAAGAAATCCTGAAATAAATTCAGTCATTTTAAACTTAATACCATGTCATTTTTCTTAAACTTGATTATAGAACAGCATTTATAAAATAATGTAACATTTAAACTTCTAACAGTTTCAAAGATAATTGTGGATTTTAATGGTTTTTCTTAATTAAAGGAATGGTTAGTTGTGCCTGTTTTCAGTAAATTAATTAAACTTTTAGTCATTAAGCAAGAAGTTAATTCATTATTGAAGGTTATAGGAAATTTATAAAATCTGGCATTTGAGATGGCTCTGACACTCTAATCTATCACTGATATTCTGGAATGACATGTTTGAAACTGTTCTTGATAGTATGAAATGCTATAGAGAGGGCCTGGTGACTAACTAGGGGTGCTTAAAACATTTTGGTTTGAGTCATTGTCTCTGATATGAGAAACTTATCTCTGCTTTTAGAAAAATGAATTATTTTCCACTTGATATGTTAGTGGACAACTTTTTAAAAAGTAAAAGCTAATGAAAATCATGTTCTCGTGTTCTCATCACTGATTTGGCATGCTGAGATCCTTTTACTATCAGGAAGAAAACATCAGAGCATTAGCACGGTAGAAAGGCCAGGTTTTTGAACTACACGAATGAGTAACTTGATTTTATTTCCTTGCTGGACTCTGCCTCAGATCTTGTTTTTACATGTAGTTGCTCTGTTTCTCTTAGTGTAATTCTGTATAAGGTACCTTTGTCCAAACTTCTAAAAATGGAGTGTAGGGTGACTCTCAGAGAAACTGTCCACCCAGTGTCTTTCTGTTTTCAGAGATGGCCAAGTGAATTGCACATACTTTGCATATTAATGAAAAGTAGAGCAGATCTTAATCAACATTATTGTTGCACCAAAATTCTGCTGGTGTGGTAAAAAATCCCTAGAATTAGTGGAGTGTGGTTGGTTTGTTTTTTTTTTTTTTTTTTTTTTTGTTTGGTTTTTTTTTTTTTTATGATGGATAATTTGTTTTAGAAAACTGATGCAAATCTGCTTGCTGCAGAGAATTAGAATTCCTTTTTTATTTCCTGTTTGCTATGAGAAAAGGTGTTCTGTCCTTAGCTGCAGGAAAGCAGAGTGTGACAGTACAAACCCTCCCCCTGATATGAGTGTTGTAATACCTGCAAAGACTCATGAGAAAGAACACACAAGCATGGGTGAATGTGCACTTGCAGAGTTGGCTTTGGAAATGTAATTTTTTTGGTATCTGCTGTCAATCACGGTCATGTAACACTTCATGTTGGCTTTGATCAGGATATGAAAGTCGTTATTAAAATCTCATAATCCAATTTATTGCTGTATTTTCCTAAAAGTGGCTGTATTGGTTGAAATAATCACTTTTAAGAAGTGAAGGTTAGGTTTGAAACAAAAAATGAGACTTCTGTAGCCACTGATTTCTCTATTTTCTGCATTTAAGAGAAATGCTTCAGGATGCTTGTTAAAGAGGAAGTGCTATCATACAAAGCAGCTTTCCAAACAGACCAGATTCTAAATTTCCTGCTAATCTGTTTTCTGTGGCAGCAAGTCCTCATAAGGTTGGATGTTTACACGATGAGCTCCAATTTTAACTCCTGCATTTTTGTTAACATCGTGATTCTACAAGATGGGGCTGCTTTCTGTTCAATGTCAGATGGCTATTTGAGTTTAAGCTAATGATTAAATATCTCACAGAAAAAAAAAAAAAAAAAGATTGCCTGAATACCCATCTTGTAAAATCTAATGGTTTTTCCTTTTACAATATTACATTATTGGCTGTAGTAGATTAGGACAACTTTGATGGAAGAATTCCACATAATTAAATTTTCATGTGTGATTCAAAGTGAGAAAAGATTAGAAGGCTATTTAAGAGGTGCTGGAACTGTCACACCATATCAGTAAAGCCTGCAAGATGGAGCACAAAAGTACTGATTTAGTGCAACATGTCACATTATTATAGCAATAACCACCAAGATAGTCCATGGATGGGTGGGTACCTATGCATATGAATACTTGTAAAGATATTGTAGAATCCCTATTTTATCTTAGAATGGATTGGGAAAATGGATCCAGAAGATGCATTCAAAAGTTGTAATTTAAAAATCTCTTTGTTCTAATAGCGTACTAAGGAACCTTTGCTTTACCTTTCTTTTCTCCAGGCTTATTGATACTTTTCTGTCAGGAACATTTATGAAATATTAATATATTTTGGGAAACTTTACATTTTGGGGAGTTCTGACCTATTTATTATTTCATCAATCAGGGGCAGGAGTCTGTGCAACTCTGTAAGTGCAGGGTCACACCTGTTATTTCCAGACTAGAACTGCCTGACTGTAGTTAAATTCACAAAAACCAAGGTAGGCCCACACAGTGACCACTATTTTCCAAGTACATACATTTGTATTTCCCTTGCAGAGATAAGCTGTTATTTATAGATGGAACATTGGTATGAACCTATTGAAAATTGCTTGGTTTTATTTTTTGGAGAAAAAATATTGCAATCCAGCTAAAAAAAAGAATCCTTGAAAATAGTTACCAACTGTTTTCTTTCAGTGAAACATTACATTGGATCCAAGTGCTAGGAAGGAAGATAATTTAAATATATTTTAGTAATAACCCATGTAAGTTGGAATAACCTGCAGCTAAGAGGCACTGATGAGATTTGGCTTGCCCCTCTCATGTTTGAGATCACAGAAAAACACCTTCTAACAGCTGTGAAGCAGCAAATGAAATACTGACCATGTTATTGTGTCATTTAATTTGTAATGATGCTGAATACTTTTGAAACAGTGGACAAGACACGTGGCAAAATCCAATTGTGTCGCTCCTTGTAATCTTAGGAAATAAGACAAATCACGACATAATGAGAATATAAAAGGTTAATGTAGTTTTTGAAAACTAATGAACAAGAACATATTGTACCATATGACTCTTGTCTCGCAGCCTGGCAGGGTTTGTGGTTTTTTCCATGTAGCTGGAACCAGTATATATGTCCAGCATTAAATAATTTATGAGACTTTTATTATATTTTGCTTTCATAGGATGAGGTAAACTTCATTTCAGAAACACATATCAAGTTATTTAAAAAAAGAAAAAACTAACCAGCTTCCCAGCTGGTTTGGACCCAGGTGTTTCTCCAGTATGTAAAATATGTGGGTTCAAGGTCATACTTTGGAATTTCATTTCCTTGGTCCCAAATTCAAGTGGAAAGAGTAATCTTCTTGTACCACTCAGCTCCAACCAAAACCAGCAGGAATTTTGCTGTGTGACTTTAAAGGAGTGGAAACTGGACTTTGAAGAGCATCTGAGTCAGAGAAGCATAAACAAGAGAGGGAGTCACTCATCCATGTACCCAGCCGTCCTTAAAGGAAGGCTTTGCATTTTGCATGAAACAAAGTATTTGCTTGTGTTTCACTTCTTGAAATGCAGAGCAAACAATTCTGCTAGAATAGCCAGTGCATCTTTTTTTTTTTTTTTTTTTTTTTTTTCCCCCCTTTTTTTGGAATTTATGCTAGAAAAAACAGCAAAAGGGAATCCTGACTAAGTAACTCTAGTACCAGCAGTAGAATTAAAATATGAAAAAGTAATAAACACTGCTGTTGAAATTGTAGGTTTGGGACTTATGGGATTCTTTGTAGTGCATTTCTTGCCTGTGCTTAGAAATAAACAAAGACTTGTTATGATTCTGACCCTGAAGTAACTGCTGAAAAGGGAAAAGCAGAGGAGCTTTTTAATTTTAATAAAAACTTGCAGGTCCATTTAAATTATTTGGAAGTGCTTTTGATGCAGGGTTTCCTACTGATGAATACCACTAGATGTAGATGTTCTCGTAAATCTGGATTCAGTTACATCATCCCAGCTTCCTTATCCTCTCTCTTTACCCCAAATGGTGGAGAGGTCATTATTTTACGGGATTCCTGTACATGAGATCACCTCCACGAACACACACAGCCATTCTGGTCACCACAAGAACCATAGAATCATAGAATTCCCTCTTGTCCTATTGCCTGGAGCAGGGACTGACCCCCATCTCACTACAACCTCCTCTTGGGACCCCCTGAGGATCTTTTCCTTTCTAGGAGTGGGTATCCTCTCTGATCACTCCAAACATCTTCACTGTATCTAGTTTGTCAAATGTAGAAAAATCAGAGCAATAGAAAGCTACTGTTTCTCTTTTACTGGTTCTTAATCCCACACTTTAGTTTAAAAGATCATCTTTTATATCATTTAGGTTGCCTTTGCTATTTTAAAATATAGCCTTTGCATTTGTGTTTCAGTAATTAGGACAGAAAGTGCCCATGTATATATTTGCAGTCATACTGTAATAAATTGCAAAAGTAAGCAAAGCTTAGAAGCAAACTAGAAGTTGAACCAAATCTGATTCCAGATTTTTCTTGAACCAAAACAAACAATCACAATATTTTACTAGTTTAAACCATAGAAAAGGAGTGTTCATCTCTATTCTTCTGTTTCATCTCTTTTCCTTTGAGATGAATGTCTTCAATTCCTTCTTTTTCCCCATGAAAAGAAAAGCTTTTACAGATTTTTTAATTTTTTTTTTATGGGACAGGTACTTTTTGCTTACTCATCTCCCCTTCTCGTTGTCAAGTAGGGGACAGTATGTGGAGCCTGGACTTATCTGTTCTCTTGCTTAGTACAGAGAGCATCTTTGGTGAGTTTTTATGGACCTGTGACTCCAGTGAAAGCAGGAATCACAGCTTTCTGCCACCAGAGCAATGCCTTATAGGGCAATTCCCTCTCTTAGCAGCATTGTTTAATTAGAAACTTTGTTTGAATGTTGGTCAAAAATGTTGGTATTTTCTTTTCTTTGCTCTATTGCTCATCCAGGAGCGTGCTGAATGGATGTCCTTTCTCCATTATAGCTGCTGGGAACTTTGAATAGCAACAGCAAAAATGAGCAACTCTGTGCTAAAAATTGCTGCAACTGGATGTAGCATTGCACTCTCCTACTAAGTTTTCAGTGGTTTTACATCCCTTGATGCATTAATTGCTGGTGCACCCAGCATGGTCATTGGTTCTGATGACTTTAGGTATTGATGTCATGCTATTCCAGCTTTAGATTTGGTTTAACAGTTCAAGTTTCTGTGGTGGCTTCTGGATTTTTTTTAAATAGCAAGACTGTTCCTTATTTTACTGCAATTTGAGACTTTAACACAAGAACAGGGCGACACTGATGTAGCAGCAGTTTCTCCTATTCCTTTGCAATGTGTCCCCACAATTGCATTTCCACAGGAGAAAAATGTGAGGCGTTTTTACTGCTTTTTGAAATGTCTGGGTACTATGGCAACTTGTCTATGAATTGGGACAATCCCCCAATATCCATTGCATTGTAGGCATATTTCTGGATCACTTTGGGGTATTTTTGTGATATGACAAGAAATCTGTAACCTCATTCATTCACATTTATCCTGAAATTATATTTAGTTCAGTCCTGTTTAGATCATAAAGAGTATGCCCGTGTTGAACAGTTCTTGTGTTGTTGCTTTAAATCCAAAATAAATCAAAGATACACCTTTTTTATCCATTCTAGAGCACTTCAGGGCACTTCTTACACGGATTCATTCAGTGCATTATTGTTTCTATTACTGTTGTTGCTGTATTGGCTCCCAGGCTGGTTTTTGAGTCCCTGCAGGCACAAAACCAATGTTCTCCAGACCCATATCTGTAAGCTGTGTGAGGGAAAGAGCATCTCACCACTGAAGGGGAGACCATGTAGCTGGCAGCAGCCAGTCAGCAGAGAGGTCTGTAGTCCCTGAGTAGAGAAAAATAAGTGTAATTTTCTGGGACCACAGCTAGTGTGCTTGGTGGAGGAAGGCAGCAGCAGAGAGATAACAAGGCAGTAGGCCAGGAGCAGCAGGTTGGAAGCTGGCTAGAGAAGGGTGATTGATTAGCAGCAAGCTGCCAAAGGGTGATGGCACACACCTGGCTGCTGGGGTGGGAAGCACGTGGGAAAAGCAGAGCTGTGTGGGCAGCCCTGACACCTGTCAGGGCAGGGCTGGCACCGAGGGGTGGTGGAGTGACACAGCTTTCTCAGGAGGGGTGTGTGAGATTCCAAGGACATGGCAAGGGCAGGGACCACGGAGTGCTGCCAGCATCAGCTGTGCTCCCTCCCAAATTTGTGTGCCACGGTGCATTAGCAGGCAGCTGAGAAGCAGACGTGTCACAGCAGACGGGGCTGCTGATCTCCTGCAACCCGGGCCAGCTCCTCTCGTTCAAAGAGCTGAAGTTTTGGCTCTCAGAAATTGAGCGCTGATCCTTTTCCCAAAAAAATTAATTTTGAAATTGAGGATGCAGTGTGTATGCTGCTGACCTGAACATATGTTACAACCTGATAGTAACAGAATCATCACTCAGCATCACTTCACAAATAAGTGTGCTGCTTAATCTTTTTTTGCCAAATCATGGCTCCTTTAGGACTGCCTTATCACTCTGAGGCATTGCCTCTTCCTCTGTTGCCATTAACTGTCCTGAGCTATTACATTTTCAGAAAAACAGCTATAGATGTGTGCAGGTGAGATGTTGAAGCTGGATGTAGAGGAAATTTGAATGGCCACATATATTGCCACTTTTCCAGAGTAAAGTTTAAGTAAATTTGACGTACTCCTCTCTGCGAGTCCTTCACACAATGGCATTCCATTAGAACAGTAAAAGAGTAAAATATCAATAATAATCGTTTCTCCTATGGATTGGAGTGAAAGAAATAGGGAGGTTATTAATATAATTTCAACTTCAAATGCTCGTCAGACACCTGGATATCAGTCACTCATATAAGAGTGCAAGAAAGGTATAATTCAAGTAATTTCAGCTACAGGAGTGGAGGACCATCTCATTCTGGCTTTGTGACTTTTTCTATGATGTGTTAGTGACATTTATAAAAGCTCTATGATAGCTGAACTTTTAAATTGGCTTCTGAGGTAAAGGCTTTAAATTTTAAGGTAAAATAACGTTTCTCCAGGACAAATAATAGTCAGCAAAATCCGCACAGCCGGATACACAGGCACAGCACTTCGTTAGCAGGACGGGAAAAATTCCCTTTGTGTTGTGGGGATAGGCCACCAGCCAGAGGCACAAGACCTTTATAGCTGCTGCCTCAACATATCTTATGGGAAGATGGCTAAAACCTAATCTGAAGCTCATCTCATTTATTTGGACCCTCTCCCTCGTGCAAGAGCACCAAATGTCTTGCACAGAACTGCCTGGCAGCAGGGTTTAAGTCATGTAGGTCTAATGGAATCTGTCCTGGTTGGTTTTTTGCAGCAGAGCTCCACTGCAAATACATTGGGGAACTAATATAACTTGTCACAGAGCCTAAGCTGCAGTCACAGCAGTGATGGCAGCATGTTTTAGAGGCATCCAAAACAAACTTTAAATTAGCTAGCTCAGGTAGAAATAGTAATCTGTGTCAAGACAGTGCTCAGGACAGGAAGGTGTTTCTAGTTCTTCGGCAGAAGCAAATTTATTTTTCTAATACAGTGATTATTATCTCACTGAATATGGATTTACACCTAAAAAAGATGGGGCTGAGTTGTTTGTTCCCCATGAACATGCATGCAGCTTTGTACTCTGGCCAACTATTTTCCTGGATGATTCATAATTTATAATGTGGGATACCATTCCAGGTTAAATTAAGTTGTATTATTGAGGCTTCAATTTAAAAATATGTTAATTTACAAGCGTGGATTTTTATGGGGGAAAAAATCCTGGATTTTAGCTGATCTGTTAGTGACTTAAATCTCTCAAACCACTAAGCCCTGCATAATCTTAAGAGCAGTAGTTCTGCATTCAATTTGCTACTTCACAAGTCAGCATCTTCTCTGAGTGTTTGAGGAGGAATTATTTTAATGTCAGCTAGTATGTGTAATCCCCAATCAGTAAAACTCACACATTTGCACACACATGCCCAGCACACATTCAGTAGGACAGAGCACAATTGCTGTGAAGTTCACAAGATTTTTCAGCAGTATTCTAACAGGTTGTCATCATCTTTGGATCATCCTATTCTCACAATATCTATTAGATTGCCTAGTGCTCACCTTGTGATGCTCTATTAGTCAAAACATCTCTTTGCCCATATATTCAAATGAACTCTAGAGGTTATTAACTTGCCCTTGGCAAAAAGATTTAGCTTTCTAGGGCAAACGCTTTTATAAATTCTGTGTGTGACAGTTTTATTACATATTGTAAATAGAATACTCTGCCAGATTTTTATGACAGCCATCACTAAGTCATTCAGACCTTATTACTTTTCAACCCTTCACATACCTTGAATATATTTTAATTTTTTTTTTTTTTTTAAATCTTTAACAGGCCTTGCTTTGGTCAAGGCACTTCTTTTTACTTCCACAGCAAATTTTATTTACCAACAAAACTGTTCAAAACATTTTGTATCAAGCCAAATATTTTATCTTGCAGAAAATCAAGGCTGTATTTTAATTTGGCTCAGACACACATTCTGCATTTATAGTAATAGGCTCATTTAAGCTTCTACAGTTTCTGCTAGCAGTTAAGGTAATAGTTTCTGTTCTCAGCTGCATACCTATCCTGGGTCTCACAATTTCTATCTGGATGACTATTCTTCTGTTACTGACTTCATTTTACATTTTGCCTCTCAAAACAATGTGTGCGTTGTGAAAAGGAAAAGCACATAATCCGTGCTGGTGTTAAAACCCACTCAGACATATCCAGTTACTGCATGTTTTGTCAACTCCTTCCTCTGATCCGAAGGATGCTGTCAGAGAAGGAAAAAGAGTTGTTGAAGAGATTTTGTTTAGACATGTAGTTTATTAGCAATGGAAATCTCACATGTGATAGGCTTGGTGAGACAGGAGATAAAAACAGCAGTTTCTACTTCAGTTGTGCTTCCCGCTGAGAAGACAAAACATAGCAGGAGAAGGAGTGAGACTGGCTGTGGTAAAGAGACTGAAAAACTGAAGAGTAATGATTGTCAAAACGATGCAAGGAACACAGAAGACTAGGTTCCTAAAATTAATAATCCTTTTGGAATGTTGCCTTCAATAGTAATTTAAAAGACAGCAAAGCTCAGTTGCTGGAGAGCCGGCGGCGAGGGGGCTGAGCTGCCTGGGGAAGGACATCTCGCTGCTGGGAGAGGCAGCTGAACCTCCCCCTCCAGCTGTGGGCCTTGGGACAAGGCTCTTCTCTTGTTGTGCCTTGGCAAACCAAGCCTTAGCTCTCCCTGGGGATGTCATATGAGCCCAGATTGAAGGTGGGACACGGACAGGCACTAGTTAGTCAAAAACGAAAACACTGATGGAGCTTCCACTTCCTGAAGTTGGTAGGGAGGTGCTGTGGTGGGCTGTGAAAGAGGGAAGGATCCAAACCCCTTCTGGTTTGCTGCTGCTCCCTGATAGGGCATGTCTTCTTGCAGCCTGCAGTTCTGATGAATCAGAAAAAAAATTTCTTTTAATAGAGAACCTTGAATTGGCTGTAACGAGCCCTTGTTAGAAAATTCACTGTATGTCATTCCTTTTCTTTAATGTTTCTCCAAGTGTATGAACTCAGAGTCTTATAAGGGAAAGAATCAGGTGATTTGCAGCTTTAAAGTTGTATATTTTGCTGTCTAGGCATCTTACAGTGGTTAGGTCACATTATGATAATTAGCCTATTTATAAGTTAGCTAACAGAGTTCTTTGTTTTAAGTGCTATAAATTCTAAAATTAGTGAATAAAGCTAGAAGCCCATTTTCAGATCCATGTAGATGAAAGGTGCTATATAATTTTAAAGCTATTATAAATGATTGAAAGATGTTTTCACAACTGCTGCTAGATTGCATGGGAATGTGGAATAGCATTTCAAAAGATTTCAAATTTAATGCGGTTGTGGGTGTGCTCTGGAGAACTGCTGAACCTTCACTACAGCTTCCTTTTTGCCTGCTGCTGATTATGGCAGTGTTTCAGTAATCAGGTACTCATTTTCATGCTAACTTCCTTCACTTTCAGTCCTGAGTCTCCCAGCCCCTCTAAAAAGGTATTGCATTTTTTAAAATATATGTGTATCTCTCCAGACACACACACATTTCCACCCCCCATTTGATAATGATAGATTCTAAATCATCTGTATGGTTTAGGGGTGAGGATCCAGGTGTATCTCAGTCTCCATCGAGTGCAAGGTCTCCAAAATAAAAGTATTTTAAAACTGATTTTGAAAATATAATCAGACTTCTCCATCATGACACTTCAGGATATACTAATTATATTGTCATGGCAAAGATTGTGTTTTCCATTGCATTAAAAGCAGTGATTCCTTATTTATGTATGAACAGCACGTTCTTCTGATAATGATGATATTTGATTTTGAAAAAACTTCTAAGGATGCACTAGCTGCTGAATCTCTTAATTATATTGACCTAACATTTACTTTTAAATAAGCACTTTAAGAGATTTTTCCATCTGTCAGACTTCTTTTTTTTTTTTGTTTTTGAAATGTTTTGCAAGTGGAAAGAGATGCGGTTATTTAATGTCTCTTCACATTTAAAGCTAATGGAAATATCACATTTGTGCTTAAAGTAAAATAGTAGCTTTAAATAATTAACTCTCTTTGGACGTTTTGTAGATTTGATAGATATGGATCTCTTCTGCCTAAAAAGTTGCTTCAAAGTTGCTATAAAAGGAAAATAAGAAAATCTTGAGAGATATTCTCAGACTAGGGAACACATTTTCGCAAGAATTCTCCCTATAATAACCCAGGGGTCTCATTCGCCAAAGAAATCTTATTTTTTTAGAAAGGATTCTTGACAACAGTAGTTAGTAGTGAACTCGTAGATTTTCAAAAACTATCTTGTAGTTAATGCTCCAGTTCTTGTTGGCTTTTCTTTGTGGTGTGTCTCTCCTCTTGGGTCTCTCTGCATCATTCTTATGCTGAGCAAAGAACAGGAGAATGAGATCAAAGAATAAGAACCAAGAAACTAAATTGATTATGTAACCTGCACTTTAAAAACTGCTTAACTGAAAGATTTCCCTTTTTTTCTTTCTTAAGTTTTATTTCATTAACTCTTCCACTGAGTATATTTTTATTTCCTTTACATTTCTGGCATTGTGATACCTAGGGGTGAATTGTTACTTCGTTTAATATAATAGGATGTGACATGATGCAACTTGATATAGTGCCTGAAAATAGCAAGATACAACGTATTGCAGAATGCGTTTGAAAATTCTGAGCACTGCAGGTAGAAAATAGCCAGTTTGAAATCTGGCATGTGCATATCATCATTTTTACTCTCTAATTATGCTATAAACAAGCCTAATTCACTATAGCACTTTGAAGCAGTTGGCAATTATTCTTTTCAGACTAAAACATTACCTTAGGCAGCAAGAACTTGGGTTCTTCATACATCAACATGTTATTGTGTTAATGTGCTTCTTATTGTACCATTTTGATTGACAATGCTAATTTTAATTGTTCTTGAACTTAATGTGATTTTTCTGGCTGACAGTGACCGTTTCATAAATGGGAACAACTTTTCACGACAAGAGCTGTAAGTGTTTAAAAGGGAACTGCTTTTATTTTTCAAAGAAGCCAAACATTACCTCTCTGGAATAACGTCTTACCTTGTCATACTTTTAAATGGCACTCTAGGAGGGTGTGGTTATCATCAAATGATCACACTGGTGAGAAATTAAAGGCAGTCTGTTGTAGTGGTTTTATGGTCAACCTATGACATCTGTTCATAAATAACAACATAAATAACAAGAAAATGGAAAAGTCCATAAATAACAAGGGACAAGGTTAGAACTCTTTTTTTTTTAAATCTGTTAATTGAAATCTAAATAAGCCTGTTGTAGTTTAATTTTAAAGTTGTATGTCTGAAAGTTGGGATAATTAATGCATTACTGCATCTTTATATTCTGCTTAATAAAACTATTCACCATTAAAAAAAAAAAAAGAGAGAGAGCAGTTGATCATACAAAGGACCTGGAAACAAAACTGGAGTGTGTCTGTGTAGAATCAGTGTAGACAAGTCATATTTTTGCAAGAGGAGGATTCAGCTGTGTGAACTGATTTTTTTTTTTTTGCTGCTATTCATAAAGATGAATTTGTGCCTAGCCCATTGTTGAGAAATTCACCATTGATGTTTGTATTAATTATTTGACTGTGGCAGATTAAATTATGGCATTTGACCTTTGTGAGGGCAGGAAGGCTCCTCTGGAGTTACCATTGTGCTCTTTGAAATCAGAGAGATACTGCCCTAATTAAACGCACAGGAAGTATCTTTCCAATCTCATTTACCATTATTATTTCAGTGTCCCCCTTAACCCACAGCATAATTAATTAGCATCAGGAGCCATATGCTCACATTGTGTGTTCAGTCCTTTGAACAATGCCTTTACTTCTGTAGGGCTTAGCAGTGTCCTGTCCCATCCAGGGGTCTGGAGGGGGACATGGAAGGGATGCTGCTGGAGAGGGTGCATTTTTCTGACAGGGAGAAATTAGTTTGGGGGAAGTAAGAACAATGAGAAATGCAGTTAGAGCCCTTTGTGGGTAAAAAATGTCAGCAGATTCTGCCCCTCTGCTCCAGTTTGTGAGACTCCACCTGAAGTGCTGTGTCCAGCTTCGGAATCCTCAGCACAGCAAGGACAGGGAGCTGTTGGAGTGCGTCCAGAGGAGGCCACCAAGGGGAGCAGAGGGATGGAGCAGCTCTGCTGTGAGGAAATGCTGAGGGAACTGGGATTGGTGAGCCTGGAAAAGAGCAGGGTCTGGGGTGACCTAATTGTGGCCTTCCAGCACCTGAAGGGATCCTACAGAAAAGATGGAGAGAGACTATTTACAAGGACCTGGAGTGACAGGGCAAGGGGCAATGGCTTCACGCTGAGAGAAGGTTTAGATTAGATATCAGGAGGAAATTCTTTACTGTCAGGGCAGTGAGCCCTTGGCACAGGCTGCCCAGAGAAGCTGTGGCTGCCTCATCCCTGAGAGTGTTTAAGGTCAGGCTGGATGGGGCTCTGAGCAACCTGGTCTAGTGAAAGGTGTCCCTGCCCACAGCAGGGAGCTGGAACAAGATGATCTTGAAGCTCCCTTCCAACCCAGGCCATTCTATGATTAGCAGGGTACAGGAAGAGGAAATGGAAAAAAATAGCTGCAATCTTTTATGGATGGGCAAGACAGACTGGTGTTGATCTTGCACCAGAAAGGCCAAGCTGAGCAAGAAGTTTTTTGTCAGAAATCATTGCTGTAAGATTAGGGGGATTTTGAGGACAGAAGGAAATGGTGTGAGTATAGAGAAGATGAAAAATATGCTGTTCAGCTAAAAAAACAGTACAGGAGCTGCAGCCCCATGATCACAAAGACACTGAGAAGTTCAGGCTGCTGGAGATCTGAGTAGTGCCCCAGCAGGGTCCTCCTCTCAGAATTGATTACAAAAGGAGGTTTGGGCTACCAGGGTCCCAATTTAGACCTCTCATGCAAATGCTGAAACCTGCCAGGGGTTTGGGGTGGAGTCTTGCTATTTCTGGTTTCGTTCCAGCATTTGTGCAATACAGCACCAGTCTGGGTTACTAAACTGTGATTACTGTTGCAAGTATAAATAATAATAATAATGGTTCCTGCTGTCATTTGAAATATATTGCAAAAAATCTAAGGGCTTCAGTTGCTCCTTGGTAGGAAAATGTGCACCATAAAGTAATACTGTGCATAGGAGTAGAAATGAAAAATATATTAAAAAAATAAATTTATCTGTATTTAAAATAAATATGCTGTACCTCAGCAAATTTTCGATAACTGCAGAAGCAAGATATCTGGGACACTTTTGGGATATTTCAGCATTCCTTTATTATGAATTTTCAGTTTAATACTGGCTATCAGTGCTAAATAAATGCACTACCATTAGGTCTTGGGTGTGTTATTTGTTAGCTGCATTTATTGCTACTCGTCTTTCCAGATTTGATTGTGAGTGAGGACCTCCTGGAACGCATGGCGGGGCGATACCAGCCAGTGATATCTAACTCCAGAGGAGCTAAGG
Organism: Rhipidura dahli; assembly: GCA_013399225.1. Lineage (NCBI taxonomy): Eukaryota > Metazoa > Chordata > Aves > Passeriformes > Rhipiduridae > Rhipidura > Rhipidura dahli. The sequence continues at coordinate 1,527,890 of VXAC01007801.1, forward strand.
ATGTCCTCCAGGTCTCACCTGATGAAAACCTTCCCTTTGCTTTGACATGCTTAAATTCCCTGCTTGTATTTGTGCCTGGGATTCTTGGCCATGAGTGAGTGCTTAGATCAGCAGCCAGACCTTGCCCTCAGCACCTCCCCCAGTGGCTCCTGTGCTGTCACAGTTGGTTGTTCTCTGCTGTTGCTGCCCCTGAGCACACCCGAGCCTGGCTGGACCAGTGCTGCTGGGCTGGAAGGGATGGAGCAGGACAGCTGCTACCTTCATGGTGTCACAGCATCCCCCAAACCTTCAGAGATCCCAAACCCACTTTCTTCTCTTGCCTTCTGATACACAGGTTTAGAATCAAGGTTTGGCATTCTTGTGGGCTTTTAAGGAATATTCACTTAAGTATTCAGTTTTCAGACCTATAGTGAAGTCAAATACCCTGTGTGTCACTATACCTAAGTGCATTATGTTGCATTTTAGAATATTTCAAATGTTTTTACTCTGCAAGATTTTAATTCCTCTCCTTTTCTCAGAAAAGGAAAGAAAGGGAAATAAAATAAAGGTCAAAGGTTTAGGCAAAGATATGTCGGCTTATACTGTGTGTGCAATTTTGCTACTATTTATTAAAAAAAAAAAAATTCNTTGTGATATTTTAGTTGTGGACTATTCTTTAAGGGTCTCCAGGGAGATGAAAGAGTCCAAATACTGTGTTGTGATTTCCATCTTTGGTTTCCTAGGGGCCTGTCAGCAGTCATGTTCTCTTCTGCCCAGCTATTTTGGAAAAGGTGATGGAAAACAGATTTATTGGGGAGGGGAGACATAGGGAAACCCACAGGTGCACAGTAATCTGTGTCACAGGTGACTTGTGATGGGATTACTCTGCTCATAATTTCCCTCTGACTGTAAAGTGCCACCATATCCAATTTAAGACAATAAAATGGGATTTTATGTGATCATCTGGTTGCCAAAGTTAAGATCATGGATGAAATACAAGCCTAGTACCCACAATATAGCTTTCTACAGAGCCCCATCCAGCCTGGCCTTGGACACTTCCAGGGATGGGGCATCACAGTTTCTCTGGCCAACCTGTGCCAGTGCCTCACCATCCTCACTGGAAAAAAAAATTTCCTATTAACTTTTTATGATGAAACTGGCTCCTTCTGTATTATTATGTAAAATTTCTTAATTTGTACCAAAGCAGACCCTAAAATGGAAGCCNTATGTCGGCTTATACTGTGTGTGCAATTTTGCTACTATTTATTAAAAAAAAAAAAATTCTCCTTGATACATGAAGATTTTTAATACTTCAAAAATTCTCTGATATCCCCTCCCCCAAAAAGTCTTTCTATATTAATGTCTTTATATATATATATATATGGTTCTATAATAAATGCATGGTATAGTATCTATTCTGTTAGAATATAGAGGTGTTTTGAAATTCCTCTAAATGCAAATAAAAACCCTTTTGGTTTGGTTAGAACAGTTGACATGTGATAACCATTTATCTGATGTATCTCATATATATATATATANTTTATGTGATCATCTGGTTGCCAAAGTTAAGATCATGGATGAAATACAAGCCTAGTACCCACAATATAGCTTTCTACAGAGCCCCATCCAGCCTGGCCTTGGACACTTCCAGGGATGGGGCATCACAGTTTCTCTGGCCAACCTGTGCCAGTGCCTCACCATCCTCACTGGAAAAAAAAATTTCCTATTAACTTTTTATGATGAAACTGGCTCCTTCTGTATTATTATGTAAAATTTCTTAATTTGTACCAAAGCAGACCCTAAAATGGAAGCCCCAATTAGCTACCATGAAAACCAGTATTTTTGTGTTATTTTCTTGCAAACGGTTGAACCTGCACCAGTTAGATTCTTTCTCATGTGGCTGGTATTGCAAACAAGAGCACCTCCTCACAATTAACCACAAGTGCTGTGAGGGATGAATCTAAAAGTCCCTTCTTGCCTTAAAATCTATTCCTTGGAATAATCAGCACATGGGCCCTTATAAGCCTTTAGGATTGCTGCAGCAATTTGCATGCTTAAAAAATGCTGATAATATGTACTGTAGTGTGAAGATACCAAAGACTTAGATTAACCGTTTTAAAAGGTTTTGCTTTGTTTGAACACTGCAAGCTGCTCTAAGTATTCCTGAAATTAGGGCACTCTGCTGTGTAGGATGAGGTGGCAACATCATTATATCTCAGGCTCTGGGCTGAACTAAAGCATGTACCCTGAAACAGGTCACCTCCAACAGTGAATATAAACTAACTCTTAAATTGTTCATTATAGAGCTGACAGTCTGATTTGCGTTTATCATGCACTTGTTAATCTGTGTCCTTAAATGAAAGCTGTGCATGGCTTTGGGTAAAATGCTTTGCAGCTAATGGCAAGGATTGATTTCTCAAAGTCCTCTTGCAAATCATGGGTTTAGCTGCAAACTGCCCAAGTCTTTAGCTCAGTTTGCACCCCAGCTGCTTGTTTGTAAACTGCCCATTCTTCTTGCAAATGTTGTGAGAATGACACCTGAAGGGACTAAAAGTTGTGCAGGTATTTCAATGATAAAAGCTGTATGAATACGTAAGTAGATTAACATATGGAGGAAAATGACATCTGCTCTGACAGTGATAGGAGTTAAGAGCCAAAATCTGATAAGGTTTTTGTGCTTATTAAAGTATTTCTACCATTACCTTATTGCAAGTCTACAGGAAACATCTGCTTACAGTTTGCATTTTTACCCAGCTTACATAATTCTCTGTTTTCTGAAGCGGCCACATGGTAGTGTTATTTTATTTACATCTAGGTTTGCATCTGGAAGTCTTATAGGTACAGCATTAGAGTTTGTTCATTATAATCCCAGACTGGTATGCATTCTGCTCTGCAATAATGTGGGGAGGTTTATGGTTTTTGATGGGTTTCCCCCACCTCCCCCACTTCCCATGGAAAGTGGTGTCATTGTTTTGAAAACTCAGCCATGTCATTTTACAGTGCTGTCCATACTACGATGTACAATAATAACCTCTCATAAAGAATTATTGCTAATGTTGACAAATTAACAGAATGCCATATTGTAACTATAAATTCTGCTTGGTGGGGATATTGATCCCAAGGTTTCTGCTTATTTTATTTGTGCTTACTTCAGATAGAAGCCTAGGGATTTACCTGGGATTGCCTAAATGTTGCCTCATATTTGAAGAGAGTAATGTTCTTCCTCACAGAAAACAAGAGTTTTGAGGGGTTTTTATGCTTCATGAGGAGCACTGGAACAGAAACTGAAATCTCCTCTACAGTATGAGACCATCTGCAGGGGTCTGACAGCTCAAGTAGGTACTTCATGGGTTCCACCCGTGGGTATGTCAGGAACTGTGCCAATCCATGGCTCAGACAACTGGTGCAAGGAAACACATTTGTGTTCTCAGTGTAAGACCTCAGTTAGATTCTGGTCTTCAGATTCACTGAGGATCCATCAATGAGGAAGTTTAACAGGAGGCTGAAAGCACTGCATCAAGAAACTCTGCGGAGTTGTGATCTACTGATGAGTAGTCCATGGACCAGATGAAGTCCAGTTATCTGTTGCAGTTCATTTTTGAACTGTATTAATCATAAACTTAATTTAGGCTTGTAATTTAACGATCTGATTTGCTGTAGATTATTAGGGTTTGAAGGCCAAGTCAGATGCCATTTGAAAGCAGTTTCTCCTGATTTGCAGTTGGATTTCTAAACTGACCTGCAACCTTGCTGACATATAATGTTAATGGACCACACATGGCTTGCATATAGAAAAGTGCAAATATAGAGGTTTTCACTATTTTGCTAGGATAAGGTTCTTATCTTTAATTCTTTTTGACATTTAACGTTGATGGATCTTGCATTTGTATACCTTTGGGGGAAATTACATCTCTTAATTTATAAATATCTCTAGTCATGTAGCATCTCTCATTTGAGAAATGGATAAAATACCAGAGGAATAAGTAGGCAACTGAACCAATGCAACACTGAGAAATGTTACCTGTGTTTTCTTAGTCCTGTGCCAACTGTTTGAGGCACTGTGTGTCTGTCATTTGATGTCACTGTGGTGAAGAAAGATATTTTAGTGAAGAAACACATTGTAAGATTAAAAATATTTAAGTACTCTGTCTAGTTTATAGAAATGCATTTATAGGAATGCATCTAATAAATAGTTGCTTTCAAAAAGATAAAAATAAATGTCCCTCATGGATGGCACAGGATCAATTATGAAATCAAAGAATTAGTCAATGAGCTATAAAAGGAACGGAGGCTTTTGAGGAGTATCTGCTAGAATTCAGACTTACTGCATGTAATCACAATGTATATGCAAATTACCCAAGTACATAAGGAATTATGGCAAATGTAGTAATTGTTTCCTATCATTCTTAAACTCTATTTTTGTGCTTTTTAAAATTACTTAAAGTTGCAGAAGATGTATTTAAAAAACCCCACCCTCTGCCAGCTGCACAAAGAGGTCAGAAATAGTATATAATTATTGCTGAGCTAATTGCTGGGTGCTAACATACATATAGACATACAGTATTCAACTCAGACAGTATCACAATAGTGGACAATTAGGGCAAATTCAGTGACAGATTAAATGCAAATAGAATTTTTAAACCTAGTACTCTACTGGATTTTTAATTTTTTAATAATCTTAGAATAATTGTCACTTCTATCTTTAGCCTTACAGATGCAGTCTAAAAGGTGGCTAAATCAGAATAACAATTTCATATTTATTTTGGAAGACTGTGCTTAAACTCAAAACTACTTATTGTAAAAATAATTTTTAGACCCAGACAATGTGTTTTCTTCTAATGTTTGTATTTCTTTGTGAAACAGAGGTGAGGTTTAGAAAGAAGCTCTTCTTTGGAGAATGTTCTGCTGTTTAATTCCCGACTTCAAACAATCTTCTTGAATTACCAATTTGGTAAAATATGTAATCCTTTGGAATATGTCTTTTTATATTTCGTAGAAATAGATTAATTTCAGAATTATTTATTTTTATATTGAACTATCTTAAGCTGTAGGAGGGATAGACGAGAAGTTAACATAATTAGAAGAAATCTATGGCAACAGTCTGTGCACTTCACAAAGCTTAAGGATATGATGTCCCTTCTCAAACTTTAAAAATGTACGGTAGCAACATAGCAGTGGTATGAAAAGCCAGTAGTCTGACTACCTTTTTTATTTATGAATGTTGTTCATAAAAAAAAAAAGTCAGAACAATGGAAAAATAATTCTTCTGTGCATATTTAGATATGGGTTTCTGATGATCTTGTGTTCCAAAGGAGCAAGAAAATGGAGTCTCAGCTTCGGGGTTTTGATGCAGGGGGTGCGTGGCCCAGTTATACTTCAGTTTAAAAGAAATTACTGCTCTACAGATATATTCCATTTGGGGATTAATTACACATGTGGGAGTTTCCTTAGAGCTTTAAAAGTCAAAGAACTCACAGGCAGCTAAAATCACTTGAAAACTATTTACATCGTGTGTATGTGTGTATTAAGGAGTCAGAAATCACTTTAATTTTCATTTGTTGAGCAGAAGCAGAAAAGCCAGAAAAAATACAAGTTGAGGCTGTGTTTAAAGGCTGAAGATAGCTAAAGACAGACTTTGTTTCCTTAGGACACACCTGTATATGCATTTAAGAACAAGAACCTTAGAGAAACCTATTTAAGGAGACCTTTGATGGCACCCAAAGACCTCAGCTCCTTCCCAACACTTGATTTCCCCTTGGTTTACAAATCACAGGCAATATGTCTTCAAAGTCTTCTACAAACTTCTGTTTGTTTCTTCAAAGTTTATGATTTATTTTTCACTCAATACAGTGGATGTGATTTATTGCCTGTTTCACAGAGGGAATGAGACTTAAATTGCTAAAGGCAGATGTGGGCAAAGCTGGGAGTAAGCGTGTGACGATTGATTTCAGGGATAAAGGGAAGTTTTATGGGGGCTGTGTCTGATAAGGCTAACTCTACTTGGACAAGAAAAAACGCTTCAATTTGAGCTCAGAAGGATGGGCTTTGAATTGTACAATTAGCAGGGAAAATGACATTGTGAGTTTTAAGCTGAAGGTTGTATGATTCACCTAAATTCCATGGAAGTTAGCGAGTGTGTGCCACTTGTTTTCACAGATTTCACTTTGTTTTCAAGGCGGTCAGCCAGGACAATGATTTGGGGCTCTTACTAAAAGGGTGAAGGAGAGGGTGATGAAACAGAATAAAGAGGTGAAAATTGTCCAGCCTCTGCCTAAATCTGAGATCAGACCAATTGCCTGTATGACTGTTCCCATTAAATGCTCGTGAAGGTAGAACCTGATGATTTCGACTGACCAGAAGCTCCGTTAGAATCGCTGCTCAGCATCAGTGACTTTTTACCACTATTGACAGCACAGCTGAAAAGGGAGATGTGTGTTGGCATGGTATTGCAGTGTCCTGTGCCCAGTTACAGAATCCTTTGCATCCCACTGCACGAAGGAGAGCCTGTACAGATGTCAGGATTCAGCTCACAGCACAAAATCGCTCCAATCCACCTCGATGCACTCGCGGGGAAAGGTCTGCTCCTGTCAGCACCTTGAGTTTGGCTGGTGGCTGTCAGGGCTGGCATGCACAGGAACAGGCTTTGCCTGTAGCCTTGGAGAGGCCTCTGGTACTTGGAACAGGCTTGTAGTGAAAATGCATTTCTCAGGTACAGGAATGCTGCTTTTAGGCCATTTGTGCTGCTCCTGTTAAGGCCCTGCCTCCCTCAGCCAAAGGTAGTTTTTTCCTCTTAGGTGTATCTGAAGTGAGCTGTTTGAAGCCAGAGGAACTGGCTCTGCATTGGGCAGAATTTTCCATGCTAAAGGAAAAAGCAGAATTATTAGCTGTTAAACATATAGGCAATGACCTTATTAAAATCAGTGTACCAGGAAAAGCTTCTGAAGTGCGCTGCCTTATTCATACAATTTAGGTGCCTTAATGAAATATGTATATGTATGCAAATTCCCAGTTGCTTCACTCGACCCTGAGCGAGGTGTGCAGAGCAGAGGTTTGACACACGCTGCTGTCTGTGTGTGCAAATGCAAGCACACTTGTTTGAACACCTGGGCCTTGGAGGAGAACTTGCTCTGCCTCCTTGGGTGGTGGTCTGCTGCTGTGCTGGCTTGTCTTTGGAAGCTGCTCTGGCTTACAGTGCCATGATAAATTACAGCCCGTGCTGATTATCTGCTGTCATCTGGCCCCTGGTCACCGAAGTGAAACCAATGAAAGATCACATTTCTTCCTACTGTGCTGCTATAACACATCCCTATGATGCTGTAGGCAAAAACCTTATTATAAATTGTTTTATTCAGTCATGCTCATAATGCCACCTCTACTGAGCCTGCAGCACAGGACATCCAGGTAGAGAGGAATAACCTGACTTTAATTTTGCTCCACATATTCGACCCTCTAATAGCAACAAAAGTTTTTTGCCTCTTTACTTGATTTTTTTTTTTGTTTTGTTTTGTTTAACCAGGCTCTGGTTTTGTCCGAAACAAAACAACTTGTCTGAAAGCCACTTTCAGTCAAAGGTTTATGTAGTTGTTTAGTAAAGCTAATTGTTTGAAGGGAAATCCATTCTTATATGCTGAATGAGAGTGGAAGGCAGTTAATTTTAATGACAAAAGCCATCATAGGAAGGGATTATGCTTTTATTACAAAATCATGCTTGGAGTGTGGCCTCAGACCAACATGGGATACTCTGACAATGGTGTGGCAGGGTGGGGTTGGGGATAAGCTTATCTCAGAAGGACTTACATATAAATTTTTCTCTATTATTCATGAATAATAAGTTGTATTTGCTAACATCAGACTGAACAGACTGAGGCTAGGATTACAGCCTTGATAAGTTTTTTCCTTGTGAATCGGCACTGCTAATAAAGATTTCTGTAGGCCAGATGATGCCCTCATTTATACCCAACTCCACTGTGTGCACCCTCTGGCCTTGGTTACAGGCCAGCGGGGTCGGCCCTGGTGTTGGAATGTAATTATCAAGCAGTGCCTGATATATGAGCTACATTCCAAAGCAGTCCAGTTTGTTTCTCTGGTGTGGGCTCTATGGTGCTAATAGAAGTACAAAAAAATAAGGTAATTGTGTGAATGACTGAATTCAGGATTGCCAGTGGTGGCTGTAAGCATTTGATCCTCTCCTGCTGCCTGGTGCACGATCTCCCTGACAGGTTGTCTCCCAAAAACCAAGACTAGACCCAACATAAGCAGGTACCCTGGATTGTCAGGCAGTTCAGGTTTGGCTTCTACTGTAACACAGCTGGGCAGATATAGGCTATGACTACTGAAGTGCAAATATTTTATAGCACCAGAACACTGTAACAGAGGGGGGTTGGTCTTATTTTACAGAGTAGATAAATATGTATTTCTCAATATCTGTACCTGCAATAAAAATGGAAAAAAAAGAACAAGTAAAGAAGGACTTGAACACGGCCTTAATCAGCAATTGGTTTTGCACTGCTGTAAACAAAAATAGTTTGAATACATAAATTGCAATTGTGCAATTATTTTAAATGCAACAGCAGATACCTGCTTAGCAGGAGTCTGTGTAGTGCTTATCTCAGTATTTCAGACAAATGCTGATTATACAATACTTACTGAATCTCAAAACCACAGATCTTTAGAGTTAGAGAAACTCTCAAGTTTTCCTTTATATCCAGAAAATTTAGTAAATATTAGCTATGTTTTAATAATTACTAGAAAATATACTCTCTTTTTTCTAACTTTTTGAAAGTTCCAGACATTTGCACTATGATTCTTGGGATTGTCCTGTGCAGGACCAGGAGTCGGACTGGGATGATTCTTGTGAGTCTCTTCCAAATCAGGATATTCTAGGATTCTACTATGGGAGCAGGTGTGTCACAGTTGCTATTTTTTTGCATTGTAGACATTAATTCTTGACTTGAATGTGGTGAGCAAACAACCCAACCAAAACTGCCAAACCTCCTTCCTTCTTTTGCAAATAGGTTGCAAGTCTGGGGCTCCACAGAGAAATAATTCCGGTATTTAAAGCTGCAGGTTTATGAGCAGTGTGGCATTTTGGCATGGCTTTCACACTGGCACATTGCACTCATGTCTGGTAATGGCTGGTGGTTTTGATTTTTCACATGGAATCCCAGCTGACTAATGAGTTTCTTCACTTGAGCACTGCAGAAGTTGTAGGTAGAGCTGTGGAGTCCCCGCTACACCTTTTGTCTTGAATGTGTCCTCAGGAAAAATTCAATACACCAAAAAGAAAAAGCAAGCTAATATCTTTAATAACTGCAATTAGTCAGAGTTTCATTGTTTCGAGTCACCTGAAGTGTGGCACCTTCAGCAACACTGAGGGCATCCTAAGCATAAAACCAACTGGATCAATATATGTTCAGAGAAAGCAGATGTATCTCTTGTCACTGGCAGTATTTCCTGAATGATCTGTGTTATGTCTTGGTCCTCCTTTCTTTCTGATCTGAAATTTCAGGTCCTCTGGAATTCCATTTTCTGACAGAACTTATGTCCTTCCTATGTCTTTATTATATGGAGATACCAGATATTCTGTGATTTAGCTTGTCTTTTCCATGTTTAATTTCTGTCGATTACATTGGGAGACATTTGATTGACTGGTGTTAGTCGATTCTTCCTAATGGGGCTACTGGGTATTGCAGTGCCACAGAGCTTCAAAAATTCATTGGAAGCTGGAGCAGAGGGCCAGATCAGTACTTTGTGGCTTCAAAGCTGTGCATAGTGAAATTTAAAGTGAATATGTCTGTAGTACTCCCAAAGAAGTCAATAAACTGGAAAACACACAAAATACTTGAAGCTCTCAGATTTAAAATTCTATTTTATGAGTGAAATGTGAGCTGGACATGTATTTTCCAGTGAATGATAACCTGAGTTTGTTTATTGACGAATCAGAGTCTTTAACTGTCATAGAAAGTGGGTTATGATTCCTGCAAATATGAGCTGGTACTTCCAGCTTTTCAGCTTGGCTCTCTCATTATCATGGCCATTAGAAATAGGCCAGCCAAAAATTTTTCTTAAAACCTGGTATGATAGTTGAAAGTATTTTATGACGTTTTCAAGGTATACCTATTGCTCTACTTACAGTTTGTGAAAATAAACCCTGGCATCTTTTCTAGCTTCAAGTTGCTTTGCCTTCAATTAATCTCTTTCCCCCCACTACTGTTGGACAGGTTTCATGTGCCTATTTTTTGTTCCAGATAATTTCACAGTTGTGTTTTGGATAAATTCTCTATTTCATGTCTGGAAATAGAGCAAAATAGAATATAAGATAACATATATTAGGGTTTTTCAATACGGGAAAAGAGGTAAATAAGACCAGAACTTCTTGCTTTTTCCATTTCCCCTTTGTCAAAACCCGAAATATCTTTTCAGCCTGTAACACAAAACACCAGTAAAGTGTCTCCTTAATGGTTTTACCCCCTGTTGTAATTTATGACTTCATATAGTATTTTTTTTACCAGAGCAGCTCCTTGGGTAACAGCACATATATGTTGTTTAGCAATTTGTGTTACTTTTAAATAAATAATATTTATTACAAATTGTTACATGTGATTCTGTATATATTTTAGTGTGTTGCAGTTTAATTGTGTGTAAAGTTTGTTAAACACAGACAGCATTTTTTTATAAATCATGTTTAGCAATTACATTTCAAAGTAATAGTATAGCATCTTGTCAGTGCTGAAGGAATTTAGAATCTTTGTGTTTAATATAGTGGATAAGATGTTCCAAGTTAATGATTTTATTAAAAATATTGATGAAGTTAGAAGTTGGCTTTTTCCCATTGTGTACCAGATATATAAGCAGTTTTTGGTTGCCTACAAGCTCCATTAAGCAAAGTTATACTTTCTGAACTGAAATTCTGCATGATTCAGACTGAAACAAGTGGTAAATTCAAAGTGTATTATTATGATTACTATTATACTTAAATGTAAACCTCCTATAAATCCTGATTGATGAGTGCAGAATATTATGAAATAAATTTAATGTACTTCTTTGTTCTACATAATATAATTTGCAGAGTATCAGAAAGGCCTTAGACCTCTAAGCATAAACAAGAAATTACCCTAAGTATAGAAAAATTTCTATATAGAAATATAGAATCTTGGACTTACTGTCCTTGTTTTATTGATACGTTTCTTTTACTGCACTAAAGCAGTTATTATAGTGTATTGCTGTACCTCAAGCTTTCATGTTGTCTTATGCAAGAAGCAAAGCTACTGGTTAGTTATGAAGAGAGATACCCTTTTGTGGGTCTTTATTACCAGCAAAACCCAAACTGAGCATAGTGTCTGGGGACTGGCATGCAGTGACTGTCAGAATTTCATCTTATTTGGTTGTATTTGTGAAGGGGGAATTGAAATGGTTTTTCACAGTACCTGCAATGGAAGTGCAGACTGTGCTCTGGGCAAGCACTGGTTTCTTAATCCCTGGAAATCACATGAATTGGAAGGAATTTCAAATACATTTTTGATTTAAGAAGGCTCTGTGTTTATTTGGCAATGTATTATGTTACAAGTATCCTAAAATGTTGCTTCCATTGGTGTCCGTGGCTAACAGAAATCCCCAGGAGGTTTCCACAGATATTTAGAATGCCCTAAGCTGAAAGTATTTAAAATCAAAACAATTTTCATGCCTAAAAGAACTGAATTAATTATGGCTCACAGCGACTTGGGCCTCTGTATGTGGTGAGGGAGACAGCAGAAAAATATTCTTCATGCCTTCAGTGAAGGATGTGATATTTCCATCTTATAGTGTTTGGTGTTGATTATATTCCATTTTCAAAGTTCATTTAGTCATGGGCATTTTTATGCTGCCAGATGCTGGCTGTTTGGGGTCTTTGTGATGATGGAGAAGGAGAGAGGTGGGGAAAAATAAAATATTGTTAACTTTTGAGTGGGGGGGGGGAAGAACATTTCTGCTTCGATCTCCATTCCTTCTCATCTTAGTCGTGACTGTCTTAACAGTCATTTTTATCTATTTCTGAAAGCTCTTAAATTTTTAATTTTGATAGTCCAGTGTTCTGAAATTGGAAGAATGAAGACTGTGAATCTTTCTGAGCTTCTCTCCAAGTGTTAAGACATTTCTATAATTATAAAGTGCCAGGATATACAATAAGAAGTGCCTGTGGTACTGCGTACTGGGTTTGATCAAAGTGTTATTTCTTGCAGTTACTGAAGGATCTTGAGAAAGTCCATAACCTTCCCTCTAGTGAAATGGAGTCTGGGTGGGAAATAAAAGGGCCCAAGAATATGTCAGCAAGAAAGCAGTTGAGGCTCCTGCCTAAGCCTCCTACAGTCTGAAAGCAGCATAGCTCTTCAAAATACCTTAAAAGACCATGTTGCTCAGGGCTCTGATATTCAAGCTTCTGTGAAATTGTTGCTATTTATCCAAGCATGAGGGTTTTAACCAAGTGCTTATACCAGGAGCCTTTTGTTCCAGACAGGGATTAGTAAAAAGAAGGAAAATATGGGAAGGAAGGGTGACCAGATAGCTGGTGGTTATACCAACTACTACAGATTAAACCAATTTAGACATATTTTTTTGCTTAGTACCTCACTGGTGGTTTGTTATTTAGGTTGCTGGTGTGTACTGACTCTGAGTAAACATCCCACAATTCTGTTAATTAAAAAGAATCTCTGTATTCATTAATGTTCTAGGCATTTATAAACATAACTTCAGCTTAATCGTAGCTGCTGTCCTTTGACTTTATGAGCAGAATGAAGGAGAGGATGTACAACTGGTAATTCATCTTGAATGCTGCAGACTTTTCTCTTGACTTCATCTCATAAACACTAAATTAGAACTGCATATACTTAAGGTAAAGGCAGCAAGGACAATTGTGAGTATGGGAATCTTTGGTCTGAGAAATTACTTTTTTTACTGGATTGTGTGAAGGGTATGTTGGAAAACTATAATATGAGGAAATTTGAAGAGGATTTTCTTTTTTTAATGAGAAAACCCCTAAATAATCCCAATAAATTTATCAAATATACTTTTCAAAGAAACCAAAGGAAGTAATTAAATATGTGGAACTCGTTGCTAGGACCTGTGGGTGTGAAGCAAAGCATAAATGATTAAAAAAAGGAACTAGACAGTCATCAAGGATATTAATCTGACATGGGATTGTTTTGCTTCTTGTAGCTCTCGGAGGAGTTTTAATACTAATGGTAACAGACATAAAGGTGGACTTTAGACTGGTTACTTTTCTTTCTGTTTCCACTGCTGTACATCCAAAGCATGAAATAGAATTACAAATTAGTCCTTTTACATCTCTAAAACACGATGTTGACTTAAAATCATGATACTTGAAAGAAAAACAAATATTGGGTTCCTTTTATTTGTCCTTCTGATGTTTCATCTGATGAAGTTTGTATCATCTTCCTTAAAACTACGTCTTTCCTCTGGGGGCATTTCAGCTCTGGAAAAATGAAATTCTTATGAACCTAGAAATGAGGACATGGAAAAACCCACTAAATTTCATAAGAAGGGACAAGACTTTTTCTGTGTTTCTTTGAAAGTCTGCCTGCTCACTCCTAATATAATCCTAAGTGGATTCAATAACTTATCTTTTGTAAAATAACCCAGAAAGCCCAGAAAAGGAAGTTTGGGTGCTTCAGGCATTAGCCTGAACCAAGCACACCCATGGCCAACAGGTGTGGTGGTTTTCCTTATGCTCCTTGGTGGTTCTTCCCTTCTCCTGCCATATCACCTGAGCTGCTAATCAGGCAGTTCTTGATCCTGCTGAGCTGCTGGAGGCTCATGTCAGAGCTGGCAGAAAGCTGACAGAAACTCGTCATACCTTCCAAAAGCCACTGCTTTCATTAATGCTGGGAATACAAGGTATCCCAGGCTGGGTTGAATTTTTCTGCAGCATAGGGACCAAGGAGGTATTTTTAAGGATTCCTGCTGCCACTGGAAAACGTTTTCCCCATTGAAACTCACTTACTCATGGGTAGGGGTAGAAACAGAATAGTGTGACAAACTTTTGAAGGGTTATAAGATTTGAAGGCAAGACAGAGACTGAACAAAGGATGTGAAAGGTAAAAGTGGCAAGAGGATGGATGCAGTGAGGGCCAAGACAATGATCTGTCAAAAGTTCTGAAGTGTGACTGATATTGCCACATGTTTTGGACATTGAAGGTGTTTGCTTTCTGATGACAAAAGTGAATTTATTTAGTGGTACCTGAGGAGGGTGGAGCTGGTGGTTGTTTAGTTTAAGATTATCTTATTATCCAGATGTAAAAATCATGAAACCTCTGTGAACTCCTAAGTTTTTTTGATTCTTCAACATGTCACATGGTGCTAGCAATCAAAACAAACACAAGTGTCTGCCTACTTAATTTCAGTAACAGTTGGGAGAGAAATAGGAGAAATGGTGTTTTAATTATTAGCAAAGAGACTGGTGATTAAGAATGGCTTGATGGGGAAATTTAACAGAAGCCACAGCTTAGTGACTCTACGTGATAGAAACTGACCTAATATTTGGCAACTAAGAGCCATAAACATCATCCTTGATGTATCAGACTCAGCATCTGGTAAGCTGTCTTATAACTTTTAAAAATTAATGCACAGAGGGATGAAAAACTGTACATCAGCGTGTGTTTATTTTCCATCTAAATGTGAATGTTGCATCCTCTAACAAGCCCATAAATACATTGTAGAACTTAAAAACAAAAGATCTTTCATCATTGGTGTGGTGGTGGTGGTGGAATCCTAATATTTCCTTGTTTGTGATATTACATGCTGTTTGTTTTTAAAAAAAAAAAAACTCTGAACATATATCAGATGTTCATGATTGTCTCCACCAGTCAAAATATCATTCTTTATTCAGACAAATAAGCAAGGCTTCAGATTTATTAATACCATCTTTTTAATGTTGCACTGAAAGGGCATAATGTCTGTGGTTGAAAATGCAATAACTTGAGGGAATTTGTGACCATGGTTGCTTTGTCATTCTAAAGACATTGATTTTTTTTTTTTATTTATATAAATCTACAGCATAGGGTTTGTGGCTCATTGATTTGAGTACTGCATGTTTATATGGAAACAGCAAAATGCCAGGCTGTAGATGAATTCAAGCTTTTGGGCACACCAAAGCAAGCACCGAGCATCTCAAGACTGTTTGAGCTGTCTGAATGTCAGGAATCTCTCTCAGACTACCCTCCATGAAAATCCAAAATTTTGCACAGAAATTCTTATGTTTGCTGATCCAGCTTAGAGCATTCTTAAATGCAAACATTTGGAGACATAGGTAGTAGCTCTATTATTTCAGTGGCAGTAACAGCTATTAAAGGAAAAATGGACTGCAGTCTATTATTTTGAAAATATGTGCACTTCTGAATGTCCCCTTTCTCTTTCCTTCCCTCTCCACCCTGTACTCCTGCCCCCTGGATTTTGGAGATCCTAAGGATAGGCAGTGTGAAAATATAAAATGCATAGCTGCTCTGTGCAGCAAAAAGATTGCTGCTGCTGCTAAAGATTTGTTCTTCCTGTTTGCTACTTTAAAAAAAAAAAGAAAAAAAAAAGGCATGCAGGGTTCTTCCCACGCAGTAATTCAGAAATGCTGCAAGTAATTAGTGTGCTGAAGCTTGCATTTTAGTTTAAAATACGGAGTAAAGCTTTAAGAAAATGCAGTGAGAAGTCCTGAGCAGTGGCACAGTGCAGAGCAGGAAATCTCCTGCACACAATAGAGATTAAATGCTCCCTGTGCATACTGTATTCTGCTCAGCCCTCTGCGCTCGGAGCTGGGACCGTGGCAGTCGTTATCTCCAGCAGGTTCCTTGGTGATTTTCAAGCCCTGCACTACCTACCCAAGTGGCAGTGACACCAGCTTTCACTGAAGCCTTATTACTCTTAAAAGAGCAATTTGGTTGGTTGCACAGCTATTAGGATCAGACAGTCAGGCTTAAAGCTGTCAGTACAACTGCTTCTCATCTTTTTTCACAATCCTGACATCTTTTCTCTTTTCTGCTGGACACAAGCATTACTGTATTTATCATTTTCAATCAAGCTCACGCTGCAAGCTGAGGAATATATTCCCACAGAAACCCAAGTGAGGAGCAGAAATTATTTTATAGCTGCTGTAGTAGCAGCGGTGCTGGCTGCATGTTGTGTGGGAGAAATCGGATCAGTGAGAAATGTGGCTTTCCTCAGGGCTACATCATTGAAATATTACTTCAGCGTCTGAGAAGAGCAAAGCTACTCCTTGCTCTAATTTTTCAATGATTAATCACTCTTCCCTAAGTAAACACAAAGTGGGGGAGAAGATGTGAGATTTTTAATCTTTTTAATTTTTTTTTTTTTTTAAATAACTTGTGGAAATGTTGTTATCATTGAAACGGGGGAAAATCACTATGCTTGAACTTCTTTTCATTGTGATGTTGCTCTTCTCTGGACCAACCCTGAGCAAGCTTAGCAGGACCAAAGGCAAACACTGGAAGGGGGGTAAGTGGAAAGGAAAAGTTTTCTAATGGATGTTTGGGTAAGATTCTAAGAAGCTGTATTAAAAGTAATCTAAGGAGAATACCTGTGCTATTTTGAGTGACTCAGATTTCAGGTTGCTGTGTGGGCTTGCAGTAGGATGCTAAAAAGAGGGCATGGAGTTCAATTTGTTTCCTTGCTAGTTTGCTTGGCTGGCTCTGTGTAAGGTATGTATTCCTTGCAGGAATTTTGCTTTACGTTGTACCATTAGCAGAATAATGTTTAAGTTCTTGATGCAGATAAATATATGCCATTTAGAAATTTAGTGGCTTTTTGGATTGTGAGAATTCAGATTGTTCTTTTTGTTATGGACCCTCTGGGACTCTTGTGGCTTATTGGAAGTGATGTTACCCCTGTCATAGGGGGCTACAGTATTGGAGAAGAAGAGAGAAAGAAAGCAAGAAGCCTATTTTGAGTGCAGAATTGTTAGTGTATGTGGTAAAAATGACTAGACAGACATTTTTTAGAGTACATGGGTGTTGTGAAATGCACTGCCAGCAGCACTAATTGGCTGACTGGCTATGTCAGTGTTGATGTGTTAATAAAGATAAATTGCATTAACTTTGTTGAAAAAAATGCTGTGTTGAGAAAACACTTATGATTTTTGAAGGCAGCAATCCATTTTCCTCTTCTGTTAAAAACTGCTGGGAAGATTTACCCTGTGTGTGCTATGAGCAGTTCACTAAATGTGCCTTTTCATAAAGTTCACTTTGTTTTGCTTCCTTGCATGACATTTGTTTATGGAAAACATGGGTTATTGAGGTCTCAAAATCTAATATAGCTCAGTGAGCATGAATGGTATCTCATAAATATTTGGACTGAGGGACTGTGGATCGTAGATAGCTTGATATTTTCTCCCTGGTTGTTCCTTGATGTTGCTGATTGGAGGCACCCCCAGGATTTTTGTACTTTTTTTTCCTTCCCCTTTACAAGTGTTGCCACAGCATGGTGTGTTTATCACAGCTTTAATAGCACTTCCAGTTTTTCTCTGCTGTCAGTATTGTGATCTGAGGTTAAAGAGTAGCATCAACATTAAAAAGAAGTTTTAATAATTTATCACAACATCTCAGCAGGAGACTCCTCCCTCCCCCCTCGACATTTCCTTTTGTTGCATTTAATCTTCCACCTACTGTACCTTCAAGGGAAAAGTTGCAGCACACGCTTAACCTGGATTGTTAATGCAGCACATATAGCTGAAAATTATTTCCTGGTCCTGTAAATCACATTATCACATGTATCTCACAGTGCTGCTGCTGGGTATCCTCATTGCAAATTACAAGCTGTTATTTACTCTGGGCAGCACCACCTCTTCTCAGAGGTATGTGACTTAGGAATATATGTCACTGTCAAGTTACTGGGATTTAAAAAAATGCTGTTAACTTTTTTCCCTTTCTCCCATTTTCAATTAAATCTGGTAAATGAGGGCTGTATTGCTTTGGTCTCTTACCTACTCTCAGAGAGAGGCAAGGAACTGAATTTTTATCACGGGTACAAAATAACCTATGAACCTGACTGCAGCAAATATCTTAATATGAGCTTTTGCTTTTCTTAGAAGCGTTTTTTTTGCAGATGAAACAGAACATAAGGAAGATACCTGTTTCAGGAGGCTAACAAGCAATTTGTCTTGCTTACTCAGAGCTCTGAATCAGCAAAAACTCAGCATACCTGCTGTCCAGTGGTTGGTTTCATACGTGATATTACTGTGAGAGCTGTGGGACTTGAAGAGGGTGCCTGCTTTCTGGGGAAAGCTCCAAGTTCAGGATCTGTCAGAACACAGTTGTTGTAGTGTCATGTAGTCTGAGCACTTCTGACCTCCAAAACAGAGTGTGTGCACCTCCCTTTTCCACTGACCATTAAGAATCAGCTTTTGCTTCTATCTCAGTGCTGTGGGTTGTTTGTGTGGGTGCCCACGTGGAATTTGGGGTATCACTTGGTGAGATGTCAGTGTGAAAACTTCACTGCAGCTCACTGAGAAGCCCATCCCAAAATGGAAACAGAGATTTTTTTAAAATTATTGTTATTATTGTTTATTTTTAAGAGGTTCCAGACAGCCAGAGACCTGCATACCAACTTCCAGCTCTGTTGTTCAGAGGGCAAGGGTGAAGCTGGGTGTGTGCAGCAGCTGGAAATGCGTTGTATGACCCACAGTGTCACCTGTGCTGAAGTCAGTCATGTGGTGGGTAGCAACAACTGAGCTAGACCATCCTCTGGCTTTTCCATACCACCAGTCTCAGAGTGCTGTGAAGTATAGGCATCTTTGGAAAGTGTTGGTATCTGTATAGGCCCTGGATGTGATCAGTACAAGTTAATGAATACACATTTTGTGGTACAATTAATAAAACTCCGTTGCTGCAGCTACAAGCTCCAAGAAGACATTTTCTGTGGTCTTGCTGTGTAATTCTGTGTTTATGAAAAAACCAGCTCTGTTCACCTGTATTTTTCTCCTTGGAATTCACTAAAAAAAAAACCAAAAAAACAAAAACCAAAAAAACAACGAAAAACAAAACCAAAAAACCCCCAAAAAACTGGCCACCCACATACAACTAAAAGAATGGACTTATGGGTAGAAAATGGATCCTGGTTTAGGTGCAAAGTCAGGTGTCAGAGAGTGAAATGAGTCCTGTATGTGGGTCCAAAGAAACATAAAAATACCATTTTCTTTTCTAGCTGTTTTTAAGTCTACATGCCAGAAAACCTTTCAGAATGATTCATTGGAATGCAGTCTCTAAATGTGTTTTAAACTGGGATTTATAAACTAATGATAAAGATAAACTGGACTCTAAAAGCAGAACCTGGAAATACAAATCAACTGGATTTTTTTTTTTTCCCTTTAAGCTGAAATAACACACCACGGTTCAAGTTTATAAGAAGGATTTGAAATACAGAGACAAAAAACTAGGAAAAGATTAAGTATTGTTTTGAGTTCATCCTAAATCAGAAAGCAGATTTTAGGTGTTGATAAGGCCTGGCCCCTTCTGAATTTCTTTCAACAGTGTTTTCACATTGTCCTGTATCTTCATCATACATGTGGAGGGGGTGGGGGAAAGGTTTGAGTGTACCCAGCCAAATGCACGTGGATATGCTTTGTGTCTGTCCAGGGGCATCTGGGAGAATTTGTAGACTGAATTAAGCTGCCCATGTGCTTTTAACTGTGTGGAAGGCTGTGTGACAGAAAGATTCAGAGAGAGGGTGAGACCATTAGGACAGCTGCCACTCCTGGAGGGCATAAACCCCTTACTCATCTTGGAAACAACTCGTGCTGGGGAACTGTGCCCGCTTAGGGTGCTGGACAGCTTTGAAGAGTCTGACTCTTTCCAGGGTGGTCTCTGTAACAGGATCTGGTCCTTTTGCCAGGTCAGCACCCACCCCAGCTGATGAGAGGCAGATTGGGCCACTCTGGGGTGGTCCTTGGGGTAAGCTGAGCCTCAGGAGGAGCACAGAGAGAGACACTGTGCACACCCCGGGGTGCCCTGGCACAAGAGTAATCTGGCAGCAGTGCTGGCAACACCTCCCAGTGTGGAAAAGACCTTCAGGACCGGGCAGAGGAGTTGAAGATGAAAAGACTTCAGGGAAAGGACCTCTGAAAGGCTGGGAAATTCAGGTTAAAGAATGCTTTCTCCCCAAAGCCTTGTTTGTTCACATATCGTTTGTGCTTTGCTGAAAGAATTTCCATTTTCAGAACTTAGAGTGATTTGATTTACCTCTGATCAAATTGGAGAAATAAAAATAAAATGCAACCATAGGGCATCACCCCGCAGAACTAGATGAGGGTGGTGCCTGTCCTTACTGTCTACAGGAAAGTGAAGCAATAATCTCTTTAATGACTAAATCAAAGTTTATTATGCAAGTGATCCAGCCTCATATTTCAGTTCCAATTTCAGCTCTATTGCAGTTTAATCATTTTTACGGCAAAAAGTACCAGTGCTAGAAATCTTAAGAATCTCTGGCAAGGTATTACTGGTGAGGGTGATACAAAGCTGTTGTGCCTCAGATTCAGTCTCGCTGCAGATTCATCAGCACATGTATTATTTAGGGAGCACGTGGTACACCAACATGAGTTTAAATGTTAAATGGAAGTAGAGAGAGGCATTTACATGGACCAAGGTAGCCTGGGCTTCAGTGTGAGTTATTGTGAGGCATGAGGGGTCTGCTTGGATGTGGAGCTTTTGATGTGGTGGGTGTTGCAGAGCTTGTAGAGCACAGCCAGCTGTGCTGGGATGATTCACTGTTTGCTTTATGTGCTTTTAAGCACAACACTTTATATAGTTTGCCATTTATCTAATTTAAGTAATTTATTTTATGTAATTTCAAGGATAAACTGTATGAATTATTCTTTAATACGCTATCATATTGTATGACTAACAGTATTTCTTAAATCATGAGAGATTAAATATGCTGCCATGCTCTTTTACATTGGAAAAGCTTATGAAAGGCTGACCAAAAGTTTCAGACTCAGGGTCCTAAAAGTACTTCTCTGTGTTTCATAGGAGCAACCTGATTTTGAGTAGTAAGAAATTCACAATTTTTTTTTAACTTAAGAGGAAGTTCAGTATATTTGAGGAGGTGGCTTGTGCATAGCTAAGGATCTAGAAGTCTAATTATAGAAACTGAGTGCTGTAAGTGTGGATCTGCTGCTTTACTTTGACTGCAAGTATATAAGGCATATGACTACACACAGTATGTGATTTGATGTACCAAAGGATGTTCTAATAGTTTTGCTTTAAATATTCTTAAAAGGGGAAGAGTATTTATTTGGCTACATAGTGACTGTGAAATTAACTGGGTTTTATTTAGTTACCCATTTTCTTTAAAGTCCAGATTTAGCCCCTATCCCATGATAACAAACACATTTTTGCACCTTCTTTTACATCACTTTCTTCAGAGTAAAATCTGAGTTCAAAAGGACTCTTGGGGATGCATGAAGCTTCCTGCACATATTTTGTTGGAATAAATGGAATACTGCTTGTCTATTTTTCATCCCTTTGAAGACATTTGGAATCCTTTTTAGAAGTTTGGCAACCTGTATTCAGTCTCATACAGGCAGAGACAATGGAGATGGGAGTGATGGAAAACCAAGCTTGTGAGAGTTTTCTTGGCAGCTGCAAGGGAGGGAAAATGATGTGGCTTTTCCAGTCACAAGGGGGAAAATGTGGGGGAAGTGTAACATCTACTTAAGAGCAGACCAGTGCTGTCACAGAACTAAACAGAAGAGAATAAAACATAGGCTGGAAAAGTGTTTCCAGCTACTGTTGAGAAGGGGCTGCCATCCTTTGGCAGATGGAGTCAGCCTGAGCCAGGTTTTCCATCTCCTTCCACTTCCAAGAGTCCTGTTTGCAGGATCTCCCTCCACCTCCTGCACTGGTGCCAATGCTTGGGTGCGTCTGCTGGACCCCCTGCTCAGGAAGCTGATTCAAGTGGGAATTGGCCAGAAAAGAGAGGATGGCATTCATTTAGCTGATGTGATCCCTCCGTTTGCACGCTCTCGGGTCACAGGGGCGCTTGGTACAGAAGAGGGCCACGGCCACAAGCAAAGAGAAGAGGTTGTGATTGTGGTTCAGTTTAGGGTTGTTAAAGCTGACACATGACTTCACCCTGCAGCTGCAGACTATTTAGAAAAAAAAAAAAAGTTTAATAAGGTGGCACCTTCCTTTGAATCCTATGTCCACATCCTGTGCTTGGAGCATTGCTTGAAATGTTTGCTGTCATATTAAAAAGTATGTTGATCAAACAGTTATAAACCAGAAGGAATATTTAAATAACGCTTCATCCCCCATGCATACACATTCCTCTCCTTTGGTTATTTGCATTTTTTGGGTTTTTTTTTTTTTTTGGTGTTGAACAGATTTTGGAACAACCATGAGGCATCATTGATATTAGAAAACCAGCAAGCACAAGCAAACTCTCTTTGCTTTTGTCCACAAATAAAATGAACGCGTGTACATTGCCTTTAGGTGTTGAAAGAGTACAGATCAGATGTGCACTTTCAAACTGATGAACAGGCTTAAACACATACCAGAATGGCTGAGAAAATGTTATCTTGGCTTTCCCTTTCTACGAATTTTCAAAGAAAATGTTGTTCACCAGTTAAACACTATTGATTTTTTACTTCAAAGCATGATCTAAGGAATATTCAGAATACATTACTTCTTTCAAGAGCCATTACTAAATAACCCCATGAAAACTTCTTTCCTTAGTATGTTCAAAAGTGGGGGGCAGGGATGTGTGATGCTTTCACAGATTAGTTAGTTTTGGTAAATGTTGCTTGAACTGACAACAATTGCTCTTGTTTTAGAGCTTCTATTCAATAGTGAGAGTATCTTTAACAGAAATTACTTTTTCACTCATTGATATCTGAATCCCAAAATCCTGTTCTTGGTTGAATTGTGTCATGTTTACTCTCATACTAGCACTGATTCCATCCTACTAGGTTTGAAAGTGCATCAGCCTCACTAACTAAATAGTAAAACAATTTCATGGTTTCATGGCAGAACTATATTGTGCAGAAAAGTAAAGTGCAGCAAAGCTTTTTTATTTTTTCTGAGATTTTCCCTCAAAACCAGTGTTTTCCATTACTCTGTTTCCTTGCATGAGCAAACTTAAAATAATGGAAAAAACAAGAGAGAGGCAAAATTCAGTTTTGTTTCCAGAGATGCTGATCACTCAGCAAAAGCTCCCAGAGACAAGGACATTCAGCCCTCACAAAAATCAAAGTTTTGATATGCCTAGAGTGTAACCCTCGTCTTTACTCTGGGCTCCTGCATCCTCTGAATACCAGCGCTCCTCATGGCCTCTCTGTTTCCTTCCAGCCTTGCTTTCCACGCTCACGTAATTTGTGATGAAATACCACTAGGGAGATTCCTGCTGTGGTTCAAAGCATGGACAGGTCTGTGATGGTGCAAATGAGCAACAAATTCTTCACTGTCTTCCCCATGGAGGAGGCTGGAGAAGTGTTCTCGTTATCACCACGCATTGCTTTAGTTAGCAATTAACCTTCTACCAGCTGGAACTTGTGTGATCATTAAAAGTGCACTGGGTAATTTTGGAAAGTTTAGAGAGAGAAACGTCACAGATTTACCACACCGCTTGAGGTTAGTGCCTCTGGCTTGGTGATTGAACCTAGTTTGTAGGTCCATTGTACTGACAGTGAAAAACCAGAAAAAAGGGATCCTTAGCTCCCTAAAAAGGAGTAAAGGAGCAAATGGTTTCCCCACTCCTCAGAACCTTATTGGGAGAAGAAATGGAAGACTGTGTAAAAAAAAAAAAAAAAACCACCAAAAAAAAACCCAAAAAAACCCAACAACCAAAAAAATAAAACATAATTTTTTTCTGAAACTTAGTGAAAATGTTTTTGAGAGACATTGAAGGATTTTACTCTCTTTAGTTATAGAAAATATGGAAGAAAACTTTCATGTTTATTGAGCATGTCAAGAGCTTTCTTCTTCCATGAAGGTAAAGATTCCTTAGAAATCTTAGATAAAGCTGCTGCAGGACTGGATGAGGGAAAACCAGTGGCAGACACTCCCAAATAAAAATAGTATCAAGCCTTAGGTTGTGTATTTCAAAAAGAATTCTTTAGTTATACTTTTAAGTCTTACTGACATATTGAAATTTTGAATTCTTTTACCTTAATTATGGTGTAGTTAGTGCTTACTTCAAGAAACCACAGATAGTTTTCTTCATTTCTTTTATCTCCAGAGAAGAGGCAGGGAGAGCCTGTTTCTCACTTAGTAGGTTCAGCATTTCTCTGGAAAGCAGTTGAGATCTGCTGTGTCTGGTTTAAGAGTTTAACATCTTATACAGAATATAGCCCTCGAGGGATGCCCGTGGTTAAATGCCTTCTAGAAATATAAGATTGTTTCTTTTTTCTTGTACTTGCTTGGTAAGAACTGTGGTGGTGTTCTGTGTGTCAGGGTGTGTCTGGGGGTAGTATCTGGGATGTACTCAGCATCTTTCTTATGGACAGGAGTAATGCCAGTGAAATTTCTAGAATTATGCCACTTCAAATGAGAGGAGAATCTGCTTTTGAGTCTTTGCTGTGGTAACATCCATTTAATAATCAATCATGACAGTTCTTACTGGGTAGTCCTTGCTACAAACAGACGAAATCAGTTGGGGAAAAACTGATCTGAAGATGAGAGCATGGAGAAGTCCTGAGGCTGATGAAAACAGAGGAAAACTCGTGACACTGATGCAGTTCCCACTAGTTATGGTGATTTCATACTGCTGGTGACTGTGGTAAAGCTTGAGAATTTGTCTACAGTCCTTATTTGCTGTCCATCATTCTGCAAGGTGGCTGGCTGAGCTATTTCTTGTTATCTGTCTGATTATCAATGGACTTGAGATGGGTTTGTGCATCTTTGTTCTAAGAGAGAACATGTTTTAATGAATTCCTGGCTGCTTTGATGTCAAGAATCTCTTAATAATTTTCAATTTATGAGTAAAGTAATTTCAATAAAACTTAGATTAATAATGCGTGTTTAATAACACAAAGAAAAAAAAATTCATACTTAAAATAGTTCAAAGTTACAGATCACGGTGAAGGATAAGAAGTCCATTAAAAATCTGGACAAAAGTCGGTTTTCAACTTTGCAAATTTGATTTTTTTTCCCCCTGATAGACTTTTTGGCTTCTGCTTTAAGATGTGACAGTCTTAAAATCTGGGTAATGTTCTAGCTGTTGGTAGTCACTGTGGGAGAAGAAGAAACAACAAGAATAACTCTATGCTTTGGTGAAATTTTATTTCCATTTTTATTTTTGAAGTTGCAATCTGCTTTTGAGTATTGAAGATCAGCAGAAGGGAAATAGGAGGAGAACTGAAGAAGTCAGCCTCACTTAGTCAATTCCTTCATGCTGTTGAATGCTGTTTTGAAGGAAAAATGTATTTTAAAGACCAGGACTGTGGGAGTTGAAGAATCAAATGGTAGCAGAGTTATGAAGGAACTTCTCTATAGTTGGTGGTGCAGCCTCCTGGTGCAGTGTGTGGAGACAGGGACACTGCTATATACCAGGGCAAAGACTCAGTGCTTGGTGTTTTGAAAAAAAAGTCTCTGGGATAATAATGACATAAAACTAAATTTCAATCTCTCTGTGTTTTAGAAGGAACATCTACTGTTTCTGCTTCCTTTTTTTTTTTTTTTTTTTCTTTCCTAATTAACTTGTTAATACATTGGCCCTATTACTGTGAGGAGGATAAATTCTCTGTTTAACATGGCCTTGCTTTACTCTTTCTGCAGCAGCCCTGCACAGGATATATTTTAAAATCCAACATTAATAGAATTTCACTCTCTGAGCTGTTTTAAGAGCTTGTTCTGCATTACAGCTCCTGGGCACCAGTGACTGGCATTTTTTAATCTGTATGTTGGTTATGTTGTTTCTCATCTCCTTTGATCTTCACATTCAGTCCACAGTTTCTTCTGCTTGTCAGTTGTTTTCTAATTTTTAGAAGACCTTTTACACGTGGTTATCTACAATCGTTATTTATTGTAAAGTTATTAATTTCTTTCAGTCAGTTTTAATAGCTTTTTCCTTGTATTTAAATAGAAAAACACTACTAATAAGAAATGTTACCTTGAATTATTCCTATAGAGAGAGTTAGAGATAATATAACAGATGAGGAACATGTAGATACATTTTTGTTCCTGACAATATGCTTTGCTTAATTTATATTCTTGGGAAAATATGGCTCAGTATCTTGACTAATTTTCTTTCTGGTGCCCTTTGATGGTGTATTATTGCTCCTTAATCTGAAAGGAACACAGTGATTGGTAAGAGTTTTTGTACCATTCAAATTGCAGATGTGTTGTCTTTTATGAATTCTCCAACATGTATAGCTGCTTCATAAACTTGCTTAAAGCCTAGTTTAAACAAAAGCTATGTTACAAGAGCTTCCATGTGCTCTCAAAAAGTGCACCTCATATAGAGAAAGTGACATGTGTTGAGAACACAGGATAACATAATGTATTATGCATGTAAATTTACTTGATCTATATTGGTCTTTTCAATTCCCTTTCCAAACAAAGAACATGGTAATTTCATTTTACAGATAATGTAGTTTGAGGCCCTAAATCAGTTTAGCAGTACACATTTTTGATTCATGGCAGGGGCAGTCTCTAGCTCTGAATGTATCTGTTCATAATCTCTTCGGCGGAAATTCAGCGGTGACTGATGTTTAATGGCACTCGCATTGTCTTTGCACATTGGGGAGGATCACAAGATGAGCTCTGTGATTCATCGATCACCAGAATACCTATAGACAGTCACCACAGGGGCAAATTTGGCTGTGCATTCTGAAAGGAAAATAATTTGAAGAATTCCTTGCTGGCTTTCTGTGACCACTGTCTTCCGCAGATGTGATTTGGGGTTACGTTATTTAATTATATGTGTATTATTTTTTATGTGGGCATGTGCACTTGTGTCCTATTGAGTTCCAATTTTGCATTGTGGTATAAACAATGGCTGGGAGCAAAAACCTTTCTGTGAAGGTTCCTGATTTATTCCTCTATTCCCCTGCACATGTAAGTTGAGCATAGACTGAAGACCAGCTTGAAGAGGGATCCTTTTTGCTGCTTGGTCTGCAGGATGAATTTGCACCAGGCAACACAACTGCTAATAAGCCTCTTCAAGACCAGCTTGAAGAGGGATCCTTTTTGCTGCTTGGTCTGCAGGATGAATTTGCACCAGGCAACACAACTGCTAATAAGCCAATCCTTCCATAAATTATCCTGTTAGTTTTCAAAAACCCTTTAGACACAGGCTTTTGTAACAGCATTAAATGTGCAGCAAGTTCTGTCATTTAACTTGCACAAAATGCAAAGGAGGTGCCATTTGTGTTGATTGCTATAGGTTTTTGTCTTGTCTAATGGGATTTATATTTTTTTCTATGACCTTATGTTGAAAAAAAAAGTGAAAACAAATAATGGCCAGACATAGATAACATATTTTAAGTTTAGAAATAACTCAAACCTTTAGATTTCTCCTGCATGCCGTGGCATCCCTGGTTTCTAAGGCATCCAATCCCATCTGTCTCTTTGCCAAGACAGAGATGCAAAAGCGCTCTGGAAACGGCCTCCTTTCACTTTGCATTAAAGCAGACAGACCAGCACTCAGCTTTGTGCATTTTGAACTCACTGCAATAAAAGTTTCAAGAGATAAGAAGCTTTTTCTATTTCAGGGTTGCCATTAGCCTGAATAATATATAAACATGGGAAAAGGTCTGAAGTCCTTTTGAGGCTCACAGTATAGCTTCAATTAAATTATACATCATTATCACAGCTGCCAATCCTGGTATGGGATTTTAGCCCCCTATCTCACTAAGTGTTCTATGTAGCTGCCTTGTCCAATTCTTTTTTCTTCCTTTTCTTAAGCAGGAAGAGCACTCTTTGAAAAACCAGGCTTAAGGAATAAAGTGGAGGATGAGGTTTGGTTAATCAAGAAGGAACATTGAGATGTCAACAGTCATGCACCAGGGGAGGAAGGAGGTCAACTTTCTAGCCTTAAAAACCACTAGGGAGAAATCAAACACTGTTAAGTCATGACATATTATGTTCCTTTTGAACCAGGGCTGTGTGTACTCCCTCTGTCTGCTGAGAGCAGCTCTGAGTTGCTCATGAAACCCCTTGTGAAAGCAGAATTGCTGGGGATACCCACGGGGGATGCTTTAGGTCCAAGTAGCTGGCAGTGACAGTGAAACACAACCTAGGCACAGATACATTCTTTGTCTCTGTCCATTTATGGTTCTTTAATACTTTACAACCCAGAATTTTCATGATGGCTTGTCATATTTCAGATGAGTGTTCTCTTGGATCTCAAAATTATTCAGCTTTCATAATAGGTGCCAGCTAGTTATTACTTTGTGTTGGCTTTGGCATAAATCTAGGATATACAGAGCTATTATCACATACTTAGGAAAATCATAATGGCTTGCCTTTTTTTATTTATTCCTATGATATACTCTTAAAGTGTTAGAAGTGTTTTGACTAATTAATTACACTACTCACACCACTAATGCCACTGCACTTGCCGTTAATTTTATCAGTTTGCTTGTCTTCTTTGAACTAGTATGACATTAATAAATATTTTGTCTTGAGTAGCCATACATGAGAGACTGAAATCAAGGTGGCACCACAGAGTTTTGTGTGTAGAATACTTATTTAGGATTATACCCTACCATTGATTTTTGTCCACTGAACAGGCCATTGATTTCAGTGGACACTTAACGTGCAGATCAATGACACATTATAGGGCTTAAATGGTAACATTTGATATTTTAAAATAAACGAGATGAAAATCGCTGACTTTCAAGCAGGACTAAAAAGTGTCTGATAAAAATCAAACTTCCTTAAAATTTCAGACAGTTACAATGCTCGGTTCGGGAGAAGCAGCAGATAAAAAAATGTGTGAAGAATTGTGTTCAAGATGTAAAATGAGAATTTGTTGGGAAACACGTGAGTTGAATGTTGTGTGCAATATGTTTTTGTTGCACCACAGCTCTGGCACTTACCCAGCAAAGCTTTGCTCATTCACTCACAGCCCTGGGCAGCCTGTGCTGGTGCTGCATGTCCTGCCCAGCTTGTGTTGCCTCAGATGTGTTCTCTGTCTGACACAGCAGCAGTTTGCAGAGTGGAAAAAGAGTATTTAGTGTATAGCAGGGAGAAATCAAACCATGTAGCTCATTATCCCTGCGCCCTGCATTTATGGGATGGAAATCCTTTAAGATTGTTTACATCAAACTTTGTCAACTGTATCCAGTCCTGTTTGAGGGGCAACACGAGATATTTGACCAGGAAATGCATGACAGGTTTTTGGAACTCTAATAAACAAGACTCTTAACTTTTTAATCCTCCACTTAGCCCAATTTTGTTCTGACATAGGTTTCTTAAAAACTGCTTGAAATCTATGTTCTTAAATTTGCATTTGCAGCACTTGGATATTTTTTCTGAAGCACAGCTTGTCATTTAAACCCCTGGAAGTGCATTGAGATGGAGGATGAAGTGCTCATTTTGGTGGTTTACACTGTTTGATTAATCCTCACACTAGAAGAGAAACATTTTTTTTTTTAATATTAGCTGTGTTTCAGTCCAGACCTTAAATATAAATGCAGAAGCTTTAAGTCTGTGCAGGCTGTCAGGCCAAATATATAATGAGGTAATTTTTTGCAGTTCTGTGGTAGAATTATTTTATAGACATTTCTGCTGATATTGAAAGAGAAGAAGTAGACGCGCTTTCTTCAAAATCAGTTGAAAAAAATCTGTTCTCCAGCCTGTAACATATGCCCTTTAAAACCACTACTGTGCTGCTGCGTGCTCTTATCAGTATGGGCCATAAATTTTGCATGGGTGTAGAGGGAACTGCAGCTTGAGGACTTGAAACAGTTAGCAAGATGCTGCTAAAGTATACAGACAAAGTGCACTGGCAAACGGGCCTTTGTAGACAGTCATCATTACCAAGATCCATGTGTGCTGAACTGTGCAAGCCTGAGGAACACTAAAGGCCAGTGCTCGCAGGAACCTAATTTTGGGTGAATGGAGTCCTTAGATTCATTGTGATATCACACATAAATGAAAATACCAAATGTCATTGACTTGTCACTGAAAAAGTAGCCTTGGCTTTGTAACAAATGGATCAGTGATGTATATTTGGAAGCTGTGTGACATATTAAAGTAGTTTATGAGGTACAATTTGTTTTGGTGGTCTGCTCTGATTGATGGTGTGCTATCTGCCACTGCTTTAGATGTTGTGGTATGTTTGTAATAAATGTTCGTTCTGAGACAGTGCTAAATGTGTTCCATCTAAATCATTCATTACTTATAACAAGTTTCAGTGTATATGAATCAAAGCTTTTTTATACTTGCCTTCAGAAGAATTTATCATGTTGAAGCAGCTCTATCATCTGCAATGGGGCAGCTGCATGCCTGAGTGCTCAGACCCTTTCAGCAGTGCCTGCTGGAAGCAGCACTGAGTTAAACAGCAAGCAAGGTAATGTTAAGTACTACATTTAAAAGTTTGCTGTCTTTTCTAATCTAGCACTCATATTTGTGTCTTCTTTTGGTTTTGCAAACAGAATACCAGCAAATATCAGAAGTAGCACTGAGGGGTGAAGAGGAAACGTTTGGTGTAATACCTGCAACTTCTCAGAGGAAGCACATGAGTGGGAGGGATTTTTGCTGATGTTTTGTACCAACGTATCACCCATTCATCAGAAAACTATAAAAAATGCACTACTCACAGGTGATTTCCCCTTTCTGGAAAGTGCAGGATGCACCATCCTTAAGCAAACGGTATGATTTGGTAGGAGAAGGAATGTTTTTTTTTTTTCCCCATGGGCCTTGTCAGTGTCCTTCCTCCAAAATTCAAGTGACAGTGGAGAAAACCTAAGGATTGTCCTTCCAGGATGATCAGTGTAGAAATACTACATAACTTTTTATTGTTAAAACATTGAGTTTCATTTCTGTGCAGTATCTGAAGAGACTTAGGTTTTTCTTGTCTTAGTAACACTAGGAAGTAACTATAGAAGTATCACAGGATCCCACAATGGGTCAGGTCAGAAGGAACCACAGTGGGTGATCTGGTCCCAGCTCCCTGCTCAGGCAGGGTCATCCCAGAGCACACAGCACAGGATTGTGTCCAGACACTGCTGGAATATCTCCAGTGAAGGACTCCACACCCTCTCTGGGTGATCTGTTCCAGTGCTCGGTCACTGCACAGGGAAGAAGTTCTTCCTCATGTTCAGATGGAATCTCCTGGGCATCAATTCCTGCCTGTGGCCTCTTGTCCCATTGCTGGGGGACTGCTGAGCAGAGTCTGGTCCAGAACTGGACACAGAATTCCAGAGTAACACAGAGGAACTTGAAGTAGTCTTAAATTCCTAACAGAACAGAAATTTGAGTATGTATTAATTTAAAATTTGCATGTCTTTGCTTTTTGACTACTCATTAAAGGCAATTGTTTTCATATAATATATCCATGTATGCTAGAATGTAGATCAGGAAAATGAGATACAACTTGTAAAAATTATTTTGGCTAGTAGAAGTTACACTTGAATCATAACAAATATGTGAATCTCTAGATGAGCGTCCTTGGTCCCTTAGAGCATGAAAAGAAGCAGACTGTTGCATCAAACAGTTTGTAAACCAGAAACAAATTTGGCAAAGAATAGAAAGGGGAAACAGTAAAAGACTTGCCCAGACAGTCCAGACATGATGCAAAAAAACTCTCCAATTCCTAATTTTTTTTTTTTCTTTTTATGCACAAATAAACACACAAATTTAACACACAAATTCCGTGCTGGCATTTAGAAAGAAGCATGTGGGTTCCTTTTCTCATCATTTTCAGAAAGAAAAAAAAAAAGGCACAGTGTTACAGAGTTAAAGGTGCTGTGATGATGGGTTGAGGCTGTACAGCTGCAGCAACATCAAACAGTGGAAAGCATCTGCATGGCATAAGGTAGTCAGACTCTTCATTCCCCCAGAAGTGTTTATCCATACCTGTGCTAAATTAATTGGGGGTTTTTTAACATATAACCTGTGTAGCTATGGATTGATCCTCTTTGTTTCTGTTAATGTTCTCTTTCCAGAAGTTCTTAGCATGTGAATATAATCTTCCAAGCAGCACATTCAGGAGTGTTTATCAAAACCTGAAAAGTTATGTAACTAGACCCAGAGGAAAAAAACAAGATGAAACCCAGAAAACATAACAGAAACTTGTGGCATCAGCAACTCATAAGACAAAATAATTCAACACTTGCTGCTTTCTAAAGTTAATGAGCAAATATTATGTGGCAATAGATGGAAATGAAATCTGCACTGTAAGATCTGCCTTATCTGCCTCTAACCCCTCTCTTGCCATTTTAATTGGAAATCTTTGCATATTCACATTTCTTTTTCCTCTGTGGATGTCTTTTTCTTTATCACATCATAAGCAACCAGTTGTTGCATTCTATAAAGTCTCTTATATGGGCTTTGTGAAAGAAGTGGCTGCCTTGGGAATGTTTCTCCAGAAGACTGATTATCCCATCAGTTCATGGAAGCTGTGCCCATCCATGGGTGGAAGATGGTTTTTACAGATTGCCTGCTTGTTTCTCACTTTGGTTTGTGGAAGGATCACATATGCTAAGGTGTGACATGTATGGTGTATATATATATGTGTGTAATATAAATGATGTATACACAATATATGAGGTTCTAAATAATTTTATAAGTAAGCCTTGTAACTCAAAAAATTACATATGCTCACGTCGAGGGAAAGAAAATATGGGGGGAGGCATTTCCACCATCTAATCAAGCCATGGCTGAGATTTTAGCAACATTAGCTGCTGTTCTGGCTCCCAGCCAGCAGCTGTAAAATCTGGCTTCCATTTCTGCCTTCTTCCTTTCAGAGAGTAGTTAAGGCCCAAGAGGAAAGCAAGGTGGAAACCCCAAGGTTGTCTTGGTGATTTTTGACTCGCTCTCTACCTTGTGCTTAGAATGAGAAGAGAAGGAGAAAGGAGGCCTTGGGAACCACCGTGGTTTGGCTGGGAGCACGCAGCCACTCAGGAGCAAGCGTGGCAGTCTCAAGACTCCTGCTTTGAGCTGGTGGCTGCAGGAGTGAGCAGTGGCTTAGTTATTGCACCTCCTCATCCTGCTTTTTCCTTACCTCTTTTTTGCTGTTTCTCAGGTACAGAAAGTGTTTTGAAGTGCAGCTGAGGGCCCTATTGGCAAGCCCAGCTGATTTTCAAGGTTGCTGGCGATAGCAGGTGTTGCTGCATAACCAACCATCTTTCTTTTATGTGGTAACTTTTCATACAAGTTTTTCACTCAAGAATTTCATGAGAGTGGTGCAGACACCAGGGGATTTATACACCAAGGCGAGGTCTTTTATTCAGGTTTTTTGACAGTGATGCATAATGCTCACTGTGTCTGGGAGGAAGCAACACATTTGTCTTTTTATCCGGTTCAATAACCTCTACTGCCTGTGCTTGCTACTACAGAGCAAAGACTAAGCTGGGAATCAGGGCTTTAATTTTTGACTCCCACCTGCTGGTGGAATCTGTTCGACCATGCCATTTATAAGTCTAGCTTTGTTGAAAGGCAGGAAAAAACCCACCAGCCTGCAAACTTTTCTACCAGCTTTGTTGGAACCTACTGTCCAGGCTCGTCTCTGATATTTTTTGCTTGTCCTACTTACAGGGGTATCTGCCCTTCCAAGCAGCTACCAATATAATTTTTTTATCCCACTCCTCTGCAAAAGTAAATTTAACCTTACAGCCCTCTTGCTTGGGGAGAGTTTTATGTAGTAACTACATAGAGATCTGACAAATACAGAGATTATGTGATCTGCCAAATTGTGCTGCCTCTGTCAAAGCACAATAATAAAAAGATCTTTGCTATAATGGCTCTTTATTGCCAATTCCCTAGTTGTTCTTCACCAAAGTACAATTAATTAATAAAGGGGCTTCCCATACAGAAAACTGTTGATGGAGCATCTGAAAAAAAGCAGTAGAGCATAACCCCATGGAAACCCACAATGAGAGGAAAAAAACATATGTATTTCCACCCCATGCCCTTTGTTCCTCTCATTTACATCCTGAGGTTTTTGGTGTTTGGCTTGTTGGGTCCTGTTACTCCCCTCTTCTTAACTTGTCTCTGTCTTGATGTTTTGACAACTGTCATTATCTGTTCTTCATTTATGAGCAGGTTTAAAATGGTGAAGGGGTTGTCTGCAGGTTATGCAGTGGGTCTGCAGTGGTTAGCTCCAGGCTCCTGCTGTCCTCTTTTAAAATGACAACTCTTCCTCCTGAGCTTACTCCAAAAGGCTGAATTTGAATGCTAATACAGCTTTTTGTTCTTATTTTTATTGTGGTTCAATTCAGAGATTAAGGATGAAGTAAAGAGCTGGGTTTCTGACTGCTAAGGGACTGCTGAAAGTAGGACTGAAATGCTACTGTCCCTAATGGTTTATTAGGGAAAAGACACGGTTTGCCCATATTTCCCTTAAATATATGTGAACTCAATCTTGCAGAAGTTGTAAAAATCAATTTCACTAATAATTAGAATTATAGAATTTTCTGCCAGTAAATGTGCTAAATATAAGGAGGCATTGGACTCCACAAGGTCAATGTACTTGCCTTTACAATATATCCTAATATCTGTTAATGTAATCCACCAATTAAAAAGTCTATAAATAAGTATTTACTCAATAGCTTATTATGTCTCCAAAGGGAGCAATTAGGCTTTTAAGGAGAAGTCTTAAACATTCCCATGAAGGTTTTAGTATTTTCTTTAACACTTTGTCTTAGACAAATGTACATTTCAGAAATTATGTTTGAAAATCTATTAATTCATGGTAAAATTGTAATTTGCACCCTGATGGTAAATAGTCTTAAAATGAGTGTTGATAATGTAAAAGAATATTTATTTCAGTCCATAAATGATTAAAATACAAAAGCAGGTTTTCTTTCCTTCTGTGGTGTTGCATACCTTGCTACACACTACAGCCTTTAGTGTAATTAGCAAGCACACAAGAACAGTTTTTGTCCCAAATAGATCGCTATGTGTTTTACATGCTGGAGATAAAGGGATTTAAAATACTGAGGCAGATTCTTGATGTAAATATCTGTGAGCTGAGCTGCTTTAAATTAGCTGAGCATCTGGCCCATTCTCTTTGAAAACAGATAATCTGCTGGAGTAATTGACTGAGATTTGTGGGTTTCATTCCCTTCATTTTATATTTAATTGTATAAAGTAGTGGCATGCAAATATAGCCAAGATTATTAAAATTATTGATCACCTATGCTGTCCAATCAGCTACAAACTATGCACAGTTATAAACCATTAGTTTTAGGTTATATTAGAAATTCATCCAATTAGAAAAAATAATAATAATTAAAAGGATCAGGGATGTGTGTCAAAATATAATTGCACATTGCAGAGATAGCAAATTGCAATAGTAGAACTGGCAGTCGTTCTTAGGGGAGAGGGCAAGGGCAAGTGGTGAAAAATTCAAATATGAGTGAAATGCCAGTAAATGTCATACTAATAACAGTATACATTACAACCTACTGTGATTTTTCTCTCCCATGGGTCATATCTTTTTTCTCTTTTTCTTCCAGGGTTCCCTGACCATGGAAAACAACCCTTTTCAAATCTCTGGCCCATTTTCTCTTTTTTTTTTTTTTTTTCATTTTCACTTAATTCATCAAATTAATCATGTCTATAATTAATCTACAACCTTTTGCAATATAAGAGCTATGAATCAGACACATGCAAAACCAAAATAAACCCCCTACTTTGATATTGCATTGTTTTATGTAATTTCTTTCAGAAAATATGGTTTACCCATAGCAGAACAAGATTCACCATGTTTTTTCTGCAAACTGAAAATAAAACAATACATGTTGTACAGCTACCAGTACAGCAGACTGTAAACCATATTTAGTCATTTAGTAAGCAATGGCAAAAGTGGCAAAAAAGCAGCTTGCTTCAGTGATTACAAATATAAACCCAATCTGATTAACAGAGTGATTTCCTCTCAAGCTGCATCTGAAAGAAAGGCA
This sequence comes from Rhipidura dahli, assembly GCA_013399225.1. Classification (NCBI taxonomy): domain Eukaryota; kingdom Metazoa; phylum Chordata; class Aves; order Passeriformes; family Rhipiduridae; genus Rhipidura; species Rhipidura dahli. The sequence continues at coordinate 1,563,927 of VXAC01007801.1, forward strand.
ATATCATCTCTGAGATTCCACTGAAAACAGCTACTTGAAACAGTCACAGCCTGCTTTTCTAGCAGGAATCCTCTCATTCCTACACCAGGTTTTTTTTTCTTGTCCTTGGGATATGTGAGTATTTTGGGCATTTTAGGCACGGCTTCAGATAGTCCCCTCTATGCTCATCAGTGCTTTGCACTCACGTGCCACAGAGGCAATGCCTGCCCTAAAATAAGTTTGTGTTGTGTGGCTGACATAGAGAAGAGCTGGCGTAATTGAGAATTGGTAGAAAATCATTTGCTACATTAGAGCTATGAAGTAAATAAAGATATTTCTTATGGCTGTTTTAAATAGACCATCAAAGTTGGATCAGAAAATCAGGTAACTGAGCTGCAGCTTCTCCAGTTCTACTCTGGACAAGGACCACAGTCATAACCAAAACCATTAGCAGAGCATTTGGAAGAATTATAACAGCCAAAGAATGCCTTTTAATGCTGAGTACTTTCAATGACTGAAATTACTGGAAAGTGTCCATTTCCCTTAAGTTATTTAAGTGCCCAAAGTGGCAAATGGGTGCAATTTTCAAAAGTGTATAGATGAATAATTCTAATTGATCTGAATCACAGAGAAATGACCAGGCTCCCCTACAAAATCCCACTTTGCCTTCATCTGCATCTTTAGGTGTCTGCATACTGCAAATATTTTCTTTGGGCACCAAATCAAGGAACCATCTTTGCTTATTTGCTCAACTGTGAGCTCGTGCTTAAAATTAAGTATCTGCTGGTGTGCTTTTTTCAAAAAAAAAAAAAAATCATAACTGAAGGATGGGAAGGTCACAGAATCATTTAGGTTGGAACAGACCTCCAAGATCATTGGGTCCAGCCTTTGATTGACCACCACCTTGTCAGCCAGATCACGGCACTGAGTGCCACATCAAGTTGGGCTTTTTTTTTGAACAATGCTGGGGTGGGGACTCCACCACCTCCCTGGGCATCCCTTTTCAATGCTTGACAACCCTTTCAGTGAAGAAATTTTTCCTGGTGTCCAACCTGAGTCTCCCCTGGTGCAGCTTCATGCTATTTCCTCTTGTCCTGTTGCAGTTTGTCTGGAAGAGGAGAGAGGGGAGAAGAAATCCTCCTGATCCAAAGTATGTGGCAGGGGTTAGGTGTAATTGCTGGTTAGAAGCTTCATTGCTTCATCCTAACTTCCGTGGCTCTAAAACTTTGACAGTCTGAATTGAGATGCAGAATCTTTTTGTCCAGAGGGAATTTGAAATCTAATCTGTTAATGTGGAATGGAAAATAGATGGGGGTAGAGGCTGAGGGTGCTCACTGAAAGAAGAAAATGAAGACTTAGAAAAATAATCCTCATTTAAATCCCTTTGGCAGCATTTTGAAAATCTCTGCCTCGAGTATCAACTGTGCTAGGGATTGATACCAAACAATGGGGAAAGCACTTTGGATAGTCAGAAAGTATTTGGTTCTTGGATAAAAAAAAGGGCTATAGACTTTTGCTTTAGTAGCTTTGCATAATGTTTTATTTTTAAAAGGTCTTTTCTTTGAATAATAGAGATAAAAGATGCCAGACCCTCAAAAGGTTTTCAGTGACAATGTAACAACACTGAAGTCTTAATTCATGTAGCTAAAGAAGAATAGGAGGTATGTATTTCACAGCCTTTCAAAAGTGTTCAAGAGAAATTAGTGGACTGAGGATTGTCCCATCTGTCATTTGTAACAAGGATCTTTAGTCTTGGTTAAAAAAAAAGAAAAATCTTGTGACCTATACAAGCACATAAGAGGGAAGAATCAGTTACTAAATAAGTACTTTTTTAAAGAGATAGGTTTTTATTGGGGGGGGGGGGGTGTGCTTTTTTCACACTGTTCCATTTGCTTTGGGATGATAAATTTCCCGGTGTAGTTTGACTGCAAGGGGAAAAGCAAAATGATTTACAGGTCGTGGAAGTTGGAGAAAGCAGGAGTGGCCTCCAGGCACCATCTTGCTTCATTTCTGCACCTCCTTCCCCAGCTGGGAAGCATCAGGGACCTCAAAGGTGCTGCCTGATGGACTGGTGGCTTAGGTATTAGGTCATCTTGGATGGTCCAAATCAGGACTGTCTTACCAAAATGTTTCTGAGGGAAGGAAGGTGATACAGGCTGGGGGGTTCAGCTTGGTTGAGTTTTGGAGGGGGGAAGGAGCAGTGGGGCTGAGGGATGGAGGCAGGAGACAGGTTGGAGAGCAGATTTTGTCAGACAAAGTAAAAAAAGGAACTGTGATCTTCAACCCCCACTTCTAATGAGCTGGTCCTATTTCCTCCAAATGTAGCCCCAGACCCAGAAGGTTTTCTATCTTCCTTGAAGCCTTGCGAGAGAGAATAAAGAGTAGAAATAAGGTAGGGAGAGCAGACTTCTCTCCAGTGAAGAGGTGGAGTAGGATGGAGACGCAAGGTCCTTGCAGGATAAGATTCCCTGTGGCCTTTTCTCTCATGGTGGGGAGAATCAGTTCTATTCAGAATTGAGCCTTGCAGTTAGGCCAAATATTATTTCATTTGAAATATTCATTGTGAACTGGGATGTCACTGGCCTGACACACAGTTGTGCGTCTGCTAGGTGGACAAATTAGATCTACTGTGAGTTTTCAATCCCTTTCCACACCTTCACTTGGCCTAAATGTCTTAATGCACGGCTTTTGGGGATTTTTTTCCTGGAAATCATTTTACAACGTTTTAAACCATTCTGACATAGCATCCAAACTGCTGGAGTCTAGAGGCTCATATTTTGGCATAATTCCTAAAGAGTTAATAGGTCTTAGTCTACTTTTACACTGTAATGGAATGTCTTTACACAGCAGCTACCCCTGTGAGCAAGTAAGGAAGCCCAGTTATTGTAAATTCAAGCAGTAGGGTGAGCAGAAAGTGTTTCTCATAAAAGAAGAAACAGGAATGTACTTCTGTTGAAGAGTGGATGACCTTATACTGAAGTAAAAGATTTCTGTCTTCACTTAAGCAAAAGATTGCCTGCCTGAGAGCAAGCTGTACTATCAACTCTGTATTTTTTTGTTACTTTAGGAAAAAAAAATTAAATGGTAAAGAAAAACATCAATATTCCAGCACAATTCAGGGTTCCAACAGTGCATGTGTTATATTTTAAGCGAAAATAAAAATCTTCCTTGCCTTCTATTTAGTCCTCTAAAAAGAAGTGGCAGCCTGACTTTTTTACTGTTCTACCTATCCATCACTGATCTAGAGAACTTATGTCAACTTCAGCTTAGGTTTTCAGAGGAAGAAACCAAGCTCTAGTTAATCAATCAACTGGAGCAGGATGTTTTTTCTTTAAGTAGCTTTGTTTTACATTGTTTTGGTATAGGATAATATATTTCTTTATAAAATATCCTTTATATGTATATTTTATACATTATTTGGTTACACCACACACACTACAGTCAAGGACATTATCCAGATGTGGAACAAGCCCCAAAGGATTTTCATACCTTAAATAACAAAATGTTGTCATTTTGCTCTATGTATAATTTTGCTTCTTTAAATTAAGAGGCATTCAGTAGGAAACTTTCCAGAACTCTTCATCATTCTATGCTTTAAAAGAGCACCTGTCAATCTGAGTAAGTCCAGAAATCTGAGATGCCTTTTCATATTAATAGTTTGGTGTACAATTTGTGATCTGCCTGATTATTTTCAATCCATGTATTATGGTGGTTAATATAGGGTGTGTTTGTTTTCACAGTTGATGGTTATGTTTCAGTAATGGAAAAGCAATCCATCTAAGCAGTTTTCTTAAAAGTTTTCTCACTAAATAAATGGCAAGTCTATTATAAATTCCATAATTTTAAGCTAGGCTGTAAATTTATGATCCCTGGGGGTCTCTCTGTGTAAGTTTTTCCTGAAGAGAGATTGACTTAGTCCATACCAGCAGGGTTTTTTACTAGTAGATCGATGCAGTTATTCTCCAGCTCTGCAAATGGATGTTGCTTACTGTGTCCTGTCTTGCTGCTGTAAGATTAGAAGGCTGGCATCAAAGAAGATATGAGCATTTATTGGTTTTAGGTTCAGTTTTGCAAAGCACAATAGCAATGGGAAGCATGACATTAATGAAAAATGGTGGGGCTGAAAATTCATGTGGAACTCAATGGGAATTAAAGAAAAAATTTAATATGAGAAAAAACAGAATAAGAAATGGTTACAGTTCTCTCTGTTAACAGCCCTTTTTAAGTCTTTATTTCTAGGGCAAGAGCATTAGATGACAAAAGTGTGAGATCTCAGTGGTATTGTGCATAAACATTTTTTCCTCTGAATCTCCAGACGGGCTGGAATTGGAGCCACTGCTTCTGTGTACATGTGGGATGCAGCTTTCCTTTGGTCATAAGGGCAGGTAAATGGTGTAAACGAGGGTCCTGGTGATTCTGTCTTTCCACATTCACGTGCATGGGACAGAGGCAACGGTTTTCTTCCTGGAAGAGAGCAGAAATTGTGCAGGTTGGAAAGAGATTTTTTTTTCTCCTTTCTGCACATGGTGATGAGTTTTACATAATCTGTGTCAGAAGTAAGTTTGGCCTGGGATGGAAGCTTCTCAAGTGAAAGGTTAAAATATCAACATCCTTAGAACCTTTGTGGTCTGTGCCTGCTACTTGCAACTACTTCCAAAATGCTGACATGTGACAGCAAAAGCAAGTGTAATTGGCAAGGAGCTTTCTGAGGACTTCCCTTGGGGCTTCCATTCCTGATTTTATTGTGGCATTGCCCCAGGACCCTTGCTTGAGCACCTTCTCTTACCCTATCTCCCACCCATCTGTCCTTCAGGTTTCCAAAAAGGATGGATTGATCATTATATTTTTGGAGTTAGAACTTAGATTTGCCCTGCTCAACAGCAAAGGTCTCAGTCCTGTGGGCTAAACCATCAAGGAGCTGGATATGGACTCTGACACCTTGAGGGAAAATGCAACACTGGTACACTCATCTCAGGATGATCAGGGCATGGTTTGCATACTTTGGATTGTGTGAAGGACCTATCCTTATAATAGGGAAACTAAGCTTTTTCCAAACAAACTGAAATAATAAACTCTTGCCTGTTCAGTCTCGCTCGTATGCAAAAATGTTTTAATTGATCTAGTGCTGCATGATTAATGATGATGATGTGCTTTAAATTTCTGGTTCCATTAATAAGATTGTGGCTTGTGTAAAATAAGATTAAGTCTTTCAAGATGCAATATCAATAACAAGTTAAAGAATAAAGTGGCTTTTTTTTTCTGTCTACAGCATCTTGAAAAATTCAGCTGCATGCAATATAAAACCTTAATAAAAAATCTGTTTAGGTGTTCAGCACTTTACTACTTTTTATAAAATGTAACTTAAATGAAAATAAGGTCTTCTAGAAATATTAATAGCAATTATGGCATAAAGAGAATTTATATTTTAGTTTATGCTGATTTATTTTTACAAAATTATTGTACATACAAGACTGAATAGATTTATATACACACACATCTTCAGATTCCCACAGAGTGATTTACATGTTAGGTAGAATTGTAAGTTCTTGCCTAAAAAGTAGTGATTCAAGAGTCCTCTGCTAGTGTTCACAGTATTCATTGTTCGGGTGAAAACAAATTTTAAAAAGCTGAAAAAGTTAATCTTAGAGCACCTTTCTGTAGATTTCAGAAAGTTGCTCATGTGACTTTGTTTGGCTGTCATTGCTATTGATGAGGTGGTTTCTGTGGAGCCAGCCTGTGTTTTCCTGTGGGTGAGCAACTCACTCCTGCATTTCTGCAGCTTTTTCACCTTAGCTGGCCCATCCAGAGCCCAGTGGCACATTGCTACAAAGCAAACTGCACAAACAGCATGTAGATGAAGCTGTGACAGCGCAGAAAATTGAAAGGAAGGGATTAAGCAGTGTAATTATCTGTGTAGAACACCGAGGGTCTCTGCCAGCAGAGCAAGAGTGGTTCTGTAATGGTGCCCAGCCCGTGAAAAACTCATTGAGCTGAGAGCAGGGCTTTGAGCCTTGGCTCAGCCTCGGGCCTTGGGCACCCAGAGTGATGGTCAGCCCTGCAGGTCAAGCTGCTGAGCTGTTTCCCACTGACCCTGCTCGGGGTAGAAATCAGCAGCTCAGTTCTGTCTGCCTTAGAGGCAGCAATATCAGAGTTTGATTTTAGACTCAAGGAAGTGTTCAGGTCTCAGCACTTGCCATCTTGCCTTGGTCTTTATTTCGGTAACAAAGCTTGAGCTGGGCAAAAGTCAGTGGTATCTTGTTAACATTGATAAGCTCTGTAGGAAATGTAAAAGCAAGACATAAAATTATAGTTAAGTTCTGGTTAAATGATTTAGGTGCATTTTTATTTTTATAAAATGTTGTAAAATTTTATTGTGTACTTTTGTTGTGCTTTAAGCAGACACGAGATCAGAATGCTCACATATTTCTGTGCTGTCTTTCGGGTGCAGGTTTCTTAATACTCTGTTTGTCACTGGTTCAGATTCTAAACCCCTTCCTATGAAACACAGCTGTGAATCCTGCTGGGGTCAGTTGAGTATTTCCTTCATTAAGGTGCTACTCAACATAAAATGAGGTAATGGAATCTCGTCCTTCACGAGTAAAAGGGTTTCAACCTGATAGTGCAACCCCGACGTTTTTAGCATTGTGCTGAGGTGTGCTCTGCAGTATTTGCTGGCTAACTTACAAAGCTCTGTAGTGCAATTTTGGTAATCAGTGGTATTTACTTTTGATCAAAAGTGGCCAGAAGGAAAGCTTATGTGTTGGAAAAAGCATAAAATAAGTTGATAAGTATGTTTCATTTTAAGTAATAAACCTTTTGGTTATGTATCTAGAATTTGTAGAAGCCTCTTCTGTGGAGAATAATGCCAGATAGTCTCATGTGAAAAATAAAACACAAAGTTGAATGACTATTTTTAAGTTTTTTGTGACTTCATCTATCCTTCTAGCAACTTATATTTCTGTCTTTTCCTGCTTTTTAATCTTGTTCTACCTTCTGAAGTTCTTCAGAGTTCAATCTTTGCTAAAAATGAGACTTACTGTTTACATTTTTTCTCACTGCACTTTTCCTCCCTTTATGGAATTTAGGAATGCATTCATAACTATAATTTATAGTTACCTTTGTTTTTTAGTTTAATCCTCCACATAACTGCTTACTATTGTTTTAGTTCTAATACAGGTTGTTAAAATGTCTTGCAGTAGAGATGGTATAGCAAAGACTGAGGAAAAAGGTGAAGAAAATCAGTGTTATCTAGAAAGAAATGACACACCCGGACTTAGAGCATTTTCTTGATTGCATAGCTATTTGTGAATTCTTCTGCTCGCTCCTACGTTTCATGGTGGTTGTTCAGAACATTAAAATCTGGTTCTTCTTAACCACCCCACATAAACCTACCCTTTAAAAGAAAAAATCAACTTTAAAAAATAATAATGTGTTGCCTAGGAGAAATTGAAGTCAGTATGTATCTCAAACCATATACTTGCAGATTTGGAAGAAATTTCGTGTTAATAGGGTGTGCCTTTTTATAGGGTGTTTCAAAAAGCAATCAGGCAGATCACTGGCCTTAGTATTTTTCAGATTCTCCTACTTTGTGGTACAATAACCAAAGTTTGGGCTGTGCTTGACAGACCAGTTTGTTCTGAGCAGCAGGCCTCGTTTTTCAGGGATAAAAGCATCTAACTTGCAGGCAGTTTCAAAACCTAAGTAGTTTGCTTTTATGAGTGTTGTCTGTAAGAGTGACTCCAGTGATGGGAGCTTACAAGTTTATGGGCCACATTAATTACCTACTTCCAATCAGGAGACAGGTTGTTTGTTGAAGAAAAACTGAAAACAATAACTTTGTGACTCATATTTCTACAGTGTGCTTCTACAAGGAAAACATAGAGGTCCAAAAAAAGGCCATTTCAAAAAACATCACAAGATGAACCTCTGTATGAGAGGCTTTTGAAAGCTTCAAAATTTTTCAAATATTGCACTTTCCAGTATGGTCTAGGATTTTCTCGGACATTTCTGCCACTGATTTCTAATTTAAGAAGTGGTAATGTCTTTATTCTAAACCATGTGTAGAGAGGGATTATATAAAATTCCTTAATTTTTTAATATTTGTCTAAACAGTTTGCACAATACCATTCAGTAATTGACTGGGCAACCCACTTTATGGTGCATAGCCTTAAGGATTTCTAAAAGCTTTGGAAATTGTTTCCAGCCACATTTAATAACTTTCTAGTGTATCATATTAATTTATTGAGAAAATCTTCATTCTGGGGCCAAATACATTGGTTATTTCCATCTGCATGTATTTTTCAGCTACATTGTTCTCTGGCATATGTAGTGTCAAATACCTTAGGTACAAATATTGGTGAAATAAAAGAAGGGGTTTGAGTTCACATTTATTCAAATGATTACAGTTGCTGAATACAATCTAGAAATGTTAATAAAAGACATCATCTCTTCATTCTTTCTTCTTTAATGTGGAAAAGCCCTTTAGTTCTTAAAGGGCTTTAGTTCTTTAGTTAGAGGCACATCACTTAACCTGTTTCATATTGCAATCCATCCTCTTTATTCTGTTTGTAAACATGAATTTACACACCCAACTTTTTTTGACATGTGAGACTGGATTTATTTTTCCTACCTTCAGTACCTCCAGCAGGGATGTCAACACTCTGAACTTTTTTCCCTGGATTCCCTTTTCCAGTCAGTAGGAAGCTTTAGGAATTTTTAACACATTTGACAGAACAGGTAGATGAACTGCAACCCAGAAATGCCTGTCCACCTCTGATATCTAAGCCTAAGTGAAATAAAGCTCTACTGCAATTTTTAAAATCCTTAGTATGCTTGTTATTACGGGCAGATAATTCAAAATTTGAAATCCATCCAGTATTCAGGTTGAGCATGAGGATCAGGGTGAGAATTAGCATGTTGGGGCACTGGAATTTAGGAAGCTCAAGAGCAACACCATAATATTCTCAGAAGGTAGAAGACACTGGATAAATGCCTTTTCAAGTTTTGTTTCCACAGTATTTTGTGCCTGTCAGTTTGCTCCTTCACATGTTGTGTCTGGAGTTCATGGTGCCCAAAAACAATGTAAAAAGGGTTGCTAGCATTAGGGGGGGATTTATCTTTTTATTACTCTCGAGACTTTTTATTTTATGTAAAAACAATCCCTTTTATTTTCTTTGTGTTGCTGCTTACATAAAAGTTTGGAATAAAGGAAAATCATGAACAGAAAGATAAATTGGCTTAGTATCTTTTAATTATTTATTACACCTGCTCATACTTCCTAATCCAATGTCATCCTAACCTTTTGTGTGAAGTAGATTCCAGCACTGATAACAAAGATTTTCTCTTGAAGTTGATGGAATTTCATGTGTTGGAAGATGCAGCTATCTCAGGCCTCCCTTCATCTGGGTGACATTTTTTCTGATCCCAGAATGGCTGAACTTCACTGAGCCTGGTGGTGTTTTGCACTGACCAGGCTGGTGGCTTTCTATGGCCACTGGCTCACCCTCCCTGCCGCTTTGTTCAAGGTGCAGGTGACAGGAGAAAAATCAGCACATGGTGCTATTACCAGAGATCCTTAAAATTTCTCCCATGCTTGAAATGCATGGATGCACGAAGTAACACTAAGCAGTATGAAAATTACCTTCTTTTTCCCCCCTGTTCTTTCTCTTTTGGTGTGCAGTCTTCTCTTTACGGGGGTTTGAAAAGGAAATCCTGAATCTGTTCTTTAACGTATAATTTTGGTATCTAAAAACAGCACTTGGGATTAGCAGGCTTGTCAGAAAAACAAGAATTTAGATGTTCAAAAAAACCCTCAACAATCCACCCCCAGCTTTTCAACTGTGTCAATGCATTATTGGCTGTACACAGCTGCTGTAAGATGAAGAGAGGGGAAATGCACTGGGAAGCAAAGGTGTTATTTTAAGGGCATGATGAAAATAATGGAATCACCCAATCTGCTTTGTATAAAGTGGTTTACATGTTCTGCAAAGGGATGAAAATGCATGCTGATCTCATATTTGGGGAAGTATGAATTACAGACTCACTGACAAAATCAAGCCTCTCAGGACTTGTTTCTTTCTTTTGGTGTTCTCTAAAAGCCAAAGCAACTATGACTTGACTCATCCTCTTCTTTATCTCCATGCAGATACCAGTCTGCTTTGTAAATCAGGAATTAAATTAGACACAGCCATCTGACACTAATAAATGATTTTTTATGGAGGCATGGAGACTGCAGTCTTTATTCCTGACAGCAGACAAAAATTGTCTTCTTCCTGATTCCATTCTTTCAAAAGTGTTTTTGTCTGCCCATATTTGCTATTTATGGCAGATGTAGTTATTGGGTCAGGGTTTTTTTGTTCTCATGGTCTGTTTTCTGTTCAACCTCTGTCCACTTCTAGATTGTATAACACTACAAATGAAAGATTAAGTTGTTATAATTTAAAATGTCATATCATGGTGTATAAATTTATTTCAAGTGCTTTGGTTGTGAGTGCCTAGTAATGCCCTTTATTAATGCTAGCAGGTTTTTTAGTACCTGCTGATCATGAAAGCCTAATTTTAAAACTTCTTAAGAAAAATAACCTGCTTAATAGAAAAATTGCAATTTTTTTTAAATTTTTAAAAATTTTTAAAATTTTTCTCCACATTCTGATAAAGTCTGAATTATTTAGTCTTGCAAACAAAATTTGCTCTTTGTCTGCTTCTCTTTTGGTAGTAACAGTAGAAGATTTTTGTTTTCTCCCATTGCGATTTCATTGCTGGTTCCACAGGAGGCCATCCTTGGTCTCCCTCAGCCCCAGTCAGCTTGGATACCTCCATCCCCTAGTTCAGGTTCTACCACCAACCACAGGTTATCTCCTTACTCCAGGGTATCTCCTGGAATCCCCTCAATGACAAATTAACTTCATGTACGTGTAGCCACCAGCCTAGGCTGGTGAATGACTCTTTTACATCTCCTAAATTCTCTTCTCATTTCCTTAGTGGGAACTATTTTTAAAACCTCCTACCTTATCTGTTTGTCTGGTGTACAACATCACACCCTGCTGTTCCCTCCTTCTTGTCATGCCTCTGTGTACAGCAGGATATGGGTGCACATAAAGATACTCAAACATGAATTGAAGTGTTGGGGAGAATTATGGGAATAGCAAACAAAAGAACCCTAGCTTCTGAAGTATATTAAAGTTTCAAAACAAAACACTCAGGAGCTGAGTTGAAATTCTGTGTTATGTATACGGCAATTAAAAGCTCAGTTTTCCTACACCATTGTGTGGCTTTGGTTGCATTTGCAGTGTGAGGCCTGCCCAGAAACCCAAGGCACAGAGATCATCCCTTTCCCCTCCCTCTTCTCCTGCTCAGAGAAATAATATTATGAACATGGTCAGAAAACAGAGCCATCTAGGACCACTCAACTCAAAACTTTGACACTTTCCCATATAAAGGGGAAGTATTTTATTAGACAAGTGTCAGGATTTCAAGCACCAGGCAGTTTCCCAGAGAATCTGGCACTCCCTCTTGTCCACGTGCTGTGATACAACCTCCAGCATGACCCCTCACTCCACACCAGAGAGCATCCTATTCAGGGAATGCATCAGCTGATGAATGGCAGATTTTGGGAGGATTAAAGCATTGGAAGACTCAGGAAAGTGGGGATTCCTACTGCAGGTCTGTACCAGGTGAGGTGAGACTGAGGTGAGCAGATGAAATCTCTGCAGGCGACACTAATTATGGCACGTTCGTGGTTTCTCTGGAATCCCCACTGTTTCTGCAGCCTCCCATGTTGCACTTATCAAGCAGGAATTCACAAGGATGTCTGCCTTGGTGGGGTACCACACCGTGCAGGAGGGGGAGCAGCAGTGCCTCTCATCTCTGCTGAAGTGCTCACAAGACAGCAGAAGAAAAATAAGATTACTGAGACGAGGAGGCTGTCTGTAGTCCTCCCAGGGACAATATCCCTGTGAAATGTGCACCTTGTGCTGAAATGGTGATGAGGGAGAGGCTGAGGAGGAGGCAGAAGCCTCCCCATGACATGTACCACATACTTCAGCCTTCTAGATAGTCCCCAGCAGTGCTGCTGTGGAGTAGCTTCTTAATGTTTGTTTCATGTTAAGCAATAAAACACAATTCTAAGTGGCTTAATTGTTGGTTATAATTTCTTATCTTTTTATTTTTATCTTAATGGAGCCTATAGACTATTATGCCTACTATTCTAGGAATAATATCTAAATAAAATATTTATACTGAAACTCTGCATGTGATATAGGAGCACTGAATATGAATTAAAAATTGTGCTACATATACACTAGCAAAACCTAGTATTATTGAATCTTGCCTCCCAAAATTTCAAATTTGTCACTGATACATTTGGTTAAAGTTTGGAAGAAAATTGGTGTTAATCCCCCTTTTTTTTTACATATAAATGTCCTTTTTGTGACAGTGATCCTTTTCCTCAGTTCTTTTTCTGCTCTTATTTTTGTGAGTTTAGGTGATGTAACTATTTTGCGATACTTAAAATGATCATGTACAGTTCAGGAGGAGCAGGCCAGACTAATTTTCTTCTACAGGAAAAGGATGAATGTACAGGTATTTAAAAAACAATTCACTCCAAAGCTGAAAATTCCTTCCACTCCCTTTCCAAATAACACAAAGAAATTCATGCTGGCAGTGTCTTGTTTATGAAAATGGGAAATATGCAAAATATGGAGGCAACAAAATGAAATCATGTGGTTTGATATATTTCCATTTTTCTGCACAAAAATGCAAAATGCATCTCCCCCTTCTGCCACAGCCCCTTATAGTTGGTTTCCATCTGTTACAAAAGTTGTCAAATAAATGCGAGAAGTCCCCAAGTTTCTGGTGTTCATGTTTTTATTAGTTCTTCATATTTTGGAATTCATCTGTGTCTAATCTTCCCCAAGTATTATAGTGGTGCCAAATACTGCCTCCCAACCCTACATATTTCAGCATTTATGTAGGAAGTAATAGCTGGCAAATTGCAGGCCTTTCTAGTGCTTGGAAACATCGTGGGTTTTGCTCCCTTGAATATTAAAGCTTTTCCTTCTATCTGCAGTTCTGTTGAGCTAAGTGTGGGCCATAAGAGCACCGTGTATTAGACTAGAGGTGTATTTCTATAAAATGCAGCAATAATGGTGCATGTAGACATTTGTAAAATATGGAGTGGGACAGACAAATCTGATAAAATTTATAGTTTAAAAAAAAGTGACTTGGTATTTATCTCAGGAAACTATCAAATGCTAATGTTCCCTAATTTCTGGAATTGGGAGAAATTGAAACATTCAACTACCACTTTTTCATTTTGACCTCAAAGTGTGGAATTACATTTCTGGGGGGCATCTAAGCAAAGGCATGTTGTAACATGAAAAAAAAATGCAATTTAGACTTAAAAACTGTCCTGATAAAGGAGGATTTTTTTAAAAAAAAGAAAGGACTTAGAAAGTAAGTCACAATAAAGGAAGTATATAAAAGAAGGAAACTCGTGGGCTTGGATATTGAAGCATTCTATATACCCTTTCTTATCACTGCACTTTATTATTATTTAACATGTTGAGTATGATGGGTACCTCGTAGCTGTGCTCTGACAGGTTTGTTCATCATCGTTCATTTCACAGTTTGTGAACACCATTTGTTTTTCCTTTTATCCTTAGATGAAGCTGCTGACACACAGTGCAAGTATTATTTCAGGGCAACAGCGGGTGAAGCCAACCCAAGCATTATCTGGTGCTTAAAGCTAATCCTAAAGCAGGTTTGCTATCTGCTTACTTTTTGTGTGGGTTTAGTTCATTTCAAAGCTGCCAGTGCTGGTGTAGGCTGGCCCAGAGAAGTGTTAAGTGTTGAGGACACTTTTATAAGTGCCCTGGGATTATGTTAGGGACAGTGCAGACAAGGCAGCAGAGAAAGGTGCAGCTGTCCCAACTTCACTCTCCCTTAGTTATGGACCAGCCCTCACCTGGGGATCTCATTTCCAGCTGTGAATTTTATTTATTTTGTATTGTAGACCTAGCAGGACCTCAGCTGTATGGAAGAGACTGTGTGACTTCAGGCAAAATCTTGTTCTAACTTTGGAAGTGTTTGTTACAGTTTGGAAATAGAGCATCTTTATGACTGTTCTGAAAATTTTAGTAGCATAAGCTATTCCAAATCCTATCAGATTTGAAAGCAGTTGGTATATTTGTTCTTTCTATTTTTGTCCTTTTTTTTTATTTTTTCTTTTCAGTGTTTTAGTCTATCATCTAAAATATGTGCAACAATAAGAAAGGTGATTGTTTATCTCTGTATAAATGCAGCCAAGACTACAAAAAACCAGAAAGGAAATGCAGGTGATGAAATTTAAATAATCTCAAGAACATGATCTTCATATTTGGATGATTGGAAATAATGTACTACTTGGCCAAAAAAAAAAAAAATTAAAAATATAACTGCTTGTGCAGTTATTTAATATTGCTTTAAATGCAACTATACTACCTCTGCCATCAGGTCAGTTGTATTTCCTAAAATCCTCATCAGTGCAGCACTGCAAATAAAGAAATTCACTCTTGAATAAAATGTATTGTAGGGGCATTTGGAGTGGTTTTATGTCTGTATATGTTTTCAGTTTGGGAGTAGCCACAGAATTTTCTTGTGAGCTCTCCAGAGGGGTTTCCAGGTATGTTTGGTGTAGCACACATACATTGTGTGGCACAGAATGGATAACTTAGTGGGCAGAGCAATCTGTAATGGAGTTTTAGACATTAGGTAAACCATGGGGTTGTGAATGCCAGGTTGGTCTTTCCATTTCTTGCACGACAGTAAACAAATAGTGATCATAAAACAGTCTAAAAAATGCTCATCTATAAAGAAGAAAAATCTTTAAGGTGTGTTTTTATGCATTTATCCTTGAAATGGCTAAGAACTGTAGGGAAGGGATTCTTCACAGCAATCCTCAGTAACTTCCTGTTAATCAAACAGCCACATGAGTGGTTTCAAGGGCAGAAGTTTCCCTCCTTGAAGCATTTTTCCCTCTTACCATTAATGCTGGTTCTGTAACAATTAAGTTTATTTCTGACAAGTGTCGCTTTCAGAGCTGGAGTGCTGCAGACAGGAGGAGAGTGTTAAGCATCAAATGTATCAAATGACTACTGAACGCTATCTGGGGAAATTTGGCACAGCCTAAGTGGGATAATGAACTAAATGGAATAAGTTATTTTTGTAAGAGAACAAGTTAATTTTGTTTTTGTAATCCCCTCTCTTCTCATTCTGTTGCTTCCCTAGCATTATTTTGAAGTTTTTTTATTTTAGATTTACACTGAACTTTGCTCTCCTTGACTGCAGCAGGGAACAGATTGGCAAAGTGAAATGTTTCTGTCCACTTCAGTGGGGTTTGGGTTAGGATCTGTGTTTGTTAGTAAAGAATCCCACTATGCTGTGCAAATGTGTATCCAAATTTAAATTATGCAACTCAGCATGTCTTTATATCAGCTTCAAGGGAGAATTTGTATGTTCACACCTTCCTGAAGATGTCAGAATGTACTGATTCACCACAAGTATTTATTTGTTGACCACACATGTTTTAGGATCTGCCAGCTGATGAATTTTTGCAAGCCTCTGCCTCTACATTAAGGAGAGATTATTTCAAAGCTGCTTTTGTTTTTATTTATGTTACAGCTTGAAATAGAGCAGAGGTAGAACAATGAGCCTGGCATAAGTGACACCATACAAATGAGAGAAGGAGCCACGATCATTCATAGAAGATGGAAAGAATGTGTAGTAGAGAAAGATATATAAAGTAGATTCCTCATATGGATAACTTAATATGCCTGCTTTATTTTTAAAAAAGAATTGAGAATCCCAACTATAAGAAGAAATATTGTTTTACTCTGTTGAGAATTCTTGTTGGCTAGCTCAGCTTGGTTCCGATCCAGTTGGTTGTTTCAGTTGCTGGTTTCTCTCGGGCTTGGAGCGTGCACGGAGGGATGCGTTCCCGCACTTCCCAACTACACAGAGGGCACGGGAGTTGGGGATCATGGAGTGTTGACCAGGCAGGGTTAATGAGCCATTAAGCGAAGACAAAGAGATGAGAGAGTGGAATTCTTGCAGCTTTATTCCAGGTGTATTCTCTCTGCCCCCGGGGGGGCAGAGAGTCCCTAAGGGAGCTGGGCAGAAGACCCCTCTGTTCCCCTGTAACTCTTAAAAGTTACAGAAAGAGAGAAAGGTATATCAAAGATATCCAATCAGCCCTGGCCGTGCATGGCAAGGGGCCAATAAGGTATTCCTGGGGCAGGGATGAGACCTAAACTAGCTAATAGCAGGATAGCTGAAGGCATTTTCAAACCACGCTATCCTCAGAGACTGGTTCCAGCGCGGGGTAATCCACCCATTCTGAGCCCCCCACGCTCCAGGCAGTCTGAGCGACTGCAACAAATTTTTCCTTAATTTTTCATGCAAACAGGTATATAAGCTTCAGTTCAAGATAGCCAAGTCCCCATGCTCATGAATAGTATAGGCCTGATTTTGGGACACACACAGTCCCACCATTGTGTGGCCCCTTGTGATGCCTGGGCTGCAATGTGTGTTCTAGAGAATGGTCCTTTGTGCAGCTTAGGATGTGCATCCTTCTCTTTGGTCTTTCAGGGCTCCCTTTTGCAAATGAGTTGCATATTTAAAGTTGATGGAATTTCAAATGGCTTTCTAATGCAAACCTGAGAAAATTCCAAACAAAAGATATTAATTTGGTTCTAAAAGCAAATGAATGAAATGTTAGATGTGAGAGTACACATGAGGCACAATGAATTTACAAGGGTTCTAAACAAAAGAAAAAATCTTGGACAGATGTTTACATTTACAGCAGAAAACTGAATATGTAAAAATGAAACTATCTTGTAATTACTGTCTTTTAATTTTTAATTGATATTTTTAATGCCTCAGGTATTTTGTAATTTTGGTTTAATATTTCATTCCAGTTTTAAAAGGTGATATCAATTATGCCAAAAATTTGGAAACACAGAAGCCAGTAGTACGCAATATTATGTATGCTGATGAGAATTGTATCCAACGAAACCTGCACTAAAATCCCCAAAAAAATGATAACTCAAAATATTTTTAGCAAAAAAATGTATGAAAAAAAGTCATTATATGAAGTTTTTGTTTCTTTGTTGTTTTGTTTGTCTACAACAAGTCAAATAGTTCCACTTTTATTTTAAAAAGCTAATTTTTAATGGAAACTGTAGGGGATAAGAACATGTTTCTCAAAATTTATGATTCAGTCAAATTAGGATTTGGGGGAAATCCTAAATTTTCACTAAATCATCTCATTACTACTCTCAAAATCAGTAGATTCATTCTTTCTTAGCCATGAATATGGAAGATTTTAAGGTACACAGATATGACTATTTCTAAATCTGTAATGTATGCACCACACTAAAGTTCCCAAGCTAAAATATTCTACCATAGTCCATCTTCATGTTTTTGTTTTTTTTTTTAATAGCGCAGATTAGTGGTCACTGCTCCTTAGAGGACTAATTAATTGTTTCAACTGGGAAAAGTTCTTTAGGAGGCTTGGTCATTATTGCTCTCTGAAGAATGTGAAAAAACTCTGTGTATGAAGTTTAGTCATATTTATTTTGGCATTTTGCATTAAAGATGGATAAGAAGTGTTCCTGTCTATCTCCAGTAATCCTACATTAATAGCTCCGTGGGGAGTTGAATAACATTTCTGCCCATATTTGATTTGTGCTAATTCCTGAAGGCTTATCAGTGTAGTACAGCATCATATAACTTCCAATCTCGGTATATTTTCTTTTTAGCTTTTAAACTACAAGATATTATCTTTTACCTCAGTTCAACCTAGTGTTCTCAGTAGAAAAGTCTACTACTGATTTAAATTTTAGAAGCTTATCAGCTTGCTGATTTCCTCCTATCAGCTATTTGGCTGTTCTGTACCCAGGAAAGTTAAAGCAAAGCAACAGCACAGAAGAGATATGGTGTGACCTTAAAATACCTGTGCTCAACTAGTATTTCTGTTTGGAGCTCTGCTTTGATCAGCAAATGAGTCTTCCAGGTGAGATGTGAGTGATTTCTACATATGTATGTCTCTATTCAATCCATGTGTTATTTTGATTTTATTTCCTTTCAAGTTTTAGGTGAGCATTTTAAATTTTGGGGTGTTTGAAGTTAAGCACTTAAATCCTTGTTCAGGGATATATGAGTTGATGACATTCCTGAACACCTGAGGAATTGCAGCTGCTATTTACTACAATTGAAAGTGATTTTTCAGTCTGAAATGCCAGCTCACTTCTTTTCTCATGGCAAAAAATACAAATAACCACCTACATTTAGGTAGCTGAATTTGCACAGGTGATCTTTTCTCGACTTCTCGGAGATTAGAGTTACTTTGGGTAAAAACTCCCCAAATGTGTGTGGCGTTTACAGGGAAGCCTTAACACAAATGATGTTAATCTGCCAATAAACCTCTCCTAATACCCACAGAGGATTTGAGGGACATGGTGCTGAAGATCCAATTTGGACAGGTCTCTGTTCTGCCAACAATCAAAAAGATTAGTTAACTTTGATAATTAGCCCCTAACTGATTTGGTCAAAGCTCTGGGAATTCTCTGTGCAGTTTCCCAAATCCATGCTGGACCCATTTTTTTTCTCTCACTAATGCAATAAAGAAATCAGAACTGCCCTGTCCTGCTCAACCACCAACCTCTGCAAGTGTGGGTTCAACTCAGATTAATCACCACAAGTAATTTCCTTGAGTCCACCCCTCCTCGTGTGTGTACATCCACAGCATAAATTGTGCCACACCTCTGAAGACCATTACTTTTAATAATAACAATTACATTGTTTTATTGACCTGAGCAGAGCTGCTTTAGGTAGCCTGGGCCACTCTCTTGCCCTGGAGAAGCCGCTGGTGCAGGTACGAAGGGCTGTTCCCTGCACCTTTGTTGAGCCCCACAGAGGAAGAGGAGGCCAGTGGACACAACATACTTCAGTGACCTCATGGCCATGGCCCAGTTCACAGGCTTTTGGGGACCTGCTGTTGGACCCATGCAATGGGAACTGTTGCTCCCACATCTTTCCCACTGGGAGAAAAACACAGTCCATGTCAAAGGAAGCAGAGTGCTTAATCCTGCACCAGATCTGTTTTCTGTCTCTGAGGGTGTTACTCCAACTTAACCAATCCTCATTTAAAAAGAAAGTTCTCTTATCAGAACACTGAAAAAATATGCATTTTGCTTTTGAAGTTAATTAAACTCCATTATTAATGTAAGAAATATTAAAAAGATAATTTTGAGGACCAGTTTTATCCAAGGCCTTTTCATCTCGGTCATTTGCCTTTAATTTTAAACACACACAGTAATTATGGATTATTGATGTCTGGTTAATTGCTGATGTTTTGTGAATGATTTCTTAACTTTCTGATATTTAGTTTAGTAGACAGGCACCACTCCTTTTTTTGGTTTTGACGAAGTTGCTCTGTGAAACCACATTCTTCTGTGCTGTGCTGCACACCCCATCAAGCTCTGCAAGCTGTCATGGTTTAGACATCACTTCTATGGAAACCATATATGAAAACACTGATAGCAAAATGCTTTTTTCTGCTTCTGTGAATCTCCTATATACCACCTAAGTATATAATATAATTTAAAATACAAATCGCTAAATGTAAATTACTACTATGTACTTACTAATTGGGAATTAAATTGAAATTCTGATGTAACAAAATTAATTTTGTAGCTTTGTTTTCCCTTTTTTGTTTGTCTCTGAGTCCAGGTGTTTGCTGAGTTAATGATGATCCGTTCATTTGTCAGTATGTTCACTCTAGAAAACGGTAGTGTTTGAAACCTAAGCTGTTGGAAGAAAGAAAGGGTAGGAATTAGCTGAGTAAATGTGTTATAATGTGAGTTAGCCATATTTACTGAAATAATGATTCCAGACAGAAAATACCAAGAAAGCAATATTCCAGTATAGGAATATTGCTAAAATAGAGATGTCATAAATGAGAATAACTTATCCCTCAGCTCTGTTTCAGGTACTCTCTGTATATATTGTGACTGAAGAAAATGATTTTTCAGAGCTTGAAGGATTTTTTCCTTTGGGCTGTTCCCAGAAGAGACAGGGTTTTAAACTTACTTTTCATGGTGGTATTGACCACAGCAGACCTGGCAGAATCAAGCACATGATGAGCCAGTCAAAGCTGAATGGCAGATGAGCACCAGTTTGTCTGTAAAGTGGTTGAAATGGATCTTTTATAAATCCATGTACATGCTTTCTCTGTTTAGTGCACGCAGCCTTAGATTCAGCTGCATTCTAGAGGAATGTATTCAAAATAAAAATTTTTTCCTGTTTGCCCAGTCAAGACTGTTAAAGTCGGGTGAAATACAGTATGAGGTTAATAAAACATAAAAGGGCAAAATTAACACCCCACTCCCCAGTTCAGCAGATACCTCCTTATTTTGCTTTCTGGAAAGCTACCTGATCTGTGCACAGTACTTTGTTTGCTACTCAGGAAATTGGTGTCTGCTCCCTGATTTACAGGGAGTGCGTTAGAACCAGCTCAGCCCAGGGAAAACTGCACGTGCAAATCCTTGGGGAGCATCATGATAGCAAAACATGCTTCCAGACTGAAAGGACTGAAAAGGCAAGCAAATATAAAGTGTGTGATATATAATTGATGAAGAAGGAATCTCTAAATGTAAGAGTTTCGTTCAATCATAGTAAAATAGTTGAGTGTGTGCAGACACTGGAATTAAAGATACATGTACTCCATTCAGCAGACCAATATTTATTCTTCAGTCCAAGGCAGCAAGCATGAATTTTATATTTTTGCCTAAAAGCAAGAAATTGATTTAAATCTCACAAATATTAAGAAAAAAAGAGCAGACCAGATTTCTGACTCGGGTTTTTTCCACCTTTGTAACGTGAGCAAGTTTCTAAACACTTAGGAACAATTGTTCCAATTATAAATAGATTGCATCAATCACTTGGAAGATCTTAAAGGAAGGTTGCAATATGCAGAACAGAGAAGGATGTTAGCTGCAGGATACATGCAAAGCATGTAAACCTTCATGACACAAAGAAGGGTAATTGTTTTTCCCTGAGGTATTCTGGAATTTGTTGGGAATAGGTTGTGACAAAAATTGCAATGCACCCTCTTGAATTCATTGTGTCTGGAAGAGTTATGGATTTGCAAACTTTTCTGTGGGACCAGAGCTGCAAGGTCCAAGAGGGTGGAGCTTTGCAGGGGATGTGCTGCTATAAAATGGATGTGGGTTTGAGCCAAGGCTGCAACCTGTAAGATGTCCAGGTGGCTCTCTCCATATGCCCTATGTTTAGCCAACCAAACCCACCTTGGATTTTTAGCTTGTTTTCATATAGAGAGGTGTGGGGTGGTTTGTTTTTGGGTTTTTTTTTTGGTGGTTTTTTTTTTTTTTTTAATTTTACCTGCAGGGTGAAAAACAGGCTTTGAAATGCTCAGCAGTGCTCTTTCAACCCAACAGTGCAAGGAACTTCTGCAGGATCCTTGGGTTTCTCAGGCTCAGCTTGGTTGGGATGGGAAGACAGGCAGGGAGACAATCAGAGAGCTGGTAAAGAGAATAGTCAGGTTTGTACTTCTTTTGTAACTCTGGTTTGGTCTGCTGCAGTTTTGAAGGTTGTTGGAAGGCTGGAGAGCTTCTTGCAGAATGTGTGATCTTTCCAGAGAGACAGCATTTATTTAATGACTTTCTGCTTAGGTTTCCTGTTGTGTGTGATGTGGCTGTCCCTGGAACATGGCCAGTGAGAACATCCTTTTTGTAATGCACTGTTTGTTCATGACAGAGGTTGTTCTGCCTAAGGTGAAACTATTTCTTCAGTGGGTGCCCTAATTAGATAAAAGTCTTCAGACTGGTGAGAAAAGTGCTTAGCATGCCTTCTGAAAGTAAGAACAGTGGTGTCTGAGGCTGTTCTGTAACACAAGCTCCTCAAGTATTTGGAGTAAGTTGCTGGATGTAGATGTGTTGCATAATGGTGCTCTGTAATGTGCAACTTCTGTGATGAAAGTGGGGATTAATTTATACAAATGCAAGCATTTCCAAAGGTAATTTAGTGAAGGATGATGGGTTATTTTTAGTTTTGTGGGGAACCAGAGAGGTATTCCAAGTTTTGAACATGAAGTGATTGATGTCCGTGTATCTCTGCACTGTGTGGGCCTGGAGTGGAGTTTCTTCTTATTTTACCTCCTGATATTGTTGACATATTGCAGAGCCAACATGGTACCTACACCTGTGCCCATGATATGGCAGAAACAGAGGTTAATTGAAGTGCTGAGGATGCTTCTCTTTCAAACTGATTACCAACCAGTCATTATCAATCAGTATTTATCTTCACTTGCTACATTTATTTTTCATCAGAGGCAGGTCTCTGTAAACACAAAAGCTGCTCTAGTTTTTTGCCATTGTAACATGAAGCATATTATTCCATCATGTATAATATTATATTTTATACACTAAAACTTTTTTGTTGTTGTTGTAGAAACTATTTGTACCTATCCAGCTAAAAGGGTCTTTGTTCCTGCAGAAAACCACCAAAACGAGTACGGTGAAGTCAGTTAATGAAACTTGGTATTTCCATGGTACTGTGGATAATATTCATGTCTACATTACTGTGGGTAATAAATACACTGGTGGCCACAAAGACTTTGTTCATTGCTGGGCAGTGCCATGGCAATAGCCAAGGCTGGAAGTTCCAAGTTAAAGATCATGAATGATCCTTTGGGACTTGATTAATCACGCTAGCAAGAAGAAAGTTTTGCTGTCTTCTGTAGAAAGTAGCAGCAGTGAGATTTGATAAAATTTGTAAATTCTTACCAGCTTTGAGATAAAGATGTTTTTTCTGGTGGGGAGCAAAAGTTTGTATTTTTCAACCATGACATTTCCATTGTCTTTTTTTCCAAGTTTCATTCAACTAGCACACACAATGACTAACTGGGCACATATCAAATAGTGTAGCTTTCCAATGACATTTTCTTCCAACAGTGATAAAATGGGGTATTTTTGTGCTCAGAAATGGATATTAATATTTCTGTGGAAAGATTGTATCACAGGCAACACTTATTTATTAAGATACTTTTTATTACTGTGATGTTTTGTACTATCAGTGCCATACATCCAGTGTAGTTGCTTCTGCTTCTTCATTTTATGTTACTGTAGATAAAATATAAGCCAATATCTCTTTGCTTTTCTTTGTATTAATCTTATTTACCAAAGTAATAAATTATTTTTTAAGTCAGGGGCAACTTTCTGATTTGAAGGCTCTGAAGACATGTACAAATAGAAATGTTAGAGCATTTTTTTCAGAGGGAAGCCTAGTCATTAATCTCTTTTTGCTTTCATCTCTGTCACTGTATATTTGTATTAAAATAGATGTACTTAGACTGTATCAGGAGAATAAGAGAGTGCATACAAAATCTACTCTCATTTTGCATGGGTTTAAAGGTTAGAAGAAACCGTCTTCAGTTTCTATGCTTCAAATTGTTCTTTGTCTGAAGGATGCCTGGTGACGCTTGAGTTTTTGAAGTACTTCTCTTAGTTGACAGAAAATACTTCATTGCACAGAGTGGCTGCTGCCTGGAAAGGCCACCTGCTTACTTTTGATCCTCGCACCTCAGGGGAGAGCTTGTCTGTCTGGAGGGAGGATGGTCAGTGGTCTAGAAAATGGCTAAGATGGACCACCATATTCCCTTTGATTACCAAAGAAACCAGCTAATTACCCACCCACATCTGTGCATGCACAGCCCTTAGCTGTGTAGATACAAGGCCATTTGCTTTGGGATTCTTCTATCAAGCTTAGTCACCAGTTAAACTGCTCTTTAGACAAGCAAAAAGCTGTATGAAGCTTTCTATGTGCCCTAAGTAGGCTTTGCAGTGGGTTTATTCTACCAATTGAATGGAAAATGCTAGCATTGGATAAATGCTAAAATCCCTTGCATGCTGAAATAATTACCCAAAACCTTACCTTCCTTTGCTCACTTTGATTCACTCTTGAGTCATGGAGCATATGAGATGCTTTGTTAAAATTCTACTCATTTATGCTGCTTTCATTTCGCTTTCCAGTGGATGCCAAACCCACTGCTCCCTGTGTTTGTGTCCAGGCACATCCTCTGTAAAATTAGTGAGAGACATGATAAATCAGGAGGCAGGAGGGGAACTACATTTTCCAACTGTGAAAAAGCTTTCCTTTCACCAACAACAAGGTTAAAGTCTCCTAAGTTTGGGCCCCTTTCAGTACCACTGGTAGATCTAAGAGCTTGGGGTTTTTTAACTCAGCAATTTGATGTCTAGCTGAACTAGGTCAGAGTGGGGAAATGCCAGACGGAGTCGAAGATGGGCAAACTCTGCTTTCATTCAGTATCGACTGAGAGTGACATGAACCGTTCCTAATTTGTTTAGACCGATAACGTGGTGAGGCAGATTATGTTCCAGAAGTGATTTCAACACACTTTGGTTTTTAATGGACTAGGCTGAGCTTCAGCTGAGAGATGCACTGTGTTGAGCATGGGGTGGAAATTAATCGCCCCAGTTCTACACAACCTTCTTCAGCTGCATTCAGTTTATAAGTACTAATGATTAAAATTGACCAAGATGGTGAGCTCAGCATTGCTCTTATCTATAGTTTTATTAGAAAGACTTAAAAATGACAGCACTGTCATTAAATTTTGTGGGTTTTCTTTTCTTTTTATTTTTTTTTAAATCTCCATATATTTAGACATAATTTGCAAGAATATCCATTGCATTAATAATGCAAATCCTAATTACTTGTTAGAAAATTGATGTTACCCCTCCAAGCTACATTATTGCACATGCTTTCTCCGGAGTAAGATTATTTGGATAACAGTCTCCTGAGGATCTCAGGTTCTGCGTTGTGTCAAATTTTTTGCAGCTCTGTGGCTTACAAGCTCATTTTTTTGCACAGCAAGGGTGAATAATAATCTTGACTGGCTTATTAGTAATCCTGTTTAGACACCTCTACAAATCTTATTGTTTGGAAGAGTGATTGAGTTTATGTGTATTAATAAGGCTGAAAATACATTTCTTAACTATTATACATTGATGATCATTTCAGTCTCCCTTTCCTTTTCTCTCTCATTAAAAGTATAAAAAAACATGCCTGCATAGAAATTAACTCAGCATAAGAACCATGAAAACCTTGCTGGCATTTTTAGAATTTTTTATTGTGAATTTTCTCATGGTATTCTCAATTCAAAAGTACAAAAGACTGAGAAATATCCGAAATAACTGTGTTCTGATATTAATAATGGTTCTTTGTGATGTGTTTAGTACAACATTATTGTGGTACTTCAGTTATTATTCTAAAAAATACTTCATAGTGAAAATGCAATGGTAAACTTCTTGAAAATAAAGCTTATCCATGTTTTTTAGTCACTGGGCCTATCAGCCTTGAATCCTTTTGTTTTTAAAAGCTGAGGAATTCCCCAACTTTCATTACTCCTAAGTGCATATGACACTATGAAGTGATTTAGATGTTTGAAAACAACAGCAATAATATATCTTTTTACACTATCATTAGAGCCGATGCCCATTAGCAGATTTTCACCCAGTTCTTGGCTAGCAAAGTGGCCTTTAGTGGTGCCATGAGTATACAGTCGGGAATATTATGCAGCAGACTGGAAATGGACCTCTCTGGGTTGTGTAGGTGTGTCAGCTCATTGAAGAATTTCTGACTCATTTTGAAAAATGCTTTCTGTCGGGAAATATCACAGAGTGTCCCTAAAGACCAGAATGAAAGCAAACCAGGTTGAATTTCCTGTAAGAACACACAGACCATGTTTCTACCAAATCCATGGACTTGAGCAGTTGATTACATAGTTCACTTCATGTTCTCTCCAGAGTTTTCTGTTTAAGAAAACCAACCAACCAACAAACAAACAAAAAAGCCAACAAGGTTTTTGTTTATCTCACCTGTAATTCAAAACATCTGGTCAAAAACAATTGTAAATAAAACCTGTTGTAGTGTATTTCTGTAGCCCAATTATTCATGACTGAGATTTGTATTTCAGAATATTGTTAATTTCTAATGGAATGCAGGATATTCATTATATCCTGCTTATAGGTTAATGAAGCTAAGAAGGTTGGTTTTTTCCGTGGAAACCAATTTTATGAAGTTTACAGTTAGTTTTCTTCTAGTATCTACAAATTTGTGTCATGTTAATTTTCATGCGACCACTCTCAGCAAATAGATTTTCTGATCATTTCTCAGCCTTTATTTCACAACTACCTCCAAAGGAATACATAGATAGATGTTATCTGTCTGTTACAAAAATCCAGAAAAATGCAGTATTTTCTTTTTTTTTTTTTTTAACTTTCAGAAGGAATGTGCAGTGTGATGTACAAGAATCTCCTAATCTTTTTTATATATATGCACAGAGGAGCTGTGGCAGCTTTATCTAAATTTTTGCCTTGCACGTTCTCACTGTGTTTATCCTCACAAGAACTCTTTCATGCTGTCAGTGGTTGTAATGTTTTATTGAGCTGGGACAGGGAGACAGAATGTTTGGCCTGTGGTCATACTGGAAGGATACCCACTTCAGGCTTTCCTGTCCTCAGCTGCCATCCACACTGCTCCAACTTCTCTTGGGATTGACATGGCAGGAACTTTGTTCCTTGTTGTCTTGGCAGCAGTGCTTCCTTGTGCATGGAGCTGCTGGAGCTCAGAGATGGTTTCCAGTGCAGTGCCCTTCATCTCTTACAGCAAAAACAAGGGACAGCTTCAGGTGACAGAATGAGGTGTCAACAATAATTTAGATTAGCTTTTGGAAAGAGGTCTTTATGCTGCCCTTCAGAGTTCACTGGCAATACAATTAGTGCAGTAATGAGCTGGGTCAAAAATACAATGCAAATGCAAAAAAAATAGGATAATGATTTTCTGATAAAGCAAAATTAAGTAGAAACAAATAAGCTGTGTTTGAGAAATTCCACTTTAAAGGGGCTGTAAATATCTGCAGTTTATTTTGATGTGGTGAAAACTTTTCTCCCATTTGTCTGTCTCATCTTTAAAAGCAGCAGACACATTATATCATTGCACTGAGGTAATATGAGATAATCATGATTTTCCTACTCGTGATTTAATGAAACTTTCTCTGGCAAAATGTCAAATATCCATTTAACATGAACTACTGAAATATGTAAAGCTTAGAAATTTAAAACTACAAGGAATTCTTATTAGGAGAATATTGATTTAACTTAATCCAGTTTAATTCCTTTGTAATGTTTCAGAACTTAAAAGTGATGAGTTTAGAAGAATGCAGAGTATTTCTCAGCAGTAAAATTACCTTTTTTTTTAAATGTAGAAGTACTACTGTTGCTCGCTATTCATGACCTTAAGATTCTGGTTTACTGTGCTGTGTTTATAAGGTTTTTTTTTTTTAACTTTTAATGCTATAGATTTTTGGAGTGTGGGAGTGTATTATGACACACTTTATTTTTCCAAGGCATTGAAAGGAAATTACGTGGTAAAAAGCCGTTTAATGCTGTTATAGTCAGGGAACTAACAGTGACAGAAATTATGCAACTGGCAGACTAAACTGTTCTAAATAAAATTATGCCTCAACTTCTCTGCAGACAGTGTAGAAAGATACAGCTTTTGAGGGCTTGAATTTGGACTTGGACAAGCATGGGCTGTTTTAATGTCCTGGGATGGGTTTTACTGGAGTCACAATCAGCACTCAGAACTGCCCTTTGGCTTTCATGTGAGAAGGATGCTAACTTAGGAAGGCCAGAAATTATTACATTAATAAATAAATGCTGAAAAATATGCATAATTAATTCACCAGCTGATTAGAAATGGGGTAGGGGGGAGCTGAAGTCAG
Source organism: Rhipidura dahli (assembly GCA_013399225.1). NCBI lineage: Eukaryota > Metazoa > Chordata > Aves > Passeriformes > Rhipiduridae > Rhipidura > Rhipidura dahli. Next base: position 1,591,765 of record VXAC01007801.1, read on the forward strand.
ATGAATGTTTTGGTTGCATATCACAGACTTCGATGTGCTTGTTTTACTAATCATGGAAATGCACTTTTAGATGAGCAGATGGAGTGCCACTGGGTAGGAAAAAGTATCCTCAAAGAGCAATGGGAAACTGTATCTTGAAGTGTCTGTTCTCTTTACTGATCAAACCTCTATCATTCAGATTTAAAGTGTTTTTTGTTTTTTAATTTTTAAGTTTGTTACTATAGTAAATAAAGGAATCAGATTATTTTAATAGCTCTGATGGTATACTAGAAATTACTACACAACTGGGAGGATCCAGTAAAAACCTTTGATTTTGGTGTGTTGTGGGATAATTTGGTATGTTATGTATATTGTGCATAGGAGTAATTCAGTGCCTAATTATAGAAATTTGAATCCAGCTGTTTTAGATGGCTTTGGAAATTGCTGAGTATCAGCTGAAAAAATGACATAAAATATGGTTTTACAGGAATGTTGAGTCTTTTTGTTAAATGCCTTCTATTTGTGTTTGAGCAGAGCCCCAAAGCTGTCTCTGGGAGGGTTCTGGCTGGGCAGCAAACCTGATTATCTCAGCCCCCTGCTTTCGCTGCCCTCTGCAAATGAGCAGACACACTTGTTCCTTCCCTGAAGGGAAGAGCAGCCAGCCTCTCCCAAACAGGGTTCCCAAATAAGCTCAGCAGCCTGCAGTGCTGAGCTAGATTCGAAAATGTGCTTAAGCAAATTCTGTGGAGATCTGGGGCTGTGTGGGGAGATCTCTGTGGCAGATGTGTCAGGGCCTCGGCAGCTCAGAACTGCCATTTGCAGGATGACACGGTGCCTTTTCAGCAGAGATTTTCTTGAGGGAGGACTTTGGTTTTAAATCAGTGCTTTTGGATCATGTGGAAGCAAATGGAAATTTTCTCTTCTTTTCTTTTTCTTCGGAAAATAGATTTCATCCAAACACTATAATTCAACTTTTTTACCTAGATGAATCTTCCTCTCCAGAGAAGACCTGAGGGCAGAGAATTACCTACAGAAATCACTTTGAGGTCAAAGTCCTGGAACTACGGTTACCTTTTCCATAATAAGTGAAAATGTATAACCTCCCACTGGGCATTTTGCTAGCCTGAGGAGGTATAGATAAATTAATTGCTCAATAGTGATGTGCACAGGGCTTTGCTCCTTGCATTATGCCTCTGGTAGTCATAGGCACCTCCGTTTGCAACTGGGGAGGACTTGGGAGAGCCAGAGGATGAATTTTTTTGGAGCCTGCCAGATGGCTGTGCTGGCAGCAGCTTTTTCATGTTACCTAGGGCAGTAGCTACCCTTGTACCACAGCTCTGCATCAGGCCCTGTTCTTTCACTGAGGTGCAGGCAGATGAAACTGTGTGTGATTGTTCCACTAAACCTGCTTCTCCTTTTGTAGCCCAGTCCCTGCTAAACTTGGCCAGGAGTCTGGGGGTAGACACAAGATGGAACACGGAACAATAGCTGTACATCAAACCTCCCACATCTCTGCCCAGCTAAAACTGCATCAGTCATTCACTCTAATGCTAGTGTTGAAGGATCACATCATTTATACATAAAGCTTTTGTCAGTGTGTGTGCAAGTCAGTAGATAAGATTCCATTAAAAATGGACTCATCCTGAAAAGTATTAGTCTTTTACTTACAGTTTCATCCATAAAATGTATTCCAGCTAAAACCTGTGAAGAAGCTTTCAAAAAAATCCCCCAAACTCAGCTTATTGCATCAAGCTAAATCTTAAACATCAGAACAATTAAAATGTTGACTGCAAGTAAAATGTACTGTGCCCAATAAAAATTTCTATATATAGACCTCACTTGGAAGTGGTGAGCTCTCTCTAATAAATTACAAACCCTGTGGTTTATGTATTACATTTTCTTCTCCACTGACTTAAAGTATATATAGCCCAGTGATTTCAATTAGTTTTATACTTGCTTCTTGCAACACTAAATTGGGCTAGAGTCTGGCTTGCCATTTCTTTTTCTTTCATCCTGTGGTAAACAACTCTGTTCAAAGATTGAAAAGCAGTTGTACTTCATTTTATCTTTGCTACAGGGAAGAAGTGAGGAAGTTGGCAGAAGTTGTAGAACTATTGTGGCACAGGGCTTGCACCTTTCAGGTTTCTTGACTCTTTTCTGAGCACTGTAGGGTAGGGGATACCAGAAAGAAAGTGATACAGTGCCTTGGAGATAAACCCAAACTCCTCTGTTACTCAGCTTACACATCTCAGGTGATTGTCTTGAGGTGTTTGCTCACTCATCAGTTCTGTATTCCACAGGCTGCTTCCTAGTATGCCCAGTGTAAATATTTTGCTCTGTGTTCAGCTGCAGAATCTTTGTTTGGGAGGCACTTGAAGGATACTCTTCCTTATCCCCAGCAATTATCTTCTGAAATGCACCAGGTTTTTTTCCTCCCCTGCTGCAGATATTTTAAAGCCGATTCCATTGCAGAGGATATCTTTCTCCCCTTAAATCCTTTATGCAAAATCTTTTGTATGCTTGAGAAAGAAGTTTGGTTTGATATAAAATGTGTTCAGGGTTCAGCAATTCACAGCCTGTAAAAGGATGGCTGCACAGAAGGTATTGAGTTTTTCTTCCCTGTTTTGGCAAGACCTTCATCCCACTCCCATTGTTCTGTAAGGTAATAGAAGTAATTTGTTTTCCTCTGTACAGGAAAACAAAAGAAAACACAATGATGGGAAGAGGGGATGAAGTGTCATAATACAGATTTGTGTATGAAATAATAGCATCTCCTCTTCCAGTTTGATTTCAGAGACCACCTGCTGATAGCTCAGATTGTATACTAAATCACTTGGCTTTTGGTACATAAAAATGTCAAGGGTGAATATATTCATCCTGGTATGTTCTTAAAATGTTTTATTAGTGAGAATAGTGAGTTTCTCAGAATTTGGAAGATTATCTTCTAACCACAACAAGGTCTAAAGATGTCTAATCTAAATCAGGTGATTTTCAAGACTACAGGATGGTTAATACAAGCCTACAATTAGTAACACATTATTGATTTTTTTTTTTTTTAATTTTGAAACATTCTAGTGACATAATCTTTCAAGGTGTTTCATCCTGTACAGCCAAAAGCATGGGATTCATTGTGGTTTTTTTTAAGCTGGAGAATAAAAAATACAGCTCTGTGTGTTATACAGAGTTGACAATGATAGATGTTGGTGTAGCACATGGAAAGAATTATTCATGGAAAGAATTATTTATTGGGAGCTTTTCTGAGTCGCTGACTGCATCTTTGGTAAGTGACTGGCACCAGGTACATTCCCCACAAGAGGAGGGAGCTTGGAGTACTTTGAGCATTCACCTTTTGTCTGACAGTTTGCAGTTAGTAATGCAGCCAGTGCTAATGCCAGCCTTGTGGGCTTTATTAGCTGTGGTGATTGTAATTTGAGGTTGTTTCCTGCCACAGTTCCATGTTTGATTAAGCACCGCATAAAAATGCTCCATGCAAGCACTACTCAGTGAAGTGTGTGACACGTAACATGCTCACATATGTTATGTGCCACTGCAGACTTCTCTTCTGAGTGGTGGAGAGAAATGGTTGTCTTAAAAAAATTAATTCCCCACTTTCACATTTGCCTGCTGGAGGTGGAAATGTGGGAAACAATACTGCAAGTGATGCTTGTGGCTTAGAACTTAGGAGGCAAGGGAGCTTCTATACCTTGCACAAGTTTCCTTGTAGGGAAATAAAACAGCCCTTGGGAAAACTGGTGCAAATGCTGGAGCACTGAAATTGCAGTTGGCAAATCTTGCATGGCACATGCTATGAGATATATTAGCTCCAGGTCCTTATCAATGGATAGATTTCTTTGGGGGCCACAAAGGCAATGTTCAGTGGCTGTTGTAGCCAGGTGGGGTTGGTCTCCAGGCCACCAGTGACAGGACAAGAGCACAGAGGCTCAAGCTGCAAAAGGAAGGTTCAGTCTGGACATGGGGAGGAATTTCTTCACAGAATAGGCTGTTGAACATTGGAATGGACTTCCCAGGGAAGTGGTGGGGTCACCATCCCTGGAGATGCTGAAGAAACAACTGGATGTAGAACTCAGTGCCATGGTCTGGTTGGCAAGGTGGAGATCAGTCCTTGGTGATCTCACAGGTCTTGTCAAACCTTAGTGATTCTGTGATTCTCTGTGACTGTGATGGTGGCAGTGAAGCAGTTGGAGTGTCCCTCCTTCCTTTCCTGAGAGAATGAGCTTCTGTTGTGTCAGCCATCAGTGTGCTGCCTTGGCAGGTGCACAGAGGACTGTGGCTAGGAGAGTGTGTTGGCATAGGGGGGATATAAATATGGCCATGGTCTCTTCTTGTGGGCATTTATTGCAGGCTGCTTTGCCAAAAGAAGGTGCAGTGTGACACGGGTATTTGCCACTCCAGCCAATTTTTATATTCCATTTTATTACATTCTATTTTTATAGTAGAGTTTTGTAGCAGTATTTGGTGGGGAGGAGGTAAAAAGGGCTGAATCCTTTACCAAGATATCACAGCTTTGGAAATGTAGACATTTCTTTGGTTTTAGGTATGGGATTAACACATCACAGTTCTTACTGCTTGTGTTTCCTGGGTACGGAGCAAGAATGACAAGCTCTGGCTCACTTTTGGCATTGTTGTTTTCTAAATTACATAAGGATTTACAAAGCTACAGGGACAGGTAAGGTGGAGCACCTTTTCTAAGCAATGTAACCTCAACACAGGCTTTTTTCAGCATGAAGGATTTCACCAAGGGCTGAACAGGTTTGTCTTCAAGCAGCAAATGTACAACAGAATTGAAAAAAAAAAAAAAAATCTGTTTCAGGTAGTGTCAGTATTTTTTGAGCTGTCCTGTAATCTCCAAATCAACACTAACCTGTACTTGTGCTATGATACTGCTGAAAATACATCTCATCCTATTGTGTTAGCAAACTTTTGGACATAGAAGTTTTTCAAGGTCATCTGTGAGGAGTCCTGGATAACAATCATTACAACCATTCCCAACTGTGCGTGTTTGATAGCAAATGAAATACAGGAATAATTAGAAATCATACTTATTTCACTGCATAGGGAAGTGAGGATATGAAATGGGTGTAATGATATAATCGAACAGTTTCTTGGCAATTATCAGGAATTAATTTGTCTTCTGCTTTCACAATTAAATTCATGGGGTTTTTGGAGAAAAGGATGCTTTATTTCTCCCCAGAAATATATATCTGTGTTTGTGTATTGTGGTAGGAATTATAGTAGTGTAACTGAAATGCCCCGGTAGTTTTTTGCATAAATTATTTATATGAAAGTTGTGGGAATCCTGGCAAGCAGAGGCTTAATATGCATCATTAGACATCACTATTTTTCTTGGTGAAAGTAAAGAAGTTTTGCCAGGGATTTTTCAGTATGTCAATAATAGATAACTTTTGCTTGCTGTCATACGAATAAACTTTTTAATCATATTTTACTACATTTTTACTAAACAATGACAACAGAAGAAGAGACAAGTAGATTGCTCCAATAGATATGAATATTGTGACTTGAAGCAACACAAATGTCAGTTTTATCTAATCCAGGGAAATTGTGTGTCTTTGCAAACAACTTCAGGGTGTCATGCAATGCTTTTCAGAGATGGGCTTGTATACCTAAGGTGGGTGTGAAAATAATTTGACAGTGAACTTTCAATGTTTTTACCCAATGCAGGATTTTATTTTAACCTTAAGTATCTTATTGCTGCCAAAGGTGAGCAAACCTGTGCACAAAGATCCAGAACAGGCAATGAGATTAATTTATTTATTATAATCTGCCTCTCACAGAACTGCCCTTCAGACAGTTTCCTTTCATGAAGGGATGCAGTGCTATGAACACACACACACACTGGAATGCATATTTGATTGGTATTTATTTTATAACCACAAGCCTTTGGTACTTTACTGTAAGGCTGAAGTCTGCTATTTGCAGCAGATCACAGAATTATAGAATACTTTGAGTTGGAAGGGACTTTAAAGGTCATCTAATCCAACCCTTCTGGAATGAGCAGGGGCATCATCGACTAGATCAGGTTGCTCAGAGCCCTGTCCAACTTGACCTTAGATGTTACCAGGAATGGGGCATCTACCACCTTTCCAGGACAGCTTGTTCCAGTGTTTCACCACCTGCACAGTAAAGAGTTTCTTTCTAACATCTGAAATAAAACTCCCCTCTTTCAGTTTAAAGCCTTTACCCCTTGTCCCATCCCAACATGCTCTTGCCAAGAGTCCTTCCTCAGCTTCCTTGTAGGCTCCCTTCAGGTACTGGAAGGCTGAAAGCAGTAGCTGGTGTGTTTTGTCTTTCTGTGAGTACATGAGAATGATGGCCATCCCTTGCAGAATCTGAGTTCCCACCATTGCTGAAAATGGGGATAAATCTCGGGAGCATCCCCTGGGAATAACCAGGGAGTGCTGATCTTTTGCTTTCACAAATTGCTGAGCTTACTCCTGCTTTCCCATCTATAACACATATTTTTTAGCCATATGTTGTTCTTCTTTTAAAAAAAAAAAACAAAAAAAAACCAGCTAGAGAAAGATTAGGGTCTGCAGTTATTTCTGTTAGGAGGAAAGATGTGATAAGATGTGTTTCATGCCAGCATTTTATTTTTATGGAGGTACAAATTTGTGATGAAGCCATCTTTGTATGGAGGAGGGACTGCATTGAGGAGTAGGTTTCTGGCTTGTAGCCCTCTTGTTTTTTAAATAAAACCTCCTCAGAGTGCTGCCCCCTCCCTGATCACTTACTGCTGCTTTTAGCTCAGCCTGAAGCCTCCCCAGCCACCTGAGTGTGGTGCCAGCTCCAGGAGCAGCAGGGCTTCTTCCTGGTGCAGGCACACCCTCTCCCCCAAGCCTGTCAGCATTTCTGAGTAGCCTTCCAGACACTTCTGTTTGAAATTCTTTCCGAATTTCATTCATGTGGTTATTTTGCCTAATTGTCAGCTTTTTGCTGAAATTTTTCCCAGCCTATTTGTATAAATATTTTAACACTGTGGATTTTTTTAATATTGCCCTTTTTACTTCTAGGGGGCAGCAGGATGTGTTGTACTGTTTGTCTACACAAATTAGTTCATATTTTTTGTTGCCTGGAGTATCCCACATTAAAATTTCCTATAAAAAGAAAAAAAGCATTTTCTGTGCGCCACAAGTTCAGGAGACCAGCAATCCATGTTCTTTCCCTGCTATTTATTATTTAGTGCCTTTGTATTGTGCCTCTGCACTTTAGATGTAACTCCTTTCTAAGCACAAATATCCTGACTTGGTTTATTCCTTGTAGGGGAGTTCATGCATGCCCTGGACTCTTCTCATTGCCTGCTCTCAGACATTCTCTGTCTGAGTCAGGCGTTGCTGGGGTCATGCTTTGCTCCAGTGAAACTTCACCTGCTGGTAGCATCTTGCAGGATTGTCTCTGGTCCTCGAAGCATGGATTTTTATGCAGCTTTTCCAAATTCACATTTAGCAGATGCTGTCCTTATGCTCACCAACTCGAAGATGCTTCACTTTCCTTCCCAGCTATGTTAAACTCCTGTGAGGTGAATGACGGTTTCTTGCTTCTACCTCCAAATACTGATTGTTTTCCCTGTGTGACCTTTTTAGCATTCAGTGTTTACCAGGTGTTTCTAATAATCTTTCTTCTTGATAAAGCTTTTTAGCTTTTCTAAGTTCTTCTACTGTTCATCAGCAGTTCTCAATTATTAGCTTGCATTTTAATTATTTATATTTATGGCCAGATGATATAATTGTCATCTGATATATAAGCAGAGACTTCAATAGCCAGTGATTTTTCACAAAATATCATGGAATAAGTCCAAGTCATGAGAGTTGGCATATCATTCAGATTTCCCTTTCCAATTTGCATTAAAGTGGAGAGGAATGTCCATGAAGCTGTAGTGAATGAAGACATTCTTTTAATGCTAGACAAATAATTTCCAAACAAGAGTTGTTATTTTCCAAACTGATTTTTAGTGATTATCTTATAATAAAGTTGTAGTAAACATTAAAAGACTAGCTGAATCTTGGTGAAGATGTTTACATAGTGAAAATAAAAATATTTTCAAATAGTAAAAGTATTTCCTTTAAATGGTAATAGTAACGTATCTTTATTTACTAAATATTTTTAAATGCAGTGTTTTCCTTTCTGTCTGCTAAGCAGCTTTTGATAATTTCAAATAATTTCCTCTGTTTTCCAGCTTTAAATTTTCAGTGTTTTTCTATGTGACACGCTTTTTCAAAAGGATTTGGAAGTCCAAATAAATTATGTCAACTGGTTCTCTTTTATCCATTTTATCCATTACTACGTTTGTGCAGTATGACCCACTTTGAGAAGTTTATCAGATGAGAAAGAGTTACATAGTGGTATAATGCAGACCAAACTACTGTCTAAATGTATCTTCAAGCACTGTAATGGAAAGTGGGACTCTTCAGATCACTGTAAATTAAAGTGATTAATAATACATCATGATAAAATGAATTTTTCATGGTTTGGGAGCTAATGTTCTCAATTATTCAGCAATGCAAAATGTAGGAAACTTGCATATAAACAGCATGCAAGAGTTGATCCATGAAATCTTTATTTAGAATACAAAGAATTTGTTTTTAAATATGGTAGAACAATTTTACTAAAAATATCTTTTGCTTTTGGTGGCAAAAATTAAGACAGAAATTAAACTGGCAATGTATAAACAGCAAAAGTATCTTGTCTCTTACAGCAACAGCACACACACGTTGATCATTGTATATTCAAAGTTTTCCTATTTTTTGCTTCTTCAATGATGTGAAATAAAACTTTTGTTCCACACAGTTAATGTTGCAGTTTCTGGAATGCATTTGGAATGCTCATATAGAAAGTTCTATGGTCTTTTGAAAAAGTCTTTGTTAGAGAAATGTTTGGGCCATTCAGTTTATAAACATTGATATTTTTATTGATGTGCATTTTTCATGGACCCTGATTCCAAGTCATAATCCTGTGTGCTTAAACCTTGGAGTGTTTTAGTGAAAATGAATTTTGAGAATTCAGAAATTATATTCAGAAAAATTATGTCCAAAATGATGTTTTATGTCTAGGAGGCTTCTTTGTTTGGTTGTTTTTGACATGTAACTTTGATTAGGATTAATTGTTTTTCACAGATATTCTGACTTGTGATCAATTAGGTTGGAAAACAAATTGTTCCTAGTCCATATACTAATCTCATCAGTAACCACATAATTTTGGAGTATCCCACCATGAAATATTAGCAGTATAAGCTTCTGTATTGTCTTTTGGACATTGTTTATTGTCACTTTTCATCGCTGAACATGTGTAAGGGCACAGATGCTATGATCACCTCTTTTGTGAAATAAACTTTAACTTTGGTGGAAGGGTTAAAATGTAGATTGTTTGCAAGATTCAACCTTTGCTGTCACCAACTTTTGCTTGAAAAAGTCACTTTAGGTGACTCAAGACTGGGGCCTCCACACACAGTAGCAATGGTGGCTAACTTTTCTGAATTATTCTCTATCCAAGCCTTGTATGAAGTAGAGGTCTTGATTCTCCTTTTCCATATTGCTAAATAAATTATGTGGCTGAAATTGCAGGTGCAGTAAAATATCACTCAATGTATCTCTAATCCCAGGCATACATTCTCTGTGGCAATGTCTTTGCACCAAATTCAAAGTCCACCAAGCCACTCACGGAGAGGTGCCCTGGCATGCAATACTTTATTTAAAAAAAAAAAAAAAAATCAGTGAAGAAGTTGAAGCAAAGGTGTTCTTTACAGAAGTACTTCTCAACACAGAAAAAATCCAGGTAATTCTCCATTTTCCCTTCTCTCTTTAATCACTGCTCTCAAAATCATTAAGATGTTTGCTGTGCATCAGTGAGATGTTTTGTCAACCAGAAACTGTGATGCTCCCAGACACAGATCATTGTAATTATCTAGAGGTTTTTGGTGTGTTTGGTTGCTTTTTCCCCTCCAAGAGAGATAGAATTGTTTAGAGCAACTGGAGAAAAAGTTTAGGAATTGTGCTTATGTTTTTCAGCATAAAAATGCAGAGAGAGATGACTGGGCTTTGAGACAAATGTGTCTTTCCCTGAAAATAGGAAGACAGGCAACTTATCCTGCGTGACCCCTATTCAGTATCAAAGTCTGATGGACAAATTATTGCTAATGGCCTCATCTCTACTTTGGTCAATTAGTTAATTTGCATCAAAAGAGCTCTATTGCATGTAAGTAATCACTATTATGAGCAAAAGATTATTATGGGTTGCATTTTGGGTTTGCCATATCTTTCTGTATGGTTGGAAGGAATCACAATAATTTCTGGCATTTCTCTTTTCTTCCTTACAAGAATGTTCACCACAGTCTGGGAAAAACAAACAAAAAAAAAAGTAGTATTTCCCATGAGAAGGAGTGTGTTGTTTCTTGGAGAAACAAAGATGCATGCCTTTTTTATTGGTAGTTTCCTGTGAGCTGGTGTCTGGTGTGGAGACCTTGGAACTCACCTGACTCAGCCATTGGGATCTCTCTTAGTGGACTTTCTGAATTGCAAAATATTTGTAGGTCTTAATGAGATGTAAAACAATGTAAATTTGAGGGGTATGATTTTTGTATTCATCTGTCCTTCAAATCTGTAAATGATGAAAAAAAACCTGCTCCTCTTTTTCAGTGTACCTGTTTCAGGTACAAATTGCAGATGCATGGGTAGGTGGAGACCCAGGTGTCTGGGCTGCAGCAACCCCATTCCACACAGGAGTTGGTTCAGAAACAGCATTTAAACCACAACATTTGGGACTCAAATCCAGACACTGGGTTGTTCTCAACCTTGCTATCATCAATCCTTCTATCATGCTTCCCCATCAAATCCCTCTCCCCTCCATATATTCCACTGCTGTACTGTTACCAAAGCTGATTCTCGGGCGCAGATTTAAAATTGAGATTGCACGAGTGAGAACTAGCCACAGTATTCACTGATACCTATTCATCTTGGGCAAGATCTTTTAGCTGTGTAACATTTGTCAAAGCTCTGTTGGCAATGTAATCTAGAGCAATCATTTCTCTTCTGTCACTGCAAATTCCGCCTGGGAAACTGTAAACCTGAAGCAGACTTCTTGGAGAGCCGTGCCGAGCAAAAACTGAAAGACTGGGAACTGCTGAATGTCAGCAAAGGTTATGCAGTCATTTCTCATGTCACTTTGACAGGCACGCCACTCGCACGAGAGCCAGGAGCAAGGGAGAATTGCAAAGTGGGGATCCAAGGGTGCAAGGGAGAGACGGGAAATGGACCATTAATCAAGGGCAGAACATGGGAAAGCTCCGTCTTTCAAAGTGGGGTGACCTTTAGGAAATATCTTGTTAAGCACTATGATTAATGTTCTGTGTTCATTTCTTAATCAGTTGCATTATTTACTGTGAAAGTGGGTGAAAACAAACAAAAACATAATTAAAAGGAACGGCTTTTTAAAGACAATGCTGGAGTGGTTGTGTTCAGTTTCCAGCTTTTGGTAAGATTTGGTACAATTAATGTCCATGCTGCAGATCTTCAGAGAACACTTTTTGATGGTGCTGATAGGCATTGTGTACACAGCAAGATTATATTAAATTGCTCCAAGAGACACTGATACATACTACTGCCCTACAGATTCATGATGTTTTATTGTATGAGGTGTAAAATCACTGAACCCCAGGTTAAATATTCAGTGTGATTTGGGGTCTTTTAGTCATAGAAATTCTATTAAGAGAGAAAGGGATCATGCACCTAAACTGCTGTGAAAGGCACTGAACAGTTACCTCTAGTGTCCTGTAATGATCTTAATAATGGAGAAGTCATTTGATATTCATTGTCGAGCCATTGATCATAATGGATTCATTCATTATTAATGTGGCTGTAGCACGGTGATGAAAGACCTGTTGCAAAGTGAGCATGAAGATTAGTTTTGCAGAGGAAATCTCGAGGTAGCTTGAGATCAATAATCTTACCTGCTGTGCCAGCAGTATTGCTGGAGAGGAAGTTAAAGGATATCAGTGGTTGGTTGACTCTTCAATAAGCTCAAAGAGGAGGGAAAAAAAAGTTGCTAGGAGGAGATCTTGAAGCTTCATCAGGAACCTAAATTTCCTAGGCTCAAATAACACCATCATAAATTGACACAGGTTGTTACCCATCATGATCACTGTTTTGGAGATCACGTGCCAGCCCTGGTTACACAGAGCCTGCCAGCTGGAGACAGCTGGGCCAGGAGATGTAAAAGGACTTTGAGGACAGAAAATGACCCTTGGACCAGTTCTGCACCTGTGGTTGTGACCCATTGTGATGCAAAGAAACTTCCCTTTTAATTCCCTTTTAAAGGTCTGTTGCTGATTGAAAGCTCTACCTATATATTCCAGAAGATTTTCCTGTATCCCGATCATTAATTAAATCTGCTTTTCAGGTATCTTTGCTCTACTCTATAATTGTTCTTGCCTTTCTTTATCACCTCTAATATTCATGAAGAAATACTCAACCATGCTGCCTCTTAAAATAACTATTTGACTTAAAGTTATTTCCAAAAGATTTGCAGGATGCAACAAGTTAATAGCCCCATTCTGGGCATCTCTCCTTGCACTTCCCAGTTGTATAGTTGCTCCTTGCTCTGCCAGGCAACAAAAAAGACAGGTTTGGTTACTGAGATGAGTGGTTAACCATGATTGGTTTCAAGAGCTCTGAAAATGCTCTAAACAACAATTTTTGTGCTGTCAGTTAACTAACAAACTGTAATCCTCTTACCAATAGGTTATGTCCACCCTTTCTGTATTTTCAGATAATTATTTACGTATTTGTGCTATTGGGAGCAACTAGACCTTTTTAGAAGTAACTACTGAAGATTATTTTCCAATTCTGATTTGAAAGTCAAGGGAGAAGTTCCTCTTTGCTCAGCAGTCCTTTAGGTGCTTTCAGAGTCACTTTTGCCTTTGTTAGTCATGGTGGCGAGTGGGAATGTTACCTGTGCCACATTTCTGGCTGGTATGAGCTAGACAGAAGCTGAGCATCTGACCCCTTTATTTTCTATTTTCACTGAAAACCATACATACCAGGGATTGCACTGACATTTTGTGTTTGTTTCTTTCCTAAATACCTTCATTTTCCCTTATATCTGTGTGTACTTCTCGGGTAGGTGGACTGGGATAAACTTAAAACTGGATTTGAAGCTGGCATGTAGGTGGCATTTTACCACATAATCCTCAGAGAGAAAATATAACTTTATTTTATTTTTTGATCAGAAGAAAGAAGTCTTCCTTTCTATACTATTCTTTCTCTTCTGTTTTCCTTAAAATGTTAAATCAGGCCAGACTTAGAGTTCACCTCCAATCTTTGAGACAACTGAACTCCATTTTCTCAGCACTGAGCTCCAGCCTTTGTATTCCTGCCTGTGTTGTCGTAGGATCACGTTGCCTTCACATACTGCTCATCCTAATGCTGAGGCCTCTCTTCAGCGTTTTTAATTTTTAGGGCATCCTGACTTGGAAGGGACCATAGGGATCATCAAAGCCCAAGTCCTCACCCTGCTCAGGACACCCCAAAAATCCCACCATGTGCCTGAAAGGATTGTCCAAACATTTCTTAAACTCTGCCTGAACACAGGCTTGGCTCTGGGTTCCACTTCCCAGAGGAGCCCATTCCAGTGCAGAGCCTGTTCCAGACTAATTGTGTGCCTTAACAATGTAGAATATTATTTAAGATAAAACAGTAATGTTGATTTTCATGAGCAGATGTAGTTCTTCAGTAAGTCAAGCACAGTTCATAAGAAATGGTGCCTGTTCAGCTGAACTCAAACACACCCACAGTGGAGATGCTGGAAGGGCTTTTCAGAGGATTACAAACAGGTTTCAGAGAAATATGGGAAAAAATTTTTTGGGCAGAAACACTTTTGTATCAGTGCAATAAAACATCTGTCTAGAAAGTTTTCAAGGCTGCAGAGCAGTAAAGCAGTGAACTGAAGATGTTTTCATATATTACATATTAAATCAAATTACAATTTGCTTCATACTTTGATAAAGAGTGAACTGAGGGAGTGGCTGTCTTAATGAAGCTGTACTGGGTAGGAGACAATAAAGTCATCTCTTGATTTTTCCTCTTGTATTTTCCAAGAGTATACAGCAACAGGTTATAGCCAAGCACAAATAGTTAGAATATGATGTTTTTAAAATGATGCTGAGTTCCAAAATGCCTTAAAAATCAATTCAAACTCATTGATAGAGATGTAAAATACATGTGTACACAGGTAAAAACCTAATGTATGGTGTTTTGACATAGATACCTTAAAATAATAAATATCAAAAATATTAGTATAACAGCAAAGCACAATGTGTGTTTTAATTCAAATAAATATTAATATGTGAAATGTCTGAGTGTTTATCAAAGTAACTGAAAGCAAAAATATCTTTGAAGAAATAAAATCTATATCTGTTTGAAGCAAGCCAGAAGCTAGGCTGGTAATGACATGGTTCTGTAAATTTAGGGGTTGAAATAATTCTCCAAAAGCTGCTCTTTCAACATTCCTGGACAGAAACCATGCCCATGCATCAATTCATAGACTTGTTCTCTTGCATGCCTGCACTTCTGCCATCTGTTAGTGTGGCATTTTGCCCACTCTAGGAAGTGGTGTTTTGTTTTCTGCCATGTACAAATATCGACTTGCTTTCTGGAGAAACCCTGAAAAAACACACCTGTTCTTTCTGGCTTTTCTCTTTCCGTACATTTCCTCTTTTCAAGCACTCTCACTGTGTGGTTTCATCAGTAGGATGATGGAGAGTTCAGTCTCAGTCTTTTTCTCATTTGCCGAGGTCTTTTCTGAGCATCCAATGTTCCTCTGCCTCTAGATGACCAAGAATTCCATTGCCTGTTCAGATGGTGTTTTTTAGGGTTTAAATATAACCTTGGGTTATCTTTACCAGGCCACAAAACCACTGTCCCTGTACTCCCTGAAAGACAGCTGACAACCTGTCCCTGCCAATGCACCCATCAGTGTATCTGAAAAAAAATTTGTGAAGTTTCTCTTGTAGAATCTCCCAGACAGACTTCTTCTTCGTGGAATGACAGTGAGAAATATTCATGGTGTTTTGCTGAGCTCCCAAGCCTTGCTCTTAAACTCCCAATTCGAATTTCTGTTGTTGTGTAGCCTGGGAAAGCTAAACAAAGCAACCTGTTTTGTTCTTCACTTAAAATGTATTCCTGCATTCTCTAAGTCACTGGCCCCTCATTTGGTAGTAAACAGCATGATTTCATGTGAAACAATTTCCAGAGCACTCATATGAAATTAAAAAATGCAACAGCAAGATAGGTAACTGGCATATGGCTCACATGAGGTCTCTTCATCAGAGTGCTGAACTTACACTTGCATAAAGAAACGCCAAGAGGGACAGTAATGCCCCTATAGAAAAGTGACATATACAGGAATAATTGCAGGATATGTGCACTGTGTGCCAAATAGGGCAGTCAGATGGAGGTTTCACAAGTGCCTGAGTGATCTGTCAGTGCAAGGGGACCTGAGAAGCCCAAGCAGGAATGGGCTCACAGGGAAATATCAGTCAGAGCAGCTTTTGTTGTGAATTTAAATCTCAGTGGCATAATTTCCTTGTTTATCACAGAGGATCAGATTTGACTGATGACTCGTGGAGATTTCCTTGAGATCACTGACACGTATGCTTAATTAGAGGCAAAGATTCAGTGGAAGCTGAGTGAAGAATGACTCCCTCTGTGTCAGTGAAATTCCTTTCTTTACACCAACTACATCTCACAAAGGGACTGTGAGGGAAATTGCATTAAGACAAACTCCTGGCTGCACTGGAAAATTCAGCCTCCTACTTTTCACATCCATTCCCAGGTAAATGTTAGCAAGAGTAGTATCAAAAACAGGATTGAAAAAGCTGTCTCTATTTTAAAATATGTTATGGGAGTGGTTGGCACACATACCAGACTAGTGAGAAGATGGATCTGGTTTTGAGACTGGCTAGAGTAAAAGTTTATGCTTGAGAAAAGGGGGCAGCTAGCAAAAAAAGCTGAGAAGTGTCCTGAGACTGTGACCATCCTGCAAGGTCTTCCCTCCCATGCATATCCTTTCCTGCTCCTTTCCCACATTAAAGCTGCATGCCCATCCACCTGCCATCAGTCATCCTGCTATTCGTGCCCGCTCTTGCCTTTTCCAGCTCCAGACTCATTCTTTCTGCCTGTCACTCCCATACCAATTTGCCAGAGGCACAGCATTTACACACAGGGGAATTCTCATTTGCAGTTATTAATACAAAGTGCAGAAAGAGTGGTTGGTTCAATAATATATATCAGAAAAGCCCTTTTAAACTGGCCAGTTGCTGTAGCTGTTTATACTAGCTGTGGTAAAGCTCAATAATCAATATACACCTCATAAGAAGTTTGGCAGAGAAGTGCAAATGCTGTATATTTATTATAGGTGCAACTGATAAACCCTTAGCATCATCACAAAATTGTATGTATTT
Organism: Rhipidura dahli; assembly: GCA_013399225.1. Lineage (NCBI taxonomy): Eukaryota > Metazoa > Chordata > Aves > Passeriformes > Rhipiduridae > Rhipidura > Rhipidura dahli. The sequence continues at coordinate 1,608,230 of VXAC01007801.1, forward strand.
GCATTTGTGGTTGCATTATATATATTTATATGCATGTGTATATTCCATATGTAAACACACACATAGAGACGACTTTGTGTTTACTAATGGTGCATAAACAATTTACAGAGGATATGAATCAGCTGATGTTGTGTTGTGGACTTTTAAAATAACTGTTGACCGCAATTGGAAGAGCGTTTGGAAGCCCATTTCATGTAGAACACAATCTAAATAATTTATATTCCATAAATTAAAAATATTTGGTATGTCCTTGTGTGTTTACACATCTGCATACACACATGCACATGTATATATTTATAAGTGCATAATTAATTCCATCTACCCTTCCAAAGAGGTTTCCCAGAAGCAGGCTCTAAAATCCCTGTCAGTTCCCTTCTGCCATTTGGCTCGAGAGCCCATTCATCCGTGGCCATGATTTATATGAAGGCAGTAAACAATGCTTGTGACAATAGCAAGAAATAATTCTCCAGGGTGCAAGGACAGACCTTCTTGTGGGAAACAGGTACTGTCAATAAATTTCCAGAGGTCATTTTTGTGGAGGTGACTCGAAGTGGCCATTCCCAACTGCCTTCCCCATGATTTCCCCCAGTGTGCAGCAGGAATGGGAACTTGACTGAGCACTGAGAAACTCTTTTAAAACACATCTGGTGGTCCAAGCCCACTGTAGTGTTTTTCATATGCTTGCACAGCATGCAGTGGCTGGCATGAAATAGTGTTTTGTTCCTCCACTTCTAACTACATTTCATTTCTGTGGGGAAAGAAACCTCGAGCAACCTGCTAAAGAACACTGGGATCAGAGAAAAGATCTTCATGAGACTCACATGCTTCTCTCATTTTCATTTATGTTCCACACACTGGGGTTGTCAGTATTTAAAATTAAATCTTTCCTCCTTGTGAACAAAATGTCACACTGGTGAGTGTTATGTGACTAACAGTAATGGTAATAAAGTGATTAAATTCATGCACTGAGAAGACCATGGATTGAAAAATGACAAAATTGAGATGGAACAACTAGAAAGAAGAGAAACATGAGATGGACTGTGATCAGACTATCAGTCTACCAATAGTGTAGCTAAGGAAGATGAAGAACCAGATTTAAAAAGAAGGTGGAAGGCTATAGATATGTCAAATGTGTCTTTGCATAGTTGCTGTGTGAAAAAAAGTGTATTTCCTAAATGGTCTATAGTAGAGATAGAAAATAATTTTATGTTTGGATGACAATAGCTTTTGGTACAGTCTATTTTAATGGTTCAGGGATGATCACAATATATAATTTTTTCAGTTAAGTTTTTATTTTTTTAAGGTACAGAGTAAGTATAAAGTTGTTCTCATCCAAGTGAGCAGGACTATATGTGTCTGCATTTTGCTGTCTTGGCAACAGTAAGAGTTACAAACCTCTGGGCTAGTTAAGAGCTGTGATTCTGTTTCTGCTGCAAGAAATTTTCATACTATTGTGAGATATGGAAATACATGGGCTTCCACATTCTGCTTCCAGTTGCAACGGTGCTCTGATATATCAATATAACTCTGAGAACCAAGATTTAATTTTAAATACCTAGAAATATTTAGCAAGGCATTATTGAGTAACTTCTTAGAGTAGTTTTTCTGACACAATTAAAAAAAAACAATCAGACCATGTTAAAGTGCATGGATTTTTCTAAGAAACTTTTTAATATTGCCATGACATATTTTCAATTTATGGATAGGATGTGGAGATGTAAAAATCAGTAGTTTATGATATATATTTACGTGGGCTTTCTTTTGGAAGGGAACTCGTATCACTGTTACTTGCTAAATGTGGTTTTGCAAAATCAAGACAGGTTATTACTGAGAATCTTTTCAACGTTCTCCTTTTGAAGTGTATATATATATGTATATATATGTGTATAAAAAATTGATTTTACAAAATTTGAATATGTGGCCTTTATAATGTCTAAAGGAACAATAATCGAGAGTGTGTTGCTGGTGTGTGTTTTACACTGGTACCTGGTAGGCTTTAGAGAGTGAACGCAAAAATTTTCATATTTAAATCGTCAGGAACACTGCCCAAAGTACTCATTAAAATATCTAAATTAGATCATTCTTCTAAAATCCAGTGTATTCTTCCACACAGAGTCATTCCCTCTTTCATTAACCTAACATTAATGATTTCATTAAGTCCAGAATGTTGAAACATGTTACAGAAGACAATTAACAGAAGAAGACATTTGCTGAAGAATTATTTGGATAGAGAATCCAAAGATCTGCCCAAAGAAGGGTTGTTATCTATTGCTAGAAAAATAATTGGTTATTAGCATAGAATCTCACTACAGCTAAAAATATTCCAGTCACTATTTCAGTGATAAAAAACTAATCAATTTCATTTCATTTGGCTTAAGTCTGCTTTCTGCAAGAACTTCCTGGATTTTGATGTAGAGAGGAATATCCCTTGAGGGTGTAAAGGGTACCTTTATCCCCTGGTCTAAGGGGTCTTCAGGTTGGTTTGAAGAAAACCTGGGTCCAGTGGGAAATTTCCCACCAGCAGACATGGTAAGGCATCCTTTTCCTCATAAGCCTTGCCTGTAGAAGGGGAACCTGCCATCTCTTCCTAGGAGTGTGTGGAAAAATGGGATGGGAAGGGTGTATCTCCTCCTCAGTTTCTTCTGACTAGCTCGTGGTCCTCCTTGAAATACAGTTTTGTTTAGATAATATAAACTAATGTTTCTGGGTATATTATTTTGTATAGATATTTATATCTTTAAACACAAGTATTTTCATGATTGTTATTGACAGTGTCCTTCCTGAGCACTTAAGTGATAATAAACTCTGATTTTTTTATGTATTAGGAATAACCATTTAAAAATTATACCACCTTATTTTGGTAAACCAGATTTTACCTCAGAGGATTTATCTATAAAATGCTGCTAAAACTTTTTAGCTGGGGAAATAGGACCATAAGATTAAAACAAAACAAAATAATACTGGCTGGCTTTCAGCAGCTACAATTTGTTTCTCTTATAAACAGAAAATATTTTCAAAATTCCATTGTTACATGTTCCAGAGTCACCAACTAATGTTAAGAGGTTTCACTTGGACCTCAAATGTTGCAAATCTTTTGCCATCAGGATGGGCTCAAGTCTAGATGTCAGCAGGTATTAAAGTGTCCGTCAACATAAACATTTTAAAGGTTACTGTGTCCATACATAATTCTGATGCATTTTTTCCCCCTGGACAACACTAGCAGCACATTTTAACATATGAAGTTCAAATACAATACTTTTTCAAACCATGTGTGGCTTATCTAACGTGGCAAACCTGTTTATGGGTTTCACTCAAACCTTAACACAATTGTGAATTAATCCATGATAAAGTCACAGATGAAGACTGCAAGTGTTTTAACTTTAATGTATTCCTTTACCACCAATGCAGTGGGATAAATCTGAGCCTCACACTGTTAAATGGTAACTACTAGAATATGACTGAGCCTTTTTAACATTATAAAATAACTTCTGTTTGCATTTTTACTGCAGGGGCTTCTTTATCATTTTGTAAGGCAATGTGTATCTTAAATTGACAGTACCTGCATAACACCAGTTTACATGCCATGGTAATGCTGCAAGACATGAGCATCAGTGACCCCTGCGGCTTGTGAGGGGGACAGGATTATCCTTTCATTTGATATTTGTTGGTTTTGTTTTCAGAAGTACAGCACAACCTTTATTGTTTGTTTTTCATTTTGTTCTCAATCTTATCTGAAAGGCAGTTTTTCAAGATACCAGATGTCCGTATCTCCAGAGGCAATTAATGAGAAAAACAACTTCCTCTCTTCACATACCTGAACTGGGTGACCCAAAAGAAAAAGTTGTGTATAGAGTGAATTCTATTGACATTTATTTCAATCTGCATTCTGAAATCACCATTTTTCCAGTAAATCAGTGTTGATTAAGTTGATATGAGTGTAAATTTAATTATATTGAGAATGTATAAAATTAAAAATCATAGTCACGCTAATAATCTGTAATTAGTCTCTCAATAGCATGCTTAGAATTCACACAAGATAATTCTGACACTGAATAGCTGTGGAATTATGAAGTTCACTTATCAGACTTCAGGCACTCACTGTGTACCAAAAACATCAATATTTTAACTATTTGGATGTGCTGAGACAATCACTGCTGGTTTTTTCCTCCCATCTTCTTTGTTTCCCAAATGACGTTGCTGTTCTCTTCCTGTGGAAATTTTGTGGTTTAATGCTGGTGTATACAGCTATAAATAAATAAGTATCTTTGTAAGGGTTTAGAAGGAGTACTGTGATGAGGAGCAATGTTCTTTGTGCTATGAAAAGGCAGGCTGAAAGCAGCCTAAAGGGAATCACTTGTAGAAGTCAGCACATTGCAAGCAAAGGCTGGAGCTCTGTAGAACGTGGGTTGTGACAGCCAGGTTGGACCCAAATATTGCAATACCCTGCCTCTGACTCTCAAAGCTCTCAGTAAGGGCAATATTAGAAATCATTTTAATATTCAGTATAAGGTACAAATGTAGGTACTGTCCTACGAACATCCACAAGAGGTAAGATGGAAATAACATAGCTTCCTAAATATACTTTGGTTGTAGATCCAGAAAGGTGGAGAGAGACTTTACAAGGGTGTGTAGTGACAAGTCAAAGGGGAATCGATTCAGAATGAAAACAAGTAGGCTTAGATTTCATATTAAGGAAAAAAAAATTACTGTGAGGGTGGTGAAGCACTGGCACAGGTTGCCCAGAGAAGCTGTGGCTGCCCCATCCCTGGGAGTGTTCAAGGCCAGGCTGGATGGAGCTCTGAATACCCTGGTCTAGTGGAAGGTGTCCCTGCCCATGGCAGGGGGTTGGAATGAGGTGATATTTAAGGTACCATCCCACCCAAACTATCCTGTGATTCTGTGACCTATTTGTAGTGCTTTAATGATGCTACTGACACTTCATAGTGCAGATGCTGCAGGGGCTCACTGCTTTTCATCCCCCCAAAAAGCACCCACCCTGAGTTAGTTGAAACCTCCCTGTCCTGAAAGACAATGCCACATCCATGTGTGCACTTTCATTGCAGAGAGCAGCTGAACTACAGCCTTGTCCAGCTGCATAGAAAACGTATCATTAAACCTTGGAAAAATTTTGTGTTCCAAATGAGTAGGGACCATTGTTGTGTATTATTTCAGCACCAGGGGAACTTCAAACCCATGTTCTCCCACATAGTCCTCACACTGAATACCAAATCACGACAGAGTGCTCAACATGTTGGGTCCATGCTAAACATTTTCTGAAACTCCCTGGTAAGCACCAGCCTACACTTGTGGGGTGCCAGACAGGGTCTCTGGTAAGAGCAGGAGAATATGGGCACAGAGTCTGCCTTTTTTAGTGGGGCAGATAAACTGAAAACATGCGAGCTGCCCATGTCTGAAATATAAACTCCTATGGAAACAGAATCCAATATTGTCTTCCACATGGAGAGGGTAAAAAACCTCCAGCTACTAGAACTGGGTGTTTACAAGTGTTGCTTTAATTGCCCTCATAAGGTTTTTGGGTACTATATTAAGGAGCATAAACACATCTATCCAAAAGAGTTCGTAATTCCCTGTAATTTCTGAGACACTTCAGGCAAATGAGTTCTAAGTACTTGTTTCTATAGCATGCACTCAAGTGGGAGTTTACCTAAGAACACTATTTTTCCTTTAGTTATCTTGGTTACACTTGGAATTTTGAAAGACCTGCCCACTGTGCATTGGTATTTATGGTTTTGTATTCACAAATAGAATAAAACTGATCTATTTTCCTAGTGCTTTAAGTGCTGTAAAGTGGCCTTTTAGCACTGGTTTTCAAGTATATTTCAAAATACCATTAAATTAAAGAACATTCAAGGGTTATAGGTAAACATAAAACTTAAGTAACTCATTCTGTTTCTAATGAAGGTGCCAAAACCCTCTTGAGATTTTGAAAACTCTAAAATGAGCTGATGATTTATCTTAAGGAGAAACATACAAATTTGCTAACCCCTTTATATTACAGGTTCTACTTTAACATAATTTTTAAATGCAGTTATACATGACAATCTCAGAGCTATCTGACTGATTACCTCCTCAGGTATTTTTTTTAGCAGTTTCTTTTTATCACTGAAGTGTGGAAGAGAGTACTTATTCAAGGCATGAAAGTTAATACCTTTAAAAGTTTAATAAAACTTTTTATTTGAAGTAAATACAAAGCAAGCTTTAAAACTTAGGCACTCTTGATTGCTAAGATATTAATTTATATTATCCTAGACTGTAAGCAAACTGATAATTTTACAATCTTGCTTAAAAAGGCCTTCATAGCAAGGGATGGTCTTGGATGTTTTTTATGAAGGAGCAAATAATTCATTTGGAGAGTTGTAGAAGCCTGAGCAGAATGAGTAAGCTGTTTCTGTCCTTCAAATCCACTGACCACACGTTTTCCCAGAGAGACTGAAACCCTGGAAAATGTACACAAATTATTTTTTCACCTTTCATGGATTAAATAAAACCCCATAATGTAGTCAGTTATAACAAGTGGGTGTCTCTGGCTTTTCACCTCCAGTGTCCTGCATTTCTGGTGTTTTGAAATTCCCTGTTTTGCTTTGATTTCAGGGTCTTTTTTTTTCTTGTTGTCTCCTTGTCTGACTTTCCCTTCCACCTGCCTGGTTGGAGGGCCACTATCAAGCTCTATCATTCTTACCTCATTTTTGCATTCCTCACTTATTTTCAAAAGCCAGGCTGGTTGAAGGGTTAAAAAGACTGCCCAGACTGGTTAGTTAATACCTGAATTGGACCCTTTTTCATGCACACTCAAGTAAAAAATTACAAAACCAAAACCCAAAGAAACAAAAAACCACCACCACCAAAAAGAAAACCCAACCAAGCAACAAAACAACAATCCACAAACATTTCTTCTCTTTTAATGAAGCTTCTACAGTTTAAAGCCACATTGCCATCTGACTGGGAGTGAACTTGTGAACTTTCTGTAGAAGTTATTCCATGCTTCCAAGGCCAGGCATTGTTTCAGTGACACAAATCTTGGTTATGTAAGCAACTCTGATACCTTAAAGTGTGAGCAGTTAAGCTGCAATAGAAATATATGTATCGTTTTCAGAATTAGAGTTTGAATCTATGATTTTTAGTGGACTTTCTATCCTATGTTTTTTCCTTGCAGTCCTACTGGGATGAATTTCAGAGACCACAGACTGTTACCAAGTTGTTGCTTCTGGACTTTGGGGGGCCCTCTGTGGAAGACACAGGGAATTTTTTCCTTCTGCAGATCATCAGTGCACGAAGACCACCAGTAGCCAAAGTTCTCAGGGAGCATTTCTACAAAGGGAGCATATTACAAACACATGGCTAATTACTGATATTTTAGTGGCATAACATATAAACCAAGGTAGTACTGAGTTTCTGCTGTGATTTCAATTGTGTTTCAAGGTACTGTAGGAGACACAAAAAATAAAAGAAGCTGTCTGAATATTAACAGTGGTTTTTGTGGTCCCATAAATAAGAATTTACTGTTATGAGTCAGAGAAATTAAACCATCATATGGACTGGAAACTGGAACAGAAATCCAATAAAGTACCATGTCATTCCTGCTGTTTGATAAATTAGAAGTTAACATTTCCACACGTGGATGTAATCTGCCAAGTAAAATTACTTTACCTGCTGTCAGATATTTTGCTTATCTGTAAATAGTGAGCTTTTCAATATATAATTTGCTAAATCTGGATTCTCTCAAGCTATTGAATATGTTTATTTTAGGCCAATACTTGCTGTGAAAACACATAATCTGGCTCAACTCAAGCTTTTTTTAACTACCTTCTGAGCAAACTGTATGCTCTAGTAGCTCATATTGATTGTAAATAACTCTAAAGTGTATTTAAAGCTTTTTTTTCTTAAGAAAGTAATTTTACCAAGAGCAAAATTGTCTATGTTTTGTTCTCATGGCAATAGGCATGATTTTCTTAATTATTTCTGGAGCTGTCTAAATCCAGAGACCCCAAGGAAGGAAAACCACAGCATTCAATTAAACCAGATACCTATTACTAATTTGTTGGTGGTTTTAATCACCTTCCTTTAGATGTCAGGGTATTTGATGAGATGACTACTGAAGGTTTGGATATGCACATTAATCTTTTTCCAAACTGGCAGATTTCCCTCCTCATGCCCGAGGACTGAGCTAACAGCCTTGTGAGGGAGCTCCTCCTTACAGATTTATCAGCACAGAAACCACTTGCTCTAGAAGCAGCATCTTTTTAAAAAAATACTAAACATCTGAATTAGGCTATGTATCTGTTGTGAATCTTATTTCTGTTGGTTTTGGTGAATTTTTTTTGGTTTTTTTTAAAGGACATTACTCAGCTTTACTAGTTCTGTCATAGTGTTCGACACAGCCTGAGGATATATCCCAAGCTTGTGGTGTGCCAGGGTAACATCACATGTTTGAATAAATCAAAAGAAGGATGCCTGCTTGAGCTTTAATTAGAAATGTTTTCTTCAGGGCACTCTTTAAAAATATTCCATAGTGAACATGTTGTGTTTCTTGTAGTGGGCACATGTGTTTGGGTGTGCAAGTAAAATCCATTTGCATTTTATGTCAGTAGCAGTGCCCTTAAACAGTAGAATCATAACCTCCAGGAACTTGTTAAACACATAACAAATAGCATACCCTATGTATCCTGCTACAAAGGTACTCTTAACAGTAGCTACTCTTATCCCCATGAATACTACTTCTTCAACCTCCAAAAACTATCACTTCTCTTTATTTATATTTATTTAGCAACTCTGGTGGTAGCTCCAAATCACGCATGCAGCATCTGAGTCTTTGTATTCATATTAAAATGTGTACATTTGGGATCTATTTGCATTTACATTTAGGATCAAACTCTTAAAAATAAGTTTTCTAGATCAAATATTTAAAAGTTGATTTGGGTTTTTTTAAAATAAAAACTGAAGTATGTCTCAGTCAAAATTTTCTGGTCAGCTTCAGAGTTTGACTAAGTCTGAATAATAACACACAGAATCACAGCATCTTGAGGGGTTGGAGTGGATCTTAATGGTCATCTAGTCCCAAACCCCCTGCCATGGGCAGGGACACTTCCCACTAGACCAGTTTTTTTTAGTAATTTTCTCATTTTGGTCTCAACATGAAAATGGATGTGTGCAATCTCTCGTGACACATGTGGTTATTATTGAATTTATTGAATTAAATTGGCACTTGTATGGCAAGGCCACAGGTTGCAACTGTGTCATTTAGGTTCCTTTCTTTACTTTTCATATTTTTCTCCAGCAAAACATACTTTTTTGGTTTGTGAAAACCTTTGGGGCTCAGCATGAAACCATTTACTTATGGGGTAAAAGGTTTTTTTTAATGGGCAGAGAAAGCTCATGGTATGAGCATAGTGCTGGTCTGCCTTGTGAGTCAAAAAAAATCAAGAAACTGTCAATGAGGCATAACTTTTTAATGAGTAAATCGTAAGAACAAACTCCTAATGTTTGACAAGGAGGGCCAAATTTCACTTCACATCCTTTATGTATTTTATTTTATAGCAGTTGGTTTTGGTATAACAGTTCAAGTTGTTTCAAAATTGCAAAATGCAGCTGTCTTATTAATTTAATTGTGTATGTGGTCCATTCTGATGCTGTGCAGAATAAAGCATCAGACATCTCCCCTTAAGGATGTTTATTGTAGCAGTATTTCCAATGGGATGTAACAGAGCAAGCTAGCAAACCTGAAATGACACCACAGGTCTCATTCAAGTGATTTTCCTAATTTAGTGCCATGTGCAATGAGTTCTTTTAAGGCAACATCTTGAGCCAGTTCTGCCAAAGAAAACTGGAGATCTTTGATTCGGATGCTACATTTAAGAAAGATGTGTTTTGAGTTCATGACAAATACTTGTCTCATCTAAAAAGAAATAAATGGTCTGGAAGACCATTTCTGATACAGAGGAGAAATACTATAATTGCAACTTTGAAAAATTCATATTTCTGATATTGACACAGTTGCTTAGTAAATATTATTGAAAATGTTGTTTAATTTGTTTGAGGAGTTTGTGTGTGACCACTCAGTAGGAGTTTGCATTACACAAGATTATACCTCCACATGCTCTTAGGTAAAGGCTGTGGTACCAGGATATGTAAAGTAGCTGTTGTGTTTCAAAAAAAGTACAGGACAAAAGTAGAACATGAATGTACAGCCATTTTGTATACTTGCCACACTAACTGTCTGGAAAGGATTTTATTCTGTGTAACATCTGAATGTTTGTAACAAAGATAACAAGATAATGTGGTTTTTAAATAAATGGGATATTTTTATTTCAATGTAGTTATTAAAATGTTCTCAGAAAGCCAAAAAGTCATGGGTTTTTCTCTGACTTAGCTGTGCATTCACCTGTACTGTTGCTAGAAAAGATGGACACAGCTTGAAACACAAGATGTTGTCTTGGACTTGAGAATATGAGTCAGTAGATGACTGCTGTAAAAGAAGTGGGGTGTGGAAGTGGGGGTTTTATCAGTAGTAATAACCATTCCATTTGGAATTAGAAACCTAGTGTTCATCACTGCCTCACAGATTCTCTTCTTAATTTCATTGTCATCAGGCATCCAAAAGAATAAAGTTTAAAACTTTATTTTTAGTGACATGCTGGGTAATATTATTTGGAAGTGTCTGTGCTTTGTGCTGGCTCACTTCTGCAGCTCATGCATCATCCTTTATGAAGGTAATATGAATGTATCTGTATGAATTAACCAAGTGGACTCTTCAGTGCATCATAATTCCTCATGCTTGGGGGAGAACAAGGAATTGTGAAAGGACTTGCATCAAATTTTTCAAGTAGAGAACATGTGCTTTCTATTCTACTGTGTGCATAGTGCAGAGCTGCCTCTCTGGCAGGTTATTTAAGTTGCATACTCTTTAAATAAAGTATTCTGATGAATTAAAAGTTATGAGTTTCCATTTGTGGGGAGAAAAGAGGTTGCTAATAATTAATAAATAATTTCTTCAGATGAAACATCTCCTACATAATTCAGAAAACCCAAAAAGTTAACTGGTTGAAATAAAAACATTTGAATTATTCACAGATTCCAAAATTTTATGGCTGATTAAGGTGGGAATTTGTTCATGTAATTTTAAAACAATTATTTAGAAATCATTGATTTTAAAATAATCATCCTTGACTGGTTTTTAATTAATTATCTTAAGTGGTACAGGCAATCCAAGGAAGATTTACTGTGTGTGTAGCAGATGGCATCTGTTTTCTTTGTCTGCAAGATGTGGTGGTTGCACTTCATTGAGGGTGGCTGGCTGCAGAGCCAGGAGGAAAACAGGTTGTTTCACTGGTCCTGGCTGGTCTGTGCCATTTCAGGTGAACCAGATGCAGGGAAAAGGGATTTCTCCCCTGTCCTGGGAGCCTCAAGGTGTGCAGGAAGAGCGTTCCAGAGCACAAGGCAATGAAGGCTCTTGGTGTCAGAGCACACCAGGCAGAGCCCAGACTGGTGCTCCTTAGAGGCAACAGGGCAAAGAGATCCACATGAGCAGCTTAAAAGTAGGTATTTGTGGAGTTGTTGGACTAAGGTGAAGCCCTGCTGAAATAATCTGCCCAGCAGGACTCTGATGGGTGGGGAATAAATGTATTTAGAAAACATATACAGCCTCCGTAATCCTGTTCTTTATTATTTCTTTTAAAGATTTATTACCCCTGTGGAAGAAATAAGTCAAAGTGAAAAAGTTGTTTCTATTGCAAAATTGAAATCATAATTGAAAAAAAAAAAAAGAAGAAGGAAAGAAAAAAAAGGTAGTAACTAACAAAAAAAAGAGGTGTTTTGTACCAGATGGGTATAGACTAGAGGTATTTCAGGTGATATATTGCTCCATTATTTAGCTGGGTTTCTAAGTTTGTCTTTTTTAAATATTTAAGGCAAAAAAAGAAAAAAAAAAGTAGGAACATTACAGCAATGCTTGTAATGAAGGTAAAAGTACAAAAATATGCAGTGTTATGGTAACGTATGTTGTGATGTGCTGCCATTTGACTGGAAACTTTAGGCTAGGTCCTCTTTCTGGAAAAAAAACAAAAAGCAACTTCCAGTGGCTCTGAAATATTGGTTCACCCTCATGCAAAGACTTCCTAATCCCTGAAGCATCTTTCTTGTTCTCATTAATCCACTGCCTTCCCCTCTAATGGACAGTGCTGGCTGCTTGGGCTGTAGGAAGCAATCCTGCTGCATCCTGCTGCCTTTTTCCTGTGTCGAGAGCTTGTGGGCAGCATCCAAGTTCAAATGTCTTAGCTTGTTATCAAAAAGTTATTGACAAACGGCAAGATCACAGCAGTGTGACTGGTGGCAGAGCTAATGGGATCCCTTTGAAAGACAAAGGCTCAAAGAGCCTTTAGACAGACACATTTTGGCCAAGATGTGACAAGGTTTGATAATGGCGAACACCCGCCTAAAGAGTGCAAACACAAGAAAGGAGAGGAAATTTCACATTAGAGCAACTAGATAATGGTAATAACGACATGAAATTAAGCAATTATAACTCCTGCCTGAATCTTAATGGGTACCTTTGGATAATCAGGTTTGGTGACTTGTGGAGCTCCCTCTGAAGGGGAAGTGTGGATGGTACTGCCAAGCTGATGGCTGCAATCAGATGGTGCTGTGGAAAGCCTTTGCTAGCTGGGAACTGGGCAGGGTGCCCCATTTCTGCTCTCCAGCACTGGGAGCCTGTGCTTCCATGGCATTTGTTGAAGATACACCAGGCAAAACTTCAGCCTACGTAATTTATTAAGTAAATATGTTAAAAACGTCATGGATGTTGCAGGTGAGGAGGAGAAGGGAGACAGTTTGAAAGTTCAGCTTTGTGCCTTTGTAAATCCCCTGAGATTTATTTGTGTTTCTGTGCATTTAATGGATATGTGAAGTACATTGTGCCAATGGTTATTGGTCTGATGGATGAGTGACATTATTATTCATTATGCACTTTTTGGGTGAGGCTGCCAAACAGACATTACTAATCCAAGAAATTTTACAAAGCTTTTCTTGGAATGATCACTCTGCAAGTTTTATATATTTGCTTATGGTAGAAGGCACTAGACTTGAAGCTATCAATAGCTACAACTACAAAAATACCCAAAAAACAACCAAATTTCTGCTGTCTTATAGTTCCCCGTTCCTATTCACAGGTTTTTGTCAAGGTGTGATTCAGCATTATTTTGTTCCGTTCCACAGTTGCAGAGTGGTTTTATCATTTTATTTCTAGGCTGGTAGTAAATGCGAGGTTCTCAAGGCCTATTGGACATCCCTGTCATGTGGGGCCTGCTATTTGACTCTCAGGATGAAAGGCAGTGGTTGAATTTGGCAATTACAGGTTGGATTTAGAGTTGTCGTTCTCATGAAGTGATCTTCAGTATCCACATATTAAAAGTGTGTTTTCAGAATAGAAGTAGACCTGTCTAGACCTTCACTGAGGAGACTGATTTTCCCTGAACCAAGACCATGTTATTGAGTGTTTTTGCCCATGCACTGAAGAGGAAAAATCTCTCTCACTGTGCATGTAATGCCAGTTGCAGATTACTTAAAACAGATGAATTTTCCAAGGTAAACATTTCTCAAAAATGACTGTAAGGTAGCTGCTAATTCAAATTAGGAAAGCTGAATGTTTCTTGTCAGAAGTTTGTTTAAATAAATAAATCTTAATTTATTCATTTATCTTAATTTAATTTAAATAAATAAATCTTGCTACCAAAAAACCAAAACAAACAAAAAAACCCCCACAAAAATAAAACAACCTCCTCCCCCCAAAATTACAAAAATACCCCAAAAACCTTTGGCAGTGGGTGCACAGTTAACCACATTTTTTGGTCTAGCAAGGATCAGATCAAAGGCAAGTGATGGAAATAAAAAGAAGCACTATAGAAAACTTCCATAAAACTGTGAAGAGCGGTACATATCTTAATATTTTGGTGGAAGAAGTATATATTATTAGGTGGTATGGAGATTCAGAGCTCCAAGATATGTGATTTCTGTAGGATTTCAATACAAGGAAAATATTGTACTGGAGTACAACTCCCACTGCAGTGCTGACTTAAGAACAACATCAGATCTGATCCAGCTCCTTGACCTGGAGTGTGGCAGTACCAGTGGGGAGCTAAAGATTCCTTAGTGGGTGTAAAGAAGGGACACTGAACCACAGCTGCAACTTCTTGTCAGTTCAAGTGTATCCTCAGTGGCTGCCAGAATTGGTTTTTTTCTCTTCTGCTGTGATGAAGACGTGTAGGACAATCATATAAAGGTAAGTTTCAAAATAGAAGCAATTGCTTCTATTGATGCAACTCAGCAACTACCCTTCCGATGGAAATATTCCAATTTTAAGTAGTACTAAATGAACCAGAGAGAAGAAATGTCAAAACTAAGTCAAAATTGAAGGTCTTCTGGTGTTGTGCTAGTACTCATATAGTGTTTTATTTGTTGTTTCAGCCAGTACAAAGGCACATCAAATCACGTGAGCAGATGAGAAAAGCTGAAGAAACCTAGAGCTGATTCCTTGCAAGTGGTGCAGGATAATCCAGGTCCCAGTTTAATTATGCCCCATTGATGGCATAAACTTAAATTACTCAGGGAAAATTCATTATTCACAAATGAGAGAATCCAATAATCAGAGAGATGTGTGCATTATGTTTTGGATTTTTTAAAAATTTTTATATAAGGAAATACAAGGTAGTCAAGAATAGATCTGTCTTGTAACACATCTTTAATACTTGATGTAATATAACCCCCTCTTACAAACTGACTTTATCTCATGTGCACTGGAACTGTTGCTAGCTGTGGTCTGTGAGGTGTGGTTGTGCCAGATGCTGTAAGGCATAACCATCTTACTTTGGCTCTCCAGTCTGTTTTCTCAGAGCAGAGGGAAGTTGATGTGCTTGAAAGTTTGTTTATTTACACCAGAAGAGGAGCATTCAGAGGTCAGTCTTTACCAGGTTTATCAATCCACCATTATCTGGCATCATATTATTTACCTCAGCTTCTGGATCACATAGATTAGCTTGTGTCTTTGCAAGCAATACACAGTAAATAAAGCAAATTTGACCGTCCAAAGGTTTTGTTTTAGTCTGTAATCTGTTTGCATGCACTGTGGGATTTCTGTGGGAATACTGAAAGTTTTTTTAAATTTTCTTGCTAATTGCAGCCTTGTGGGGTACTATAACTGGTGAAACTTTGTGATGAACTAAATAGAGCGTGGCAAGAAATAGGTCTAGTTTGTCACTTCATCTCATTTTGAAAGCTGAAAATGAATTATTTAAGCAATGAGATAGTATGGACTTTGCATCAGTGCTGACAATGCCCATTCTGGATGTTTGCCTTGTTTCCCATCACATGTGAGCAGTACAATAAT
Organism: Rhipidura dahli; assembly: GCA_013399225.1. Classification (NCBI taxonomy): domain Eukaryota; kingdom Metazoa; phylum Chordata; class Aves; order Passeriformes; family Rhipiduridae; genus Rhipidura; species Rhipidura dahli. The sequence goes on from VXAC01007801.1 coordinate 1,623,624, forward strand.
CAGCACTTATTGACAAGCTAATGTTACTTATAAAGATTTGACATTATTCTTGATGTTTTCTTCCATTTAAAGTTCCAGGTGATAGAAATGCTGTAATCTTATTTCCAAGATGTGCAATGATCAAAAGTGTTCAACACCAGATGTTATTTGGTGGGCTTTTGTAGGAATTTCTTCTTTTCTTTTTTTTTTTTTCTTGCTAATTACTTATCTAAAGCACTTGGAATTTGTGTGTTTGGAGTTTGAACTTCCTTTTCCTTGTTGCTTTTGCTTTTCTTTTTTTGGTATCTGCCTTGCCTGTTTTTTTAATTTGAATTGTGCAGTTGTCTCCAGGGCAGGCAAACTAGCATTCCTTTAGATGGAAATGAACTGGATGAGGCAGTCCTGGAGCACCCCTGATTGCTCCAGTGACTGGGGGCACTCGGTTTGTGTGACCAGGCTGGAGCCTGTCCTGCCATACCCAGCTGTCAGCACTGCCCTGCAAATCTGCTCCCTTGGATTGCATCACTTGCTGTTGCTGCAAAGGCTGTGATGAGCTGACAGGGCTGTCAGGTGGACCCACCTGTATATTTTTTCCTAACAGAAGCATTCCAAAAACACCCAAGGAGCTTTTTAAAATGCCTGTGTTAAGATTTTACTTAAACAGAAAATAAACTTGTGAATTTTTCAAACACAGAAATTTCACTTGGGTGAAACAGAATAAATTAAAATTGAAGATTTAGCAAAAAATTCTCTCCCTGCTTGCTGTTTCCTTTCAGAGAAAATTACTTCCTTCAGCTTTACTTTCAGTCCTGTAACTTTTAGCAGCTTTTTAGGTTGTAAAAAGCCTATGTGGTCTGTTCTGAAACCCTCAGAAAAGCCCACACTTTCATTGTCTCTGCAACGTGTCTTTGTGTCTGCTTTCCCATTCCCCAGATACATATGGTCAGTAACTTCTAGGAAAGAGGAATTTTCCTAGGCAGACTGTGAAGGGAATTACATAGTGCAATATGCTGGAGCAGGAAAAGAAAAGTCTCTCAGTAAGACAATGCCTGTACAATAAAATGTGGTTATACCAATTGTTACATTATGTAAGATTCCATAGTGGGGGAGAAATAAGGGATTTATTAAATCTATTGTATTTCATACATTAAAAAAGAATTGTTAAAGAAAAAAAAAATGAAAATGTCTGCCTCAGTCTGTAGAAGCTCAGAAATGACTTTGCTTTTATTGCTTCTCAATTTATTCCTGGAGATGCCTGGGGTGGGAGAAGGGGAAGGGTCTGTGCCAAGGGCAGAGCACTCACTGATTTTATATCGTTTGTGCTGTGTTTTGCACATCATTTGTAAACAACCCAAGCACATTCAATGGTTTGGGAACATCAACTCAACATCATTGGCCTTTGGGCTTACTTAATGGAGTGTTTTAGAAAGTCTTTATGTTATTACCATCAAATGGGGGCTAAGCCACCATAAAAGTTAAGTTTTACTTGGAAGCAAAAGGAACAAAACATGATATGCACTGCCCTAGGATCACTGTAATCTCTAAGTGTTCCAGCCCTCAGGTGTCAATACACAAAAGATCCATTCTCTTCTTTCTGGTCTCTGAAAACTAGTTATGCATACTTCATGGCTCCTTTTTACATTGAAAACTACACTGTTTTTGTTTAAGTAAAAATTTGTCCTTTCTGAGTGCAAAATCAGTAATGAACTAAAGCTAAGTAGTCTCATGACAATTGTTCACGTGTAGATTCAGCTAAAACCCCAGCTTGTTCTGCTTGTTTTATCACAAACTCCTGTCATTTCCCGTCTCTTATTCTTTTCTATCTTTACTGATGAAGTCTCAGCATTTTTTAACAGTACATTTTAATTTCATCTTCACTACATCAAACGTTCTCCCTTTCTGCACATCCAAAATCTTGACATCATTATCAGCCGCGTTCCTCTGATCACAGTGCTCTCCTTCCTAAATTATTGATCAGAATTTCCTCTTTCACATACAGTTCATGTTTCTCCTTATGCTTTATATATTTATTCTAAACTGCTCTCTGGCTGATCCTCTCCACACTGCTCCCTTCTCTCCCCACCTTCTTTTCCCCGTAGCACTTGGAATATGTTCATCTCTGTTAACCTTGCAAAGCACAGCCATCCTTCTCTCTGTAAGCACTTTTAATAATCTGTATGTTTGGCAAAGCCTGGAAGTACAGGCACCCCTTGAAGAACCCATTTACTGCATAAGATGAGGTTTTACTCTGGCTCCCTTCAGCACCTGGTGACAAAAGCACTTCTGTCATCTCTCCATGGTAGGTGCCTTTAGGGCAGTGGAGTTGATGGGACTGTGAGCTCTGGGCACTGAGTTTGGATTCCTTTGAACTTTTAATGTCACAGTCTGCCTCAATTCCAGCTGGTGGCTCAGGAAAAAAGAGGAAAGAAACCAAAAAAACCAAAAAAAAACAAAAAAAAAGAGAAAAGAAAACCCAGCTCCTTCTGCCTATCTGTTAATACTGTTTTTACAACGTTATGGGATATTTTCTTTTGTGAAAAACCAGATGAAGTTCCTAGGTTTGTGTTACAGCTTTGAAGGTGGGGCAGTTTTTTGATTGCAGTTCATTTTAAAATCTAAAATTCAGCTGAATGTTTCCTCAGTTGATTTCTTAGTCAGCATTAGCACTGAACTGGCCTTTGGGCTACTTCCAGATGATTAGTTATATGAATTTCCTAGGCAACGTTGAACTAGAATTATAGAACCCTGCATGTCTGTTTGGAATTTACTCCTGCTTCTGTCCAGTAGCAGCAATGCTTCTCTCTGCAGCTGCACACAAATATCCCTGCTTAAAAATGTGTACTTCTGCAGTAGAATGCTTTGAGTAATGTGGGTGTCTTTTCTCCCAAGACCACCAGCTAATGGACTTGCTAGTAAATAACAATGATAGCTTGTCTTGGCATTTGGTTGATAGTCAAAGTCTTGATTTCTTAGTAAAAGACTTTCAGATCCTGTTTGATTTATAAATTCAAGTTTGAGCCTTCACCTCAATTTTCATAGTATGAGGAGTATAGTCTTTAAAGATTTAATGTAAGAATTTATCAGCCATCTAGTAGAACGGTAGTTTATTGTAGAAATTAGACAAAATGTTACCCTGAGAAAGCCTCTGCATTTGGAGAGCATAATTTCATTTTGATATATTTAGAAAGATGCAATTACATATTCAGGAGGAGGATAAAGCTTCTGTCATTTCTCAGTTCCATGTGTGGAGAGCTCTAATGCAAGTGGAGATGCTCCGGAACAGACAAACCCACAAGGTTGCTCACAACGTTGCCACACCAAGGCTCCTTGAAGCTTCTCAAAAATACCTGGGCTTTTTTGCAGAAAATGTTAGCCTTAGGGGAGAAAAATACTTCTTATAATTGCTAATTGATCTTAAAATATTTCCGATTCCATTAAGTACAGAAAAATTGTGCAGAGGTTGAGATCTCAATTAAGATTATCTTGCAGCAATATTTTGTCATTTAAGCATTAGAAGTTTCATTTGCTAATAGCATTTTTATTAAGAAAGACAGTCTTAAAGGGAAACTTATTTGCCACAGGCTTTTTTGTTGCTGCTGTTTGTTGTTGTTTACAAGCTGTGATTGAACTACTGCAGCGTTCCCAGTGCAAGAATTCAGATTCTTCTCCTGATGGGTTCTTGTCTAAGCAGTTCCTACAAGTGAGCTGTAGTCAAGTTCTCAAACAGAATATCCACATGAGTGTGTGTACAGAGGTCTACCACAGTTTTTGAGACAATGTAGAGATAGATGTTTCTAATTTTAATGGTGCCTTTGAGCAAGTGACATTTCCACTCTTCATCAGATTGAAGGGCCATAATTTTAATATAGTCTTCTGTACACTATCACATTCTTTCCAATCCATTTCACAGGGAAATTGTCCATTGTTACAAAGATATTCTTTGCATGGTTTGGTCCATCATTGTCACACTATTAACCTTCAAATATTATGCAAACAATTGACACAAACTAAAAGAAGCAAATCAAGATGTTTTCACTTATTTTTGCAGTCTAGATGACAGGCATTAAGTAACATGTTCTTAATTTGACTGACAACAGACCATATGTGTGATACTTGTGTATTACAGAAATTAACTCTAGGATTAATTTTGAAAATGTCACTGTTAGAAGTGTGTTCCTTTTCCCCTTTAAGTACCATAACAAATGACTGCCTGGACTTGAGCACTGACCTGTGGGCCAGCCAGCCTTCCATGGGGATGAAAAGTGTGTTCAGGTCTGCTGGCTGTAGTACTAACCCACATCCAAGAAGATCATTCTTGGCTTTGATAAACTCCACAGGTTAGGCTTTGTTATTTCCATCTCATGCTTTTATGAACAAAATTAAATAAAAATTGATGCACTGAATACAGTGCTAGAAGGATGTTCAGTATATTTAAAATAGCAGATATTGTTGTCAAGCTCATCAAATCTTTGTCTTAATATAGAAGCCGTGTAAATCCCAGTTTACAGAAATAATTGAGCCAATTGCTGTTTTGCCTGTATAAAGATCTCTGAAGTTGTAAGAGGAGAAATTTTGAATTGTTGAAACTAAAGCATGAGTAAGAACCTAATACTTTCTTCCTGGGTGATTTACAAGAATTTGGTCTTGTCTTGCAATTAAAGATAACTTTTTCCTCTTACTTTTCCAGTTATCTCACAGGTTACCTACATATTCGAGGGCTAAATCTGCCACATGGTCTTTGTGGTCCCATAGGTGACTTATTCTTTAATTCTTGTACTGATATTGTGAACAGGGTTCTCTTCTTTAAAACTTTCCTGTCTTTCCTCCCAACAAAAAAAAAAAACCTTCCTGGGAATACCCAACTCCCATGGGCTTCTGCAAGTTCTCTTAAGTCTTCTGTCACAACAAGAAGGGTTCTGCTACTCTGCCAAATTGGCATGGCAATGGAGAAAACTCCTCTTTCCTATTGCTAACGACCAGTGTTGACTCCCTGTTTTGTAACCCAGGATGTTTTGTGCTGTGCCCCACTCTGAGTGTGGCTTAGGTGGCAGGAAGATGGGAGATGGGAAGAAACAGGCCTGAATGGATGGGTATTCTACCCATTTATCCCCACCCTAGAAATCACCTTCTCATGCCGTTCTCGAGAGAATGATCTTTCAAGGACTACCAAACACTAGTCATCATTTGCCCAGTGATTGAAGAAAACTGATGGTTTTATTTTCACAAAGTGAGTAAAATTTGTGACTGGAAAGTCACATCCCAGCATTAGATAGAGCTGTTTCAGAGGCATGTCTAAGGGACCCTGAATGCCAGTGTGTTGTTTGGCAAAAAAAAAAAAGGTGAGTGTGTTTTGTGCTTATATAAAGTTTCAAAGCAAGTCCTAAACTAATATGTTTTCTGTAAAATGTTTGTGGTTTTGTATTTGCTGCTTATCAGTGGGTGGAGACCTGGAAAGGCTGGAAATGTTCCTACAGTAAAATATGTTTAATGTTTTTCATTATTTAAATAAAATGTAAGGATATGCTCTAAAGTAGGTTTCTGTTCTGCTAAACTACCAAATTTTGCCATAACCCGAGACTACCAATTCTAATTGTCACCACCTTATTGCAATTAGTCTTATCTCTGGTACCTCAAAGAAAAAGAAAAATCACTGTGTTTGCTTTCTGGATTTTGTTATAAAGACTTAGCAGCGAGAGAAGTGTTTCTTTTATTGTAGAAATTCGTAACAGCTGTTTGTAAATATTTTGAAATAAGAAGAACAGAGAAAGACATTAAATATTAAAACTGTTCCAAATCCCATCCTTACTGCAAGCATGCCTTTGATTTCTGTAGTTCTGTTTAGTCTGAGTTATTTATACTTTTCTAGGAAGAATAATTTAAACATTCATATTCCTAAATCTCAGTTAAATATTTATCTAAGTTTATAAAGCTGTTTCTGCTGATTAGTGAGCTACCTGTTATGGGAGAACAAAGAAACTCAAAAGGCAGCAAATTAAGGTCACAGGTCAGTGTTCAGGCAAAATAGAGCTGGGCTACCAAATGATTTTCAGTTATTAAGCCAATAAATCAGGCAGATGTTGATAGATGCAAGCACTGGGGCAGTGTGTCAGCCTCATGAAAAAATTGTTTAACAGATTCAGGTGATCAATGCTGTCAGAATCTTGCATGTGGAAAAATAAGATGACAAATAAAGCTGTAAGGCTGTGACACCAGAGATTATTATGTGCCCCTTCTTCCCACTCCCCACCACTGCCACCATTGTTTTACATCTCGCCTAAAATCAGAAGCACACAAATAAATAAATAAAATTATATATCTATCCATTTATGTCCCTTGGAAGGCCCACAAGTGAGGCAGAAGGCTAATGGATTTTCAGAGCAAATGCAACCTGCTGCATAAGCGCTGATTGAAGAGCTCTGAAGGGGAAGGGAATAGATAAAGGGGGCACTGAATTATTAATGGGCTCTATGATAGTGGTCTAATTAGAGCTAAAGAGTTATCACTTTTTATTTATGGCACGATGAAAACAAAAATAACCCATCAAAAGACATTAGGATGGAGATGATCCTAAAATTGAATACCTTTTCATGGCAAAAAGCACTGTATTATATTTGCTTATAGGAATTTCTGGGGTTTGCATATTGGAAAACATGTAGCCAAAAAATATGATGGGGTGGTTTGTTTTTGTTTTTTTTTTTTTTGGAATGACACCAGCAGAGTAATCCAGTAATTGCTGTTGAAGGCTTGGGCCTTACTGTTTTCTCAAAGTGAAGATGCTTAAGGCTGACAACAACAACAGAAAAGTGGTCTCTGTTAAAAATACTGTCTTTCCATTCAGTGTATCTGCATGAGACACTGAAGGCCAAGTGCCACACTTTTTCAAGTTTTTTGGGTTGATTTTTTAAAGATAAAGGAGTTTAATACTATGTGCTTTTTGTAAACTTGAAAACTAGGGCCAAGCAGGAGCTCTTTCCTTATTTCCCCACTGTGGTGTGAGATAAGCCATTGTCTTCGCAACAGTGCTGGAAAAGCACGTGTGCAGAGTGAGATACAAATTGTCAAGCACTCAGCTAATTTGCAAGTTGTTAAATATCACAAGGCTGCAGGAGTGATGACTTCATGGGAAAAATTAGGTAAGGGAAACAACAAAAACAGTTCATGTCTGTCTTAGGAGATACCTGAAAGCCACCCTGAACTGTCAGCAGGGCATTTAAGATGTTTTCAGTGGTTATTCTGTCAGAGATATCAGATTACTGCTGTTACCTGTCTCATAGATGGACAGGAAAGTGCTGTGTATGTTAGTTTTTTGCTGACAAGCTCTCCCAGAGAAAAAGAGATTGTTCTTTGAATGACACCAATTCCTTGTTTGTTTATCTGTTCTTGATTTTTTTTCTTTAATGGTCTGTCCTATGCCCTGGCCTCAGCACATTCAGATGGTGCATGGAATCTCTTTGTAGAAGTCTGAAGACAACTGCCTTTCTCAAAATGAAACTAAGCTGTTGGATGGAAAAGATATATAATATANTATTTTTTTCCCTAAATTCTCCCTCATGTCTTTGGTTCAGTTCATAGTGCCAAAGTCATGGTAGATAATATTTGCTGATGATTTGAGAGAGGTGAGTGAGCAGAACTCTTCTAGTTCAATTCAGGTTTTTTACAAGAAAATACAAATGGGCAAAGCACACCTTACTCAAGTGCGCTTTTCTTTCTCTTCTCTATTTAGTACAGGCCAAACCAGCTTCAATCTTTGACTCTAAACCCCCAGGGCTGAATTGAGATTGGCAGTGCACACCTCTCTGGGGGATGTCAGGGGTGAGAACAGAGAGTACTGGCAAGCAGGAGCACAAATGACTCTGCTCATCACCCACATACATGATCGTGCAGAGCATTTCACTGTCAAAAAATAGAGTGTCTGGCTGGCACAGCTGGCTTGGGGGGCAGTATTTGCTGCTGTTTATTACAGATGTTCTGCCCCAAACAGCACTTTCTTTTTTTTTTTTTTTTTTCCTGGTGTAAGCCACAAAAGGGAGCTCTGCAGCATTATTCACACAAGTGCTGTGGTGGAGGAGCTGGCACTGCCAACAACACACTTCTGGCCCCTTGATGTACAAGCTGCTCCATCACCCAGCTGTCACAAAACTGTCTCTTGGATGTCCTGAATGATGATTTTAGGCTGTTTCAGGCAGTTCTATTTCTTCTTATTTTGTGTAGGAAAAAAAAAAAAAGGCAATAAGAAGGGATAGAAAGCAACAATTTATTAATATCATACAGACTTGTGAAATATTGCTTCCTCTGAGATCCTGCAATAATGTATGAGCAACATAGATCAGTTTGTGAAGTTAATTTCTTTCAAGAAAGTCTGCGTGTTGCAGGAAACTGCATAAATACTCCATAACAGTGCCATTTGCTACACTGAAGCAATAACCATTTATTTTGCTGAGTTCCAGAGGTAAAGTATAAGGGTCTTTTATTATTAACCCCGGTGTTCCCTGCTTAGGTTTCTTTGTGGAAACCTGAAAACCTGCTTTTATCAACTTTTAATTTTCTTACATAGAGGGAATTGAAAAGAGCCAAGTGGGTACCCTAGGGACCAAGGCATCACAGGTGATGTATGTTGTCATTTTAATGGAGACACATTAACAGTTTCTGAACACACAGTGTGCTTGCAGTGTGCGCCGGTAAAAACTGCCTCGAAATTTGGGCTAAAAAAGAAAAATGTAAGTCCTTGGTTTATCATGTGTATAGCAAACTGTCAGAAGACTGCATGTGGTTTTATAATTAAAGGCCACTGTGCTTCTACAACAGCGTTGTTAATGAGTCTGCTCTATTGAGGGTCTCTTCTCAGATAGAACTTAGGGTGCTGTACACTATCATTTTAAAACGGCATGAGTACAATGGCAATTTATTAAAATATTGTTAATTCTCTCAATACGACCATGAGGCTAATTAAATATAACAAGTTTCCTTCTGGGATTGGTTCCACAGTCTGCAGGCTGTTCTTTCACCAGATCCTTTGGGGTTTTCCATCTGTGTGGGAGACCAAGAGCAGCCCCATGCAACACAATTTTCTGCACTTGGAGAGATTTGTAATTCCCCGTCAGAGAGGTGAAAATTACATTTAGCTCTTGATTGCCTCCAAGAATAAGGGGCAAAAATTCTTGATCTAAAAATTTGTCTTAATGCTGTTAAAGGTTTTTCTCTCTTAATAGTTGGGCTCTGTTTATACTGGTAAACATGGCTGCAAAAACATGATGGTCCAGTTCCTGAGGCCAACTGATGAGGAACTGCCCCCATCCCTCCCTGGTTTAACTCTCTTTAGCTATTATACCCCTGTGGTCACTTGGGCTCAGCTGTCCCAGCTGTGTCTCCTCCCAACTCCTTGTGCACCTCCAGTCTAACTTGCTGGTGGGGTGGTGTGGGAGGCAGAAAAGGTCTTGGCTCCATGCAAACACTGCTCAGGGATAACAAAAACATGCCTGTGTTATAAGCACAAATCCTAAGCACAGCTACTGTGAAGGAAGTTAACTGTACCCAGACAAAATGAGAACAGACCTGGCCTGGAACAAAGTCACGCCATAGATATCCTACCAGTGAAGGGGTATAGTCTTGTCCCACATCATAAGAGTTTCATAAGATGCTGTTTAATTTCTTGGTAATTTGTAAGTAGCACCACAGGCTAAAAATTGTCATTTAACATACTTTTAATAAAATCAGTACCAAAACAGTTCATTGACTTTTAATGACAGCCACTTAACCAGCAATCATGAAACTCTCAGTATCAATATCGCCAATTCGGCCAACGGACCACAATATTAAACATTCAGGAATGTTAATTAATGCCTAGAAATTTCTAGGCATCCTTTCTGTAGCTAATCCCCAAAAGCTCTCAGCACACCCACACCAGGTTAGGGGTTCCCCACGCTCTACATGCTTGAAATTCTGGGTGTTGAGGTCTCTCACACTCCTTACAATCTCTTGCCTTTCTTGCCCTCAGTTGTCTAAGCCATTTTGTCAGGAGGGGCAGTGGGAGCCAGTCCCACAGAGTAACTTCCATCTCTTGTAGACAGATGACTTTGTGTTCAACTGGACTGCACAGCATGAAATGTCCACAGGTCTAACCTCCCTTTAAAAAACAAACAATAGTAATAACACCAACAGGACAGGCTTGCATTTTAAATGCTTTTCTTCTGAGTAACTGTGAAACCCCTCACTTTAAAAGGCTCTATCATAAACACCTCTTTAGTAAAATGCTTGAGACACTTTCCTTCAGCTTTTCTGTATAAGAATGGAAATAGTTCATCAAAAGGAGTGAATACAGGCCATACTCACAGGATTTGGTTTGCACAAATGAGATTGTGGTCAGAGAAAAGCATATTGTTTTTATTTCAATCTGTATTTTCTGCGGACTGTTTTCAGCAAAGCTATTGGAGTTTATGCCTTTTTTTTTTTTTTTCCTTTTTAGCTCCTTATCTCATACTTTCAAAGGCTGGAAATAATCACTTTTCTGTTTTGTTAGCATAAGAGACATTTCTAAATAATGTAGCTAAACCCTCAAGACAGGCTTGACTAATTCTTCTTTTTTATGACTCATTCCAGGGTTCATATAGGTATTTTTTGTATGCTAAATCTGTGTGCATCTTCTTCTCTGATGTTTTTGCTCCAGAGCTGAAATGTCTGTGTCTCTGTAATGCCAGGCCTGGAGGCCCTGGTGCGTGTTTCAGGTCCATGCCAGCTACCAACCCATGGTTTAATTTCCTCGTATGTCCCATTGTGTTTTCTCATGGCAATCGAGCTGGTGGGCCACATTGCACAGCACATGCATCCATGTCTGGAGATAGGTAGGGTGGGCTTCCTGAACCTGGAAGTTTATAAGGCCTGCTTTAAGTCAGCAAACTGGGGGGTTTTTTATTCTGTTGTCAGGAGCACTTTTACAGTTGGGGTGATGCACTTAATCTAACACTTTTGTAGATTAAAGAAATAGATTCGGATCTCAAAATCATGAAGGAACTGTAATCTCTTGGACTGTTTTTCTGTATCTCTGTTTTTAAGTATAATAAAGGTGTGCCACACTTTCGGGAATGTTTTAATCTTTGATCAAAGCATATGTATAGCAAATAACCAGTAAGTTGAGAGCACTAGAATGAATTGTGTATCTTCCTTTCAGATTACCCCATAATCTCCCAGCAGTGTTTCTTACTTTGTGTACTAATTATCCTGCATCTTAACTGAGCCATGAATTACCCATAATTATCTATTTTCCATGGCAAAACAAAACCATGTAATTATGCTTTTTTTCCATGCCTTGAATTTATACATGGTGTGAACAGAAATTAGGCCAAAGTGTACTGGGCTAACAAGAAGAGTGAGTTTATTCTTTTAGCCCTGAACTTCTTCACAGCTGTGTAATTTGATTTTAAGAAAGGCAGGGATGTCCCCCCAGGAGGAAACAATCTGCTTTGGGGTGTGAATAGTAGAGGTGTAGTCTAAAGTGTGTGTTTAATTATCCTTATCCCCACCACTTAAGCCTGGGTTAAGGTGTGTGGTCATAGTACGCTGTAATACTGCTATTCCCTTTGTACTGTGGCTTTTGGAGATATGAAATGCTTTTCACTGCATTTGTTTACAGCAGACAGACAGGGCCTTGAATGGCTCCAGGATGAAGTGACCTTTGAAGGTGCTTAAAGTTATCCATCTCTGTCTGAAGCTTAGTAATTGAGACTCAACCTCAGCTTTCCCTGAATTAAATCATTAGGCAACCAAAAACAAACCTTAGAGAATATTCCCTGGAGTAGACTAGGTACAAATATTTAGGATAATGCACTCCTAAACATTATATCCTGAGACTGAGCATCTCATTTTGCAAAGGGCCAATAGATGACATGCTCTAAAACAAATATAATGCAGGAAAGTCAGAAAACAGATAAAAGGTTTTGAATCATGTCATTCTCTGGTGTGTATCTCTGTTATGTGTCCCATGATGGAGCACCTGCACCACGGCTCTCTAGAAATGACATATCACAAAAAGGTCAGATATCATGCAATTCCTCTGCTGAGGCATCTGTCAAGTCACGTTTGCCGTCAAAACAAGGTAATGTCCTGAAAGAAAGCAGCATGTTTTGCAACTCTCTGCAGCATATGGCACTGGAAATGCATGTCATTGAAGCAAAAGTCATGCCACGTACCTGCTTTTCAGCTGTAACACGTTATTTGTCATAAAAAGCAGCAGTTGTTTAATTTTTCATAAGCAGTTTGCATGTCTTCACATCTTGCTTCATGCACTGGATTAAAAGCAGAAAGCAGGAAGCCTCTTTGTTCAGTACAGAAATGAACAATGTCAGAAGGCAATGTGTAATAAACACATCATTATGCAAAATATGAGGCTGATTGTCATTTACACAAAGGCCCACATAGACCACTTCAGCAGTGCACAACAATGTTAGTTTAAATAACCCACAGGAAACTGTGAATCAGGCCCAAATACTTGAATTTGATTCTAACTAGCTAGGAGTCTTCTTTTGAAAATCCTTTGTGTAAATCTCAAATAAGCTCTTTCAAAGCCATGCAATGTCCTTGAATGCTAATATTTTCAGTGGGGAATGTTCATGATGAAATATGTTTTAAAATCTGCATGGATACCACAGTAGTAGTATCACTAGAAATAAATATGTTGGATGGAAGATGAAAGGCTCAAATTCCTCCTTACTGGCTCCACACAAAAGGAGTCACTGAATTCCAGTGAAATAAAGGCTAAAGCACCTTCTTCCTTTACCTGTTTTAAACATTTGCCAACCAGCAGGAATTTAATTTCTTATTTTATCTCCTCATAGAACTTATGTGGCTTGTTTTATAGGCCAGTGCACCCAAAACTTGGCTAGGTCTGGGAGAGGCTGTTAAAGGTAATGGGTAGGTGCAATTTCTAGTGAGGCTGGCCTTTAAACAATAGCTGCCTTGGTTTTGGAAGATATCAATATATAATTGATCCACATGGTGTACATTTAAATGCCTGTAGTGACTACTGCTTTGGAAAAGAAGTTGCACTATATGGAACATTAGTTCTTGTCATTTAGTGCCTTTTTCTTGTTTGGGAAAGAAATAATTTGATTGTTGACTAGAAATAAAATCAGAAAGCTCTGGTGTTTGCAAACTTCTCTCCTTGCTTTTTTACCAGTTCATTGCTATTCAGGATTATATTGGTATTATTGCAGTGAATTATAAAGAGATTTTTGTCTGGTAGAAATCAGAACAGCCCAGCTTTTGTGCTGCACTCATAGATTTAATCAAAGTATGATTACATGCACTGTTGTGAATATGTAAATCAGAAAATATACAGGGAGATTACTCAGCACTTTATGACATCAGAAACTGGAGGTACTGTGTTCCCATCTAGGATTAAAGGCTGGTAATTATTAGGGCTGAATGTTGAATCTGTAAACTGTGAAAGGTTCAGCCTTGCAATGTGTACATGTCAGAAATACCATAACTTTTCTTTTTTTTGCCAAGTGCAGCAGTGTGTCAGATCTGTTAACCTGGAAAATCTGTCCTATGCTTAAGATCTGCTTTAAAAATTAGCAAAGAGCCCCAAAGCCCTAGGAGTAAATTGAGGAAAGTTGATATAGGAAATTACAGCTTATACAGGAAAAAAAAATTAGTTTCACTTAGTCTAGAAAGTATATTAAACAGGAGCTGTCTTCTTAGTTAAGAGGATTTTGTTTGGCTGGTCCTTCAAAGATGGGAAGAGCATTTAAAATGAACTGCTTTCAATGGTAAAATCCCAATGAATTATGAATGTAGTGAGAAATCCATGAACTATTTACTTGGATAAATCTAGACAGAGCATTTACTTTTGAGTCCTCCCTTCTTTAGCTGAAAATTGGGGCACTCCAAACTTCACTCTGGTTCAAGTTTCCTTTGGAGTACAGAAGCAGGCTTGTGGCAGCCTGACCTGCCTCAGACACACATAGATCTCCTCACTATTGAGTTCTTTAAAGTTTACATTCCCAAGAAAAGAATTCACTATCATTTTGGATTGATTTTTCTATAATTTCCCAGGCTTTATAGTCTTTTAAGATTGTAAGGCTTCTCTCTGTAAAATGCTTGATTTGGAAGTATTTTAAACCTAATCACAGGTAACACAAGGCAAGGGAAAATCAGCCACACTCTTCAAAATTTGTATTACATTGCGAGGAATAATTCCAAGAGTCTTCATGTGGCAGTGTGAAAAAGATGGATCAGCACACAGAATGACCACGTGTGATGTATCCACTCATATCTGCTGCCTGCTTGGATCCAGCACAGCAAAGCTTTGGCAGCAGGGACACGTCTGTCTTCTAAGAACCCATCTCAGGATTTGTTCAGGATTGGAGCAGTTTTTGGCTCAGACTGGTATATCTGGGTGAGACTCACTCTCCTGACCCTGCTTCTCATCCCTCTGTCTCTGCCTGGCTCTGTCACCTGCTGTGGTCTCAGCACCAGCTCTCTCCCCTTGTGACACTAATTCCCCAGTGGCAGAAGCCAGCCCTGCCTCAGGTGGAACCACCATCCTTCGGTGTCTGCCATGAAGGGCAGGAGACTGAGGCACCTTCAGGCCACTCAGGGCATCCCCAAGTCCAGCCAGGACTTCTCATGCAGGCAGTGCTGTTGGGAGAACCAGCTCCAGGTGCAGAAACACAGCCATCCTTTGGACATGAAGGGTACAGGCACCGTGACCCACCGTGGCAGGGACCTGCTGCCATCAGCCGACCTGAGGCCTGAAGTCTTGTGCTTTGGACACCAGGGGCCTGAAGGTTTATCTATTGACGTGATTGTGTCACAGAAAACAAGACCAGATGGTGTATTTCTCATCAGTGTTACCTCCAGAACCGGTGGAAGTCTTCGACTTTTAGTCCTTATTCATCAACCTTTGAAAGAATTAAACAAGCAGAGACCCTGTGTTTCTCCTAATGGTGTCTGCACTTTCAGAGTTGACGGTTTCTTTTTTTTTCCTTCATAATTTCTCCCTATCCTCTTATAATTACAGGGAAATCCAGAGATAAAATAAATGTACCTTGCCTTTCACTGCTAGCTCGTATTTTGAAATACTTAATGTGAGGCAGAAAAGACATCCTTTAAAGTCACTATTTTTTTCTCTCCTTGATGTTGCACCTTGAATCTAAGGGGATGCAAACTAAATTTCCTCATCAGCACAGAATTCTTAATAAGATTAATTGTTTATAAATCTTTTTATAATTTAATACTCCAAACCTTCAGAATTACCTGGTCTACAGAGATATTAAAAAGATGTGCATTAAAAAGCTGGTTTTATTCATTTTGTGGTCTTGAGAACATTTGCAGATGCCAAAAGTATTCCAGTTACATTGTCTAACATTTCAAAATTCTGGTCTACAATATTTTCATTAATTTTATTCCATATATCTGTTTGACTGTAGGATTGCTTTTAACACCTTTTAGTATCAAAAAACCAACAAGGTCTGAATCAGGTCATCCAGTGAAAATAAGATCTGTCTGTGTGTGGGAAAGCACTATTAGGTGGGTTAAATTTTAATAACTTTTATTTTGTTCCTTGTCTGGTGTTAACCCATAAAGTTTACTTGTTATAATAAAGAGTCAGTGATTCAATAATACTAAGAGGTCTCTTTCAAAATGAAAAAAAAAATCTCACATGCTTCCAAGAATCAAATGGTATTTTTTTAGGCAGAGGGAGTAGGTAAGGAAGCCTTCTTAAATGTGTAAAGACACACCTTTATATTGCATTTTAATCACTGAAGGGGAAACTGAAGCTTGGATGAAATAAACTGTATGTGCAGGCAGCAATGAGTTTTGTTTCTGTAGCCAATCTAAATGTGATTAAACAGCTTTATATTTTGGTACGCAGTAAAAGATCAAAATGTAAACATTTTCCCTGTAAACAGTACTTGTCCTATTATTAACTTGCTGAATCTGTACTGGACAGATATGATTTTCTGCTCTTCTCCCTAGTGTTTCACAGATTCCTAATTGTTCTGCAGTGCACATGGTAGGATAAATTCAGCCTTTAAATCTTTCCAGTGGTCACTAAACTCTCTTCTGTCTTGCTTTTTGGCAGAACAAGGGTGAACTCCGTGTTCTCTGGAGACTTCTCTGGTGGTCTGTGAATCTGCCTAGTGGTATAATTCTGATTCTTTAATTCCCAGCTTTAAATTTGATTAAAAAGACAGCTTAAACTACTTTAAATACCCTTCTGTTATCTGTTTTCCAGATAATGAATTGCTGTGGTTGGTCCTGTAATCAGTCACTAGCGGGAAGAGAGGTGATCTGTGCAGAAAAGTACTTTGTTTCCGTAATAGTGTCTGAAAATGGTGATTTTCACTCTCAAGACTCTGATTGTTTTGGCTGAGCCAGGAGGTAGCTTTTCTGAGGCCTGGGATAATAATTTTATACTTCATTTGGCATTACTGTTCCTTACTGCAGAAGCACTGAGGCGTGAACCTAGATGTGTTTGTTATCTTCACCACAGGATATCCTGAGACAAAGTGAAAAAGTGTTGGTAATAGAATCATCATAAATTCATAGAATAGCTTGGATTGGAAAGAACCTTAAAGATCATCTAGTTCCAACCCTCTGCCATGGGTAGGGACAGACACCTTGCACTCGACCAGGTTGCTCAGTAGAACAATCTCAGTCTCCCAGTCAATCATTTGCTCTCTGTGTAGCTGATTGGTGTTGCTTTGCATTTCTGAGTTGCTCAGGAGTTAGGAAAACATAAAAATTGGTGGTAAAACATCCTTCCGTTCTGTGCTTTGTAAATATTTGTCATTTGATTTTATAGAACATTTCACAGTCTATGATTCTTTTCTTCTATTGAGCTGGAAAATGGTATTCTGTAGTACTATTATATACTATTAGAGCTATTAAATCACTAGATTGTGAGATTACTCTGATGATGACTCTGGATAGAATACCCAGGCATTCAGCTCTAAAATGCCCACTTCACTTCTTAGAGCATCTAGAAGGTTTTAGGAAAAGTTTTCTCATTATCTCTTTTTTACCTCTTTCCCCTCAGGCACTTTTGCAGATCATCCTGATCTGAAATACCGTTCTATGTGGGAATGATCTTTGATGGATTTCTGTCTTACTTCATTTGTTGCAGTCAAGAGCAACCAGTCTGGGAGGTGTGGGCATGTCTTTCTAAGGGAGACCAAGGAGCTGTGCAGAATATGTTGAGTAGGCATTCCATAAAAATGCGTTTTGGAGCATTGCACATTCTAATCCTAAGGGGCCAAGGAAATGATACAATCATCACACAGGCTTTTGATAGTTTAGTCAGTGGAAGAAAAATATCTGTAAACATGCTATCAAATTTACAGCTCATTGAAAGTGACAGGGAGATAAAAGAGCGGCCAAAATGATATAATAGTATGGAACTTTGCAGGAATGCATAGCATTTAATCTTGTATACACAAATGCATGTAACATTTCTGCTCAGTTAATGATCCAGTGCTTTAGCCTGAGCAATAATGCGTCATTGCCAGACACATCTATGAATGTAAAAGTTAACATTGTCTAATTAGTTTGCAAGAGTCTTGTTTTTTTTTTTATGTTGGTATTGGTGATGAAAATCTTTTCTATATCTTACTCTTTTTTACAGATGCTGTTTTCATGAAATTACACGCTTCTAAATTTTTACTGCTATTACATATAACATTCTCTTCATTGCTGCTTTTATCTGGTTTCATAAATGTAATGGGTATTTCTCTTCCCTTATCCCTTTTATTCTACATCCCCCTAAGAAAAAGAAGATGGGAGCTGAAAGTATTGTGAAATTGACTTGAAAGTTAAAATCTTTCAAATAACTGGTCCTGTCATTGACAAATCTTTTTCTTCCACTCTGGTGCTTTTCATGGTAATTTAGAACAAGTTTCAGAAATTTTTCAATAATAAATACACTTCTGCTAAAAGGATACATTATACAAGCAATAATTTAAAACTGTTCGTGACATCAATTATATTTTATCATGGTGAAATATATAACACATTACATTTTATCAGCACAATGAAGAGATACATTCCAGAATCATAAAGGTGGAAATCAAAATGGTCTTTCCTTTGCCTAATGGCTTTAATTGCAGGATACAATAGAACAAGGTTGCTCCTTTATTTAAAATTTCATTTTATCAGCTGTCTGTAACCTGTCACAGTCTGCCCAGTGCATGACGGTTATACCATTCCATTCAGTTCCACCTCAACAGACTTATGACAATGTGCCACTGGATTGTTTTCTTCTCTTCCTTCAGGAATGGGCAAGTTCTGCATACTACAGATTTATTAAAATACTGTCTGAGCTCCATTATGGATGAGTATTATCCATTAGCCACTTGCTGTCCATCTAGAGGCTTATCATCCATCCATCCCTCCATCTATCCATCCATCCTCCACCATAACTGTAATTTTTTAACAGAGTTCATAGAGCAAACAAAACTGTTGGAATGCAAGAATGATGGCAGTGCTGCTTGCATGGTCTGGCAGGCACGGTGTGTTTTACTGTCTTGGCTCTGTGCCCATGTAGATAAGCTTTACAAAAGTTATTTTGAAAACAAATGCTTTGGCAAAGCTTCTTTCCCTGCACAGATTAAAGACTGGTTTACTTTAGGAACATATAGAATCCCAGGGTATCCTGAGTGGGAAGGGACTCACAAGGACCATGCAAGTCCAACCCTGGCCCTGCACAGGACACCCCAAGAGCCCCACCATGCACCTGAGAGCATTGCCCAAACGCTTCTTGGTCTCTGTCAGGCTTGGGACCACGACCGCTTCCCTGGGGAGCCTGTGATATGCAATTACTTTTGTAGTTGTGCCTGGTACATATAAATAAACTGTATATATAGAAAGCTAACTTAATTCAATAATTGGCCAAGCTGTCCAATAGCCATATTTCCCAGAGGAGGCCTGAAATAGGAAACAATAAACCTGGTTGTCCTCTGCACAGGAAATTAACAACAAAGGGAAAAATGCATCCATGGTATGAAATGCAAGGTACCAGTGTGCAAATTAAAAAAAAACCCAAAACCAAAAATACAAAAACAAAATTTCAGGTTTCCATTTCATTTTCAAATGTTTCTTAATCATTTAGGAGCAAAAATCCCATTGTAGCAATGTTTGGGATGACGTGTCCTACCTTTGGATTTTTGGAAGGGATGTCCCAGAACGCAGACTGGGGGCAGCTGTACCCTCCTAGTGCCTGCAGAGGTCAAACACAGTGCCCAGTGGCAATACAGCCTCCTCACTCCTTGTGTTAAACTTGCTCTGCTTTGGTGAGCAGGAACCTGTTAAAACTACAAACCAAGGAAAAGCCTTGCCATGTTAAATATCCTTCCTATCACAGACATGCCTTGAATCTATTTAATTTACCAGTGTGGCTATTTCAAGACAGCTTTAGACAAAAACACCCTAGGGAGGAAAGAGGATGTTAAAGTGCAAAAAAGTAGAAGATATAGATGTGTTTCAATCAAGGAGCAGACATTAAAAAAATGCTTGTTTTCATTTTCCTGAAAAGGCTGTCTGTATTTAATGATATTTATGAACATTTAATTAAGACCGATATCTTCTCTTAAGTACTCCTCGTAGCCAAAATTCAGAGTAGCCTGTTCTTGTGGTACACCCATTTATCAGCTTTAGCCTTGAGGCTCTCAGTGGCTCCATTACTTTCAGCTCAGGGGATCATCAGGATTTTCAATGAGACACAACATCTCAGAATGTAATGAAACAGAAGAAGACCAGAACCAAAACCACAACAAACGTACAGCAAGCAGTAAATAATTACCTGCCATGGAATTAAAGAGTCAGTTCCCTTGGGGGACACGTGATGGGCCTAGACAAAGGAGGAAATTCATTAACTATGCAGCTATGAATTAATAAACAGTATGACAACTCAAGCTTATAATCTATGATCTTTGTTATAAAATACAAATATCAGATATTTAAGAGTGTTGAAAGGGTAACTGAGCACGTCTTTGAAAGCTGGTGTTGCTCTTTGGACACAGTGGTATTTCTTCACATAAACTGGCGCCAACAGAGAAAAATTCAATCAACTTAGCAGGAACTTAGGCAGCATATTAGATAAGATGAGAGCTTTAGCAAGTTTATGCTTTTGATCTCTCTCGGACACAAGGTTGTCCACATTCCACTTGTAAAACTACAAAAAGAGAAAGAAACACCCTAGCAATTTTTATTTGTAGGAACAGAAATAACAATCATCAGGCCTTGGCAATTATCTTTTTGAGTAAGACAGAGCAGGTCCAACTAGTTTGTAAGGAATGACTTTATTACAGCTTCATCCTTGTAAACAAACTTTTCAGTTGGCCAGCTCCGTGTAATCCAGATGGAAATTTGAATAAGCAAGGATATCATGTTTTCCATAGGCATGGATTTAGAGACTGAAGTATCTCCCTCTTAATGAGGAAAGGCAGAGAGCTGGGACCCCTCCTCCTGGACTGGAGATGACTCAGGATAGAACCTCTTAATGTGCATAAATACCTGAAGGGAGTGGGTAAAGGGGATGGAGCCGGGCTCTTTCCAGTGACAGGACCAGAGCCAGTGACACAAACTGAAACACAAGAGGTTCCTTCTGAGCACAAGGAAACACTTCACTGTAACAGTGACCAAGAACTGGCACAAGTTGCCTAGACAGGCTGTGGTGTCTCTATCCTTGGACATGTTGGAAAGCTACGTGGAAGAGTTCCTGGGCTGTGGGTGGCTCTGCTTGAGCGGGGCAGGGGTTGGATGAGATGACCTTCACAGGTCCCATCCAGTATCAGCCATTCTTTGATCCTGATTTATGGTTATGAAAGTTTGCAATAATAAATAAATACTCATTTCTTCCCCCTTACAACCTTGAAAAGGTGGATGTTTTGATTGATTTCACATTTATGAAAATATTCCTTATTGATATTTTTTTTTTGGTGTGAATTTAATTTGTGGTCCCATTTCTATACCTAATAGTTTCAAAGTTTTGAATGCAGTGTATTTCAAAAGTGTAGTAATCAATCATTTTAAAGGTTTAGTAAGAATCTTAATGTATTATTTGATCAACTATTACTCAAATATTCACATCACAGTCAAGCATACATTCAATGCATTAGCAATAATGTATTGTACTAATGTGTGCTACTCGTCTCTAATATTCTTGTTATATGTACAAGTAATCTTTTTATTCTTTATTAAAAAAATAAATATGAGCATTAAGTGTTATGAAATTTTGTGTCTTGGGTCCAGAATTCTGTCTTCATCTGTGATATTTCAGGAGTGACATTTGGTGGAGACACAGCAGTATTTTGATATAAAGTACCTCAAAGGTGTTCAAGGTTAGGCCACAAAAGTAAGAAAATAGTGCCTTTCATACTCAGAAATGCCAAAACTTCTGTACCAATTAATTGTAAATGCAAGAGTTTCCCAATATTGTTGGGAAACCTGCTGGTTGGAAAAGTATAAACCCACAAAAACATGGACTTCACACTTATTGTCTTGAGGACAAGAGACTTTCTGACACGTTTCTCTGATGACCAAAAGAGAAAGTCTCTAGTGACCTACAGTATCCTAGAATAAAAAGCAGATATTCTAAATGTGCTTTAACCTGACCCCTTCAGAGGACGGTTACTTTTTTTTTAATAAAGTATATTTTTAAATAAATTATTTAAATTTTATTTGATATTGCCTTTGCCAGTAGCCATATGACAATTAGGGGAGATAGCCTACCTTTTTCTTTTTCTCATGGCTGATAAAAAATAGTGATATCATCAACTCTGAGGAAATCTATATTAACAAAAATCCTTATTTACTAATTACCTTCCACCAGAATTATGTGCAGCGTAGGCAAGAAAAAAGACACAATTTATAATAAAATCCAGGTCTGAAATGGAGAGAGAGGGAGAGGTGGTCATTCAATTGAATGTGTGTGAGCCATTTTACAATTTCTTCTAGGATTCTGATTCAAATATCATTTATAAGTTCTTAAACTGACTTCTGTGATATTTCAAATGACATACACTGAGCACAAGAGTGTCACTGGTCAGGAAAAGATGAGGGGGATAAGTGATGCTCTGTGTGTTTGGGGAAGACTTTAGCCTGAGATTTGTTTGTGCAGAATGAATGCCTTAAGATGCTGTGAAATTCTTGTGTAGGGTTCAGTGCCAGAAACTGCTGTTGACTTGGACAGATGAAGACCTTGAGAGTACTGAACACCTTATAAGTTTTATCATGCTTTTCTCACAGAACTTTTACCAGACAAAAGAGGTCTCAGTCCATTATTTTCATTTCCACTAAGCTGTAAAATAAATGCAGTCCTTGTGAGATTGATGGCACTGCAGAGTGAAGTCCTCTACTGACCTGCAGTGTAGGTACATCCCTTCAGCAATTCCATCCCAAGCTTTAAATGCTCCTCCATTTCAACAGAAGGATTATCCTAGAAAAGAGGTGCTCTGCCTGAAATTGGCCAACATAATTGAACTGCTTATATAAAATTTGAGATCAAATCTTACGTATTCCAAAGGAAACGGCTTCTTTGGGAAGGGCATGCTTGAAAGCAACTAGCAGTAGAACTTTACTTCTTGTGCATGGGAATAAGTGTTACCAAGTCTCCATGAGTGGTAAGTATATGAGGTAGGACAAAATAAAGAAAGTGGATTACCCCCATGCCCCCCCCCGGGATAGTGACACCAAAATCATGCAGTGGTGTAGATCAGGTGGATATAACTATTATATTTCTGCCTGTTTCAGTGAGCCATTGTTAAGTAAGGTCCTACATGTTACTGTTTCTCAGCTGTGCTGTCAAACTAAAGCAAACTGAAAACAGAAGTTGGGAATAATTTGGACCCCTCTTTACTTCAAGAAATTTGTAATGAGTCTTATTTCTGTGATCTTTGTCTAAAAAAGCAGTAGACAGAAGTCTTCCTTTTCAGAAACTTCCAGTCTACCTTCTCCAGCATTTGCAGTGTTACAAGAAACTTTCTCTTTTCTTCCCTTAAGCCCCTGGTAGCTTCTGCCTTCTGTGAATGTGCTGATTGTTTAGACATTTTCCCTAGTTTGAAAGCCAGCATCCTGTCCCTCTCTATGTGCACTTCCAGACTAGACAGTTCACCCCTCTTTCAGCTGTGCCAATTCAAATCTGAAGTGATCTGTACAGAAATAATCTTCCAAAATGCATATATGCATATATGTGTGTGTATATATATATATGTGCAAAGTTAGAAGATAGATACTCATTATCCAGCTTAGTGTTCAGCACTGCAAATGGTTAGACACAACTGGAAGGATGATGAATTACAGCCCTAGACTGAGAACAGAACAAGAAAAACCCTGGATAGCAGGAGCCTCCTAATTTAGGATTATGCCCAGAAGGTGACTGTGTACCTGTACACATCCACAGTGTGACAAATCACTGCTGAGCCTGCAGTCCAGCAGCTCAAACTTGGAATCACAGAATGGTTTGGGTCAGAAGGGACCTATAAAAGTCATCTCGTTCCAACTCCCCTGCTGTGGAAAGGGACTCCTTCCACTAGACCAGGTTGCTCAGACCTCCATCCAACCTGGACTTGAACACTTCCAGGGATGGGGCATCCACAGCTTCTCTGGGCAACCTGTGCCAGTGGCCCATCACCCTCATCATAAAGAATTTCTTTCTCATATCTAAAACTTCTGAAGAAGCTCCATGTTTTGGTCTGTTACCTTGATTTACCAGCACTGTTTGCATCTACCAACACCTGTAGCCAAGGGGATAAATCCAGGGGCCCTGGGGAACAGGGTCCAGCAAGCCCAGTCTCTGTTTTATAACACAGCCCTGTTGAGCTAGGCAAGGATACAGGTGGAGGCTGGGACTGCCCCTGCTCCCTTGGCTCCTTTGGCTCTGTCAGGATGAATTCTGCCTCTTATGAACGAAACAATTTGTACCATTTGCAATCCAGATCAGCTGGCTCTCCAACTTCCAGGCAGCACCCTTGAGTGACATGAAAATGCAGTTACTTGGAGTGATGCCCAGGTGGGCAGATATTATAGAAAGGTTTGTGAGTCCCCACAGGTAATTTTCTGGCTGGCTCATTCCTGAATCGTTGTCAAATCCAAATTCTGCATCACTACTTCTGAAATACGATGGCACAGTAATGAGTTCTAATATAAATAGAGGAGCGAAATGGCAAGAGTAGCTTCATATGCTAATTATCCTGAATCCTGTGCATTCTGCAGCAGGCTCACTGAATATACACTGAAAATTGGTGATGCTAATTCTATTTAAATATTATGGATTGTCAGTGTCGATTTAGGGAATGGCCATATATTCTCCATATTTATAAGAAGAGCTACCTAACCGTGGCGAAATAAATATTGACAGTCTTGTAGAAATAGTACCAAAGAAATGACTAGACCAGTAACAAACTGCATGTCAAAAAGGCTTTACAAAAATAGTCCTAGATGGATTACAAATTATGAGGATGATTTCTGACATTTTATCAAGGCAGTGTGAAATAACGAATTTCAGTGGTCAAACACTTTCACCTTTTTCTGTGCTGTAGCTCAACCACTATAAGAAAATCTGTTACTATCTGAAGAGGAAGGAAGTATTTTTAAGAAGTAGATCATAAAGATGGCAAAGGAAGAACAGCTTTTCCACTTCTGTAGTTTATAAAAGACTGAGTTGATAAAGATTCTTCAAAGGACACTTCTTTTCAATGCTCAGTGTGAAGAAACTTGCAAGATGCTAAATAGATGTGTTGTTCTTCAGTTTTAAATCAAGGCTGATGCAATGCAATACAATCTTTGCAAGATATTGGAATTTTTTATTATTATTATATAGAATAATAACGTTTTAGCACTTTCTGTCTTCAACAGGCTCATTCACACTGTACTCAAAGCTTTAAATGAAAAGAGTAACACGCCCCCTGTAAGACTTTCAGTGCCTTACCCAGGAGGTGGGTATCGTGATTGACATCTCCAAGATTGAGAACAAGAGCAGGTGTCTTTCTTGATTGTCTCTTTGCCCTTCTCAGAGCTGCTGCTTTCCTGTTGCACATTGTTTTACTGGTCTGTCATGACTGTCTGGCTGTGGGGGCTGCATTTGTGTCTTGCAGCCTTGAACCTGTCAGGTGTTACCTCAGCATGTGACCATCATTCTCTTAGGTTCTGCCTATATTTCCCATAAAAAGCATGATGTTGGAGACATTCCCTTGGCTCTGAAGTGGCAGAGTGGGAACAGTAGGAGAAATAAAAAATCTACAAAACAGGAAACCACAATCTATATCTGCAGTAATTAGATACCATCAGTCACAGACACATTTTCATTGCTTTTTTTTTTTNTATTTGAAGTTAAATTTAAGACTTCTTCAGTAATTTAGCTTCAAGCAAATGCTGGCAAACTTGTAGATAAAGCATTTAGCTGTTGCCATAAAAACCTGACTGACCAAGCTTCAAGCAACACAGTTGCTTTCAGAAGATTATGTTATTCTCTCTTTTAATTTTGAAACCAATGTTCCAGTTCCTCCTGATGAGCTGCTTATAAATTCAGGGATCTTTTGTAAAACAGGAAGACTAACAGGGACTGTTATCCTCAAAATAACTCTAAGTGCTGAGTTTGGACATAGTAAACAAGATAGAGCTGTTAGCAAAACTCTGAACAGAAATGGAGTTTACAAAAATTACACTTGAATGATAAAGAGCAGGGACAGACTTGGTTTTGCTAGTGTCCCAGTCAGGACTTCACTGGTATACTGGGGTCTCTTGGCACTTTCTCTCCTGGGTAATTTGCAAATTAATAAAGTTGCTGAAGGCTCAGAATGCTTTAAGGATAAGTTCCTAAGCTGTGTTCTTTCTGATGTCAGCCAGTCCTCAACTGGCTGGAAATAAGTGTGTTGGAACACTAAGTCATCAAACTGAACTTTGCGGCATTAAAAACAATACATTTAAGCTCTTCTTTGATTGAACATGTTCCTTTTCTGTGCATTTCAATTATTTCTGTTAGATGCCCATGACCTTCTGAGAAGGTTTATGATTTTCTCTGTATGGCTGTATCATTTGCCATAAACACAGACAAGCAAAGACCAGTGCTATCACACAGACATTGCAATTTGAACAGCATTCATACTGGAGCTCACGTCTGAAGTATTTGTGGACTTTATCTGAATTAATTTTACTTGTATTTTTCAAGAATTTTTCTTATTTCAGCTTCCCCTCTGTTCCTGCTGTAATGCTTCAAAAAGTCAAAATAGGCAGTCCTTGACTTTTGTAAGCCAGTGAGAAGTTATCTGTGTTTAAAGACTCAGCTAAGATGTGAGCACTAACTTTTTGTGAGCAGTTAGGCCAAATTAATCCCTTACCCAGTTCTAGGCATTTTATTGAGCTGTCTAAAGTGAAGCATAGTCCTCTTAGATTTCCTCTGTGGAGATAAGTAGGCATGCTGCAGGAAAATCTTCATCACCCCTGGAAATCTAGCCCAGCAACTTCCCTCTGAATCCAGGCACCAGAGTTAAACTGAGTTAGTCAGGGTGATTCTAGACTGGTCTGCTCAGCCTGCCCTTTATCCCTGTTTTCTCAAAGTCTGCAGCCTGGTCTTTCAGATTAATGTCTGTGTTTATTCCTGTTTGTACAGAGCCCAGCTGGGCACAGATTAGCCCTGTACCGGGTTGAGGATGACAGGGCCAGTCCAGAACAGCAGAACTTGTCAAGCAGCTGCTTATAAACATGGTGTAAATAAGGATCAAGTCCTGTGCTAGAAGGTGTTTCCAGTGCTTTTCCAGCCAATTTCTCCTTCCTGCCTCTGCTGTTTTAGGAACTTGCTGTAAAGGAGCACTTGATTTCTCTTATCTCTTCTATACAGGCTATAATTAGGATTAGCAGAAGAGTTTTACTTAATGTTGCAGTAGTTCTTGTGTACAGCACTCATATCTTAAGTATAATTAACACTGGATAGCTCCCATTAGTGTTTTTAAGCACTTAAAATGTACTATAATGGCCAAAGCTAAAGTTGTCATTAAAGGGCCATTGCTATTTATTATGCTCATAAAGTAGACACTTTGCTACAGAAAAATATATCATTGGGTTCCATTTAGAAAGCAGTAACAGACATCAGCATTAGTGATGGCACCCAAGGGAATAAAGGACTGCTTTAAATTGATCCCATTCTTATTCCACACAGGAGTCAATAGGGAAATCTAAAAGCAGGTGACAAATCATTGTGTTGCACAGGGTAGCTCTGATTAGCTGAGTTATGCTGAGGGGCAGCTTTGCTGTATTTATGAACATTCCTTTCTGTAAATGCTTGACTTTTAGTTTTCAGTCTGTGTTTTCTTTGTAATTTCAGATAAATTTAATGAATAATTTTTACTACATTCAGCTGATATTGTTTTAAACAATTATAAACAGGAAAAAAAAAAGTTCTACTCTCTTCATTTTATTTTGGGAAAGGGGCCAGGTGCATTATGAACATGAGGATTTTGCAAAAGCCTTTGCCTAGAACTCTTGATCAGATGCCCATAGCTGTGAGCAGGTCAGGTTTCTTATTGCCACTGCTCCATTTGGTCCACTTGGTGATTGAATTACCAAGTTTTTACAAGTCACATTTTCTCATACACAGTCATAAAACACTCCCTTACTTTCATAACTCCTTTTCTCTGAAGAAGTTCATCTCCTTTGCCAACACTGCTCTGAGGATACATTTTAGTCACAGTCCAACTGTTGGAACAAAACATGAGCCATTTATAGCAGTAAACAATTATCACTGAAATGAGATAACAATTTAATGGTCTTGCATGATTAATGTCCTACATAAATTCTTTATGACATAGCATTGAAGGATGATGTTATGAATGTATAATAGAAAGTCAACAGAATGTGTCACCTTTTGGTTGGTTTCTAAGGAAACGGGCCATGCAATCAGTGTTTTCATAATAATAAAAAGTTCATAACAAAACCATTCTCTATTGTCCTTAATAAATTAAATTTCCAAAAGTACAGTTGTTGGCTTTTTTGGCCTTAGTGCCAATTATGCGCACAAGAGGTCAATTCACTTAATGGCATCCCTAGAGTCTTTTTCATGTTTGTGATCCAGGGCAGGGATTTTCCAGGGTTGTTACCTACCTTTAATTTAAATTGCTGTCCATTTCTAGCCATATAAATTAATGTTCTGCTCCTCATAAATGCTTATTACCCACAGCTGATTCTGACTTCACCTTCTGTCTGCAACATGAACAGACATGTGTTCAGTGTCTTTGAAAATCAGGGCAACAAACTTTGGAAGCCCAAATATAATTTTCATACAAAGGTTTTTCAAACTGGGAAGTCTAGTATTGTACCCCTAAGTTATTTCCTGTAGCCTAAAGAATGTTTAAAAATCAATAAAATCTGTTGGGCTTGCAGCTTAAGATCAACACCTTTTTTTTTTTTTTCTTTTTGCTTATATTAAAACAAAATAAAATCAGTATCCAGCTTTACTTCATAATTTTGAGTATCTCTCTTCTTCCTCCCTACATATACATGTATACATATACAAAATAAACTGTTAATACAGTAACAATTTTTTTTAAAGTGTTTTGTGGACCATCTTGCATCTGATCTCTGCTGAAGCCGTGCAGAGCCCTCTGCTGACTTTGCTTGAGTCTTCCCTCTGTCATTCATGGCAGGAGCAAGGACACTGTCTTTAATTTCACTGAAAATTCTTGTTTGGTCCAAAGGATGCATAGAGATGAGAAAAATCATGTGCTTGTCCCACTGCCATGCTGCCATTGGAAAGAGGGAGGGAAAAGTAGGATTTCTTCTCCTGATTTTTTTTTTTTAAACTGTGGTACCTATTAAACATATGAAAATACTCATCTATCAATTTTATATGTACATAATTATAAAACATCTTCCCCAACTCTTGTCCCTACTGTTTCATCAGACTTGTGGTATTTTAAGATAGCCTGCAGATTGATTTAACTCACTTGTTGATGATTCCTTAGGTTGGTCCTTGGGTGAACAGACAAAAGGAGGAGGACCCAGAGCATTATTGTGTTATAGATATTCCCTGGCTCTGGAACAGGCATTTAGGGCCATGGCCACAAGGCAAATGTGGAGCTGGTACTCTGAAGTTAAGAAAGATGACAGCCACAGTGTAACATGAATAGGAAAATGGTATCATCCTGATAAGACTGCAGGTAATGGAACCCATAGAGTTACAAGGAAATAGGGGAAAAAAAGAGAAGAAAAAATAAAGTGTAAAAATAAGGAAATATCTAATTTGTTCTCAGATCCTGGGTGCCTCTGGTAAAATATTCCATCATTTTCAGATGGATTTAATCCAGCAAGGTATGTTTCCAGAGCTAATAATTTTTGATAGATAGACCAAGGGTCATTTTACTTTGGCATTTACGGAGTTCATGTCCTAAATAAACAAAACAAATCACAATTTGATACTTTCATATTTTTGCAGTCTTATTTACAGAGTGTGCTGCAAATCTGAAAGTGGCCACAGTACTAGTGTGGGTGCTAATTTATTTTTACTGATTCTGCTTGGCTATTTCTTAGTAATTTCTCAAACATAATTTAGAAACCAGAAAAAAAAGAAAAGGCTAATTGATCATTTCTAATTGTAGCCATGTGAAGCTGTGCTGACTCAAAGAGAAGAACTAGGAATAGTTATTGCTGTATCAATAGTTCATCACTAGGATATAAAACTCATCAATAAACTTTGTTCTACAACCCTAGTAGAAACTAGGACTACATAAAAAGTCAGTGGCACAGGTACCTGCTAGGATGCAGATACATGTAACTTCGGTGAAGCAAAAGTAAGACATAATATTTTTCAGTTTTATTTATTAAGTCATTAGTAATTAGTAAAGCTAATCAGAATATGTGTTTTCCCAGTGTGGGTTGTAGTTTCCTTTTAAAGTTGATACTTTCTGTGGTAAAATGTTAATTTTCACATGATTGTTTTGTTTTCATTACTTTGAGCCAAAGTTAAAAGTGTGTCTGAATCAGTTTCACTTGCAATCTTCTACTTGCTGGGGCTGCCAGATTGTCTGCATTGAGCTGCACTCAAGTCCATTTGATTCTGCATAAGGTTCCTGGCTCTGCTACATCTGTCCTTTGAATGAGGGAAATTAATCTGTTTTAAGATGATGGAGCATAGATGTGATTTGATCAAAGAGCCCAGCCCATGTGAAGAAACTTGTGAGCACCAAACTGTGGGTGTTCAGCCAGGGGTACTAAACTGATTCAGAAAAAAAGTATTATGACATGCAAGGTTTCTGAACTTGTGGGTTTTTTTTTTTTTTTTTAACACCTTACTGTTTGGTCTTTTTGTCCCAAGTTGGGGGTATAAAGAGAGAAATTTTTACCCTTAGCTGGTTCTTCTGTGAGAGAAATCCTGGACTGTCCAGTTATCTCTGTGATAAAGGATGCAGGTGAGCCTACATGACATTTAGTTACCAATTTTTTTTTTTTAGCTATTTTTGACAAATAGGAAGGTGATACCTCAGTACTGCACTTCACACAGTGTTGCAGTAAAGACCTGTGCAAGCAAACAGTGCATTTAGTGTTTTCTTAGATTCAGGATAGGACATATTGTAGATAACTTATAAAAATTACTCTGTCCCACTCAACCCATTTTGTTTGTGACAAAGTATTGGGCTGCACCCAAATGAGTTTAAGTTATTGGGAACCACTCTGTCTGTCAATTACTTTGTATATTTTTTTTTTTTTTTAAGGTGTGCTAAAAGGCCTACCTTTGCAGTAGTGTCACTGCTTTCCTCTTCTGGTGATTGCTAGAAGCTTTCGTCATTTTTAGATGTATCTTCAGCCCTAAGAAAATCAAATTTTTCCCATCTCATAGAATGCTGGTAAAAATCCTACTTTATGCAAAGAAGTCTTTTTTTCAGTCAGTGGCAGATTAGCACAGGATAACCAGCTCACTGGTGGTAATGCCACCTCACACCTCCTGTTCCTGCCTGATGAGCTCCACAGAGCTGCATTTCTGGGCTTTCTAGAGACCACCAGCCTGGGTCAGTGGGGTTGTTGGCACATCTTGACCTGTGGGAATCCCTTCTCCCTTATCTGTCCCTGGATTCCTGCTCCTGGACAGGCAGCTCTGTCACACCTGAACAAGGGCAACAAGGAAAATCAGTGGCCAGTTCTCAGCGGGACTAATCAGTTTCTTTCCCTAAAGGAGCACCTTTCCCTTGAGGAGCATCATTGAATTTTAAATCTGAGTTAGGAGGGGCTCTCCCCAGCCTTCAATTTCTTTTTCCAAAAAGTGCCTTTTCTATATAGTTCTGGGTATAATCCTCTTTTTCAGAAGTGCTTGGCACTACGACTTGGCAGTTTTGTCAGTCCTTTTCTGGCAGAGTGTCCAAGAGTTTTTTGCCATCACACAGGCAATAGTGAAATATTCCTGACGTGTTCTTCATTATTCTTCTCATCCCATCCTACATTGTGACAATTCTATTTAGACAATGAGTCAACCTGCAGTCCCTATTTCTTGACAGGCCAGGGGTAAAAAACAAAACACAAAACCAAAATAACCAAGCCAAACCAACCAACCAACCAAAAAACCAACCAACCAAAAAAAGCCCCAACCAAAACAAAAAAATGCCCACCCAAACAAAAACAAAAAACCACCAAAACCAATCAACCAACCAAAAAAAAAAAAAACCAAAACCAAAAACAAAACAAAACAAAAAAACACAAAAAAACCCCCCAAAATCCCAACAAACAGGAATTATAAGTTGGACAAAAGGCTACATTTCCCATTACTTAAATAATTCAATTCAGTCTCCAATACTTTTTGCCCTGATTTTCTGTCTCTCTTGAAGAGAGCAGTGAATAAGTAGACTGGAGTAACTGGAGTGTCCTCATATTTGTCTCATTTCCATCAGCATAAATGGACTATGGTAAAAATCATTTTATCTCTGCTGAAGTCAGTAGCAAAGTTCCCATGGTATTATATAGGGCCAGGATTTCCTTGCCCATGTGTTGCTGGGAGAAGGTAAAAAAGGATGGTGCAAGGTATTTTTCTAAGGTTTGACAAAACAACCTTCTGAAGTCACCTGAAACCTGTTGGGCCACTGCTGAATCCTTCTGAAAATGCTTTCCAAAGAATACATTAGTTATTTTTCATTTCTCTATTACTGTATGAAATGGAATTCTAATGAGAATCATGTGTTTCATTCTCCCAATTATTCTTACAATGGCTGAATGTTAATATTGCTGGAAAATGAAAAATCCAGTTCATTTGAGACTAAGGCTGATTTTATTATTATTATTATTGTTATTAATTCAGGAGTCCTGAACATGTAGGAAACCATACTGACTCTTCCTATTTTGCCTTCAAATTCATATATATGTGTGTACATTTAGTAGGGGTTGTTTGGGGATGGGTGGAGTCTGCGAGGTCCTTGTGCTGTACTGTTTCTACTCTGACAAAAATCTCAAAAATGTAGGTTCACAGTTAATTCTTCAATTAGACAGCTATAAAAAAAAAAAAAAAATCCCTGGAGTTTGAGAGAATGTGTGTTTATAAAATCACATAGATCCTAAATACTATGGTTAAATACAGTGATATAAAGTACTCAAAAGCAACAGGGGTTTCATGTGCCTTGTCTGATTCTGTTTGAAAATTAATTATTTTGTTTTCCTTTGTTTTTGTACATGAACTTCGATTTTGCTTTATTAAACTGCCTTTATCTTGACCCTTGAGTTGTTTTATAATTCATAGTATTTTTCTCTGCCCCCATCCTTCAGTGGAGGGGATTGATAGAGAGGCTTGGTGGGTACCTGACATTCAATCAAGGTCAGTCCACCAAAAAAACCACAGAAAACATTTGGAGGCTTGGTTATCCAGTGTGATAACAAAGGATGTGACACATAAAATAAGCATTTTTTTCAGCGAATCGCAGTTCAAAAGTAAAATTTATTGTTCTACGAGTGGTCTGTAAATTGCTGAACCACCTCATATGGCCTCTCTGGCATATCAAAGGGAAACAATTCAAGCATTTTGGAGCCCTAGTTATTTGTCCCTGTGATTATCTCATCATCTGCCTTCCTGGTTTATTTCCTACATTAGTCTTAGATGCTGAGATTCTCTTTTGATCACTGCATCTGCAGAAAAGTGAAGCCAAAGAAGCACATGTGCTGGGGCTCCCATTAGGAATAAAATTAACATTTTGGCATGTACTTAGTAACTGCTGTCGATTGTTGATGGTGGGAGAGCCTGAAGAGCATAAGGATCTTGGGCTGCGCTCTTCTCCTGACAGCAGTTCCAACATCTGCAGAAAGTATTTTAGCAAGAACTGGAAAAGTGGAATAAATAATAGTAAAATTACACATATGGTGTGAAGGTGACACAGACAAATATATTTTCAGCTGTAGCTGTTCTATTTCTGACCCACCCGTTTGATGACTAACTCAAGTGACAAGATACTGAGCAAGAGCATATGTGATTATTATGCACCATGTAGAGTTCAGAACAAAGCATAAATAATTGCCATGCAATATCAATTTGTTTGATCTAGGAATCAAATCTTCACCAGGTTGTCTAGAGCCTGAGTGTAACATTGAATGGTTTTTTAGTACTTATTATCTAAAAAAGCCTGATGTCTCTGAGAGATCAGCCTTGGGTGGTGCACAGCTCATGCTGCAGGAAGCAGCAGCATGTAGAATAATTTGGCTGTTATTTGTAAAGATGGACTTAGAGTGAGGCTGTTCCTTTTTATTTCATCCCTCTTACTGTAATGATCTGAAACCTCTACTCTCTCAGTATGAATTAGTCCCATTTTAGGAAAGGGTTTGTGAAATACACTTAATTTGAAATGATTACCTGTATATAGAAGCTTCTGAGATCCATCTTCTGTTGTATGTGTTTATTGAAAATTGTGCTATCTGTCTTGGCAAATTATCTACTTTTGTTGCTGGATACTCCTGACAGATATTTTTTCCCACCCATTTCATCTGTATCAAGATCAACAATTTACCAGCCCATGTTACTTTCATGGTGGTAAGAGAAACAGAACAAAAGCATGAAAGGAAACCTGACTGGTAAATTTTCATCATCAGTTGTATCAATGCAAAATTGCTGTTTATGATTTCCTGCCCTATTTTTTCACCTGCCTTTACTCCCATCTTGCTTTTTTTACCTGCATATGCTTTTCTCTCACTCTACTGCCAACAACACATATATTTTCTTCTATAGACCATCTTTTACAAGCATTAACACTCTATAAATTATGGCTTGACAGCAGTCCAATGACCACACAGGAAAAAAAGTGTTCCAGTATCAGACTCACTCAGAACATATACAAGACTTAGACATGGATTTTCAAAAATTTATTTTTGTTTAATAAATCACTAGCATTTTTGGGGGGGCACAGACATATTTTCCAGGGTGCAATAGTCTCAGGAAGGACTTGACAATAAAAACTCAACCAAAAGTTCTGAATATTGCTTCATACAGCACTCATTTGAAATGCAAGAGCCTCCCTGAAGCCAAAGTAAACATACAGTCACGTTCTCCTCACAAAATTTATTTACTTTGTCATTCAGAGCAAATCTCTCATTCTTGTCAAATTACACAGTCCCTCTGGCAGGTCACAATAGCCATGGTGGCATTATCAATATTTTTAAAAGGTCATCTATCAGAGAAAATGTGTTGTAGGTAATGAAAAAGGAGGGAAAGACAACTGCTGTGTATACTCAGAGAATTGAAAATGTTACAAAAAGCTTATATACCTTAACAACAAAAATTTGGTGTATTTGCATTTTTCAAGCCATATCAACATCCACATAGTTCTAATTTTGCTAAATAAGACAGTTATTCTTTTTGCCACAGTCTTCTGTATGATTGGTATTGGTCTCCACATGCAGGAAGAAGGAGTTCAAACCATAGGAACCATTTTATTCAAACAAACAAAGAGTAAACTGGTTTGATATTCAAAAAAAATATATATTTAAATGGGTGTGTGTTGTTGTGAGAACTTGCACTTTGTTATCTGGAAACAACTCAGTTTTTCTAGCTTTCATTTGTCTTAAGCTGATAGGGAAGAAATCTAACAAAAAACCATCCTTGTTAAGTCCTCCAAAAGATCACACTGCTACTTTGCTGCTCATAGAAAACTGGAAAGTATGTCTGGTGCTTTACAGATAAATTCTATCAGCTCTTGGCTCCAAGGAGCTTACAGTTTAAACCTCAGAGCTTGGGTTTATATATCAACCTTATAATCTTTTATTTGTATGTATTAAGGCTCAAAAATTGAACTTTGGAAAATTTTCTTTTAAGATTAGTAATTATTCTAGTAGATATAAAATGTGTTTGGACTTTTTTTTCCTAGAAAATGGAAGATAAGCCAAATGAAGGCAAACAGGTAAACTTTTTTTTTTTTTTTTTAATTTTTCATATTCAAGGAATGGAATCTAAGTTAAAACCTGTGATTTCTTTTGTGTACATAAAAACAGTAAAACCTTATCTAAATTCAGTCTAGAAATTTTGGAGCTTTTTAGGAAATAATAAAGGGTCTTTTTAATTGAAAAATCTACATCTGACATCAGCAGTTGTTATCAGCACTGCATGTCAATGCTGTCAAGGTGTTCCAAGCAGTGGAGAAAATGGGGGAGACTTTCTAATTTCTTTATGATAGTTCAAAATCTCACCACACAACCACTTCGATACACAAGATTCCTACCAGAGATATGTCTGAATGAAAACCACCCTATGCTCTGATTGTGGAGAACTTGTTTTGCTGAGACTCCCTGTATGACCCAGGACGAGTGGGAGCAGAGAAAATGTTGATTTTCAAGTGTGTCACTGCAGGTGAGCAGCGAGGGCTTCAGCTGTATCAGCAGTCACTTGGCACAGCAGGAGGAAAGCACCATGGGGGCTTTGGCTGCACTTCAGGTTTACTCAGGCAGCAGCTCCAGGGCACTGCTGCTGATGGGGTAATTTCACCACTGAAATTTGTGTTTTGAGCTGTAGAGATGGTTCGTTAACAACAAGAAACTCCAGCTCACACTGTGTCTCTTGCTTTCTCAGTAGCTTGACTATGAAAAGCCTTTGGCACTGCTTGCTTAGACTGAGATTCCCTGCTGAGAGTCAAAATGCTGCTGTCCCCATTTTCTGTCACTGTCACTGGTGCCTATTTGCATGTTGACTCAATTTCCACTAAAGTTTATGGACAGGCTCCACAGCGTTCCCTTGGTTTTGCATCAGGGAAAAGACAGCCAGCACTGGATCTTCATGAGCTAAAAGAAAATCAATTTTAATTCCACAGGATGGAATTATTGGGGTGGAAAAGAGAAGTCATTATATAGCCTTGCTTGCTCCAAGGCTAGTGATACGGAAGAAGAACTGAAAAGAAAAATTTTAACATTGGATTGCTGTAATTGTTACAGGCATCCACCTGATAGTGCATTCCCTTGTTAACCTAACAGCTAGCTGGTGTTGGTAAGTATCTATATTTTCTCATGGAAAGCAGTATAACCATTATTCTGGTAGACTGATAATACTGCTGCTCTCCTTCTCTAATTAAAACTAGTCAACATAAAAGAAGGCAGTAGGACACCACAGCATCATATTTCAAAGCTGTCATGAAATAAATGCCTGTAAACTTGATGAAGTAACAATAAATGCATATAAAATAAACACTAACATTTAACTATAAGGCAGGAAAGAAAACCAAAAACAGGGAAGGCAGCCCAGAAGCTGGGCTGGGGTTGGGGAAGGGGCCTCACTCAGCTGTGGGCAGGGACCTGTTTCTGTAGCAGGGCTGCCCAGGGGTGCTTCCATGGACTTGTAGGCTCCTTCCAGCTCTTCCTGCAGGATCTCTGGGGCTGGCTGAAGTGCCTCACAGCATCCTCTCCACACCCCCAGCCCTAGCAGAGGGCAGACACTGTGCTGAGGGACCTTACTGCCTTCAGCCTGCCTGTGTACCTTGGATTTTAGCACTCAAAGCAGTTCTGGTCTGAGCATTTTGAACAGGTTGGTTCAGTTGTCAGTGGTCTCCAGGAGCCCAAATGTATTTCTGCTAGGGGTACTGTTGCCATGTATGCAAGTCTGCATCTCCTAGCAGGCTTTTCAGATACCTCTTATGTAAAGATATAGTCATGTGTGCAGAGACTTTCCATCATAAAATTTTCTGTAGAGTTCAAAAGTTTTCAACTCAAGGAGTAACAAGCGCCATGTGCAACTCTCTGTTCATACTCTGCTCTTCTAAGCTGACAACTTCCCACCAGGAGAAGCTCAGCTCAGAATCTGAAGACTTCTTATGTTGTCCTGAAGCCCCACAGGCTTCTACCTTAGTACATGCACCTTACCAAAAGACACTAGTAGACACTTTTGGTCTTATTTTATTCATATTTAAGAAGAGGTGAACTATTAAAATATAAGGTATGTTTTCAGATAGCATGTCAGGTTTTTACCTTCTAAGTTGCTTGGTTTGTGTGCACACCATAAATTAACCACAGTGGGTTATAAAAGGGCAGTAATTAATAAGACAGCTCATTATCTAGGATACTCATAATTATCCTGATGCTGGTACTAATGTATTGGTTTAACTAAAGCATGTTTAAAACAATGTCCTATTGGACATCTCATTATCACCCTTATTTTTGCTCTGAAGTTTTATTAGAAAATCGTGCTACTCATGTGAACTACCACAACAACAGCATTATCCCTAGGGCACTTTTTCATATCAAGGTTAATTTAAAGTGATTAGCATGAGTGCTACAGATGTTGCTATGGGAATAGGAACCTCACATCTACTATGATGGACATCACATGATTGCTGTTACAGCTCCAGTATGATTGGATTATTTGTTTTAATGTCATGCAAAATAAGTCACATGATGAAGATCAGAATCTCCTTAATAGCATTTCATATTCTGGAAATCAATCACCTTTTCTCCATTTCTCAGTGTATAAAGTGCCTGAAGAGCACATAAAACAGATGTCTTTTGTTTACTGCTACTTGTATCTGACTGTTTGTCTGGTAAAACCTAGCACTGGTGACTAAAATACTCACCTATTTGAAAAATGGAAAAAAAAAAAAATTACCATAATAAGAGGTATTTTTAAATACACTGAAATGTGATTTTAGCATGAACATAATTAGCTCACATTTTATAATAAATCCTTACATTGGATGTGTTTAAAGTCATGTAGGGATGGATGATCCCTATGCCATCAAAGTCAATGAGAAGCTATTTGCCTCAGTAGGTGCATCTGAATTCTCTCAATTCAGCCACAGGAGTATTTTATTATATAGTATCACAGTAAGGAAAAAGATAAAAATGTTTTCTAGGAACTCAATAAGGACAATAATTAACACATAGAAACGTAGAATATTCAAATATTAATTTTAATGTATTACTTGATAACACTTTACTCTCACAACTGTGGACAAAAGTCTGTGATTAATAGATTCTTTAGCACTATCCCTGCTGAAATGGGATAGCTTTGTCATCTACAGGGGGATGCTTTATAGTCAATGGGGTGCTGTGTGATGCCACTTGGAGACACTTTTCTCTCACTAGTGACTGCATAGACAATGAAAGCTCCTAAATTTGGTCTTCTAAATTACATCTAGAACACACTCTAAAGCAACTTCAAGTACAGCTTATTAACCTTTCATTCACATTCCTCTCTTGTGATTATTGCTATGAATAATGTTTGGATTTTATATGTGCAATTTTCTTATTTCCAATAAAATAGAAGCAGTTAATTGGGAAACTACTGTGAATGCTGGCTTTACTTTCCAGATAATTTTATATCTTTGTTATGTGATGTGGTTTTAAGTATGCTAATGGTATTCTATACAGGATGATGTTACACAGAAAATTAACAGGAAAAAGGAGAAGTAAAGAGGATTTTTGAACATACTGAGGACAACAAAGAATATCTCAAGTTCATACTTCATTTGCTTGAACACCCACTTTCAGAACTCTCACTCCTACTTTTAAGGTGGAATAAATTTGTGGTTTAGATAGCACCTTTCATCCCTCAGAGCATCAAAAACTAATTAGAGATTGTCCTCTCATGATGGGTGGTAGGCAATCATGACTTAGCAGTTCTTCAAGCTCAAGCTAACAGTAACACTGGCTCATGAACATGGATTTGTTTGTCATGGTAGCTGCAACTATGGTATTACTGCCCTCTCTTCACACGAGATATACTGATCTTTAATTTTCAAAGAATAGTCACCTGGGAGGGACAAGGATGAGGTTTTGTGATCATTGAAAGGGCAGAAACTTCAGCAGCTCAGTACTCAGAACCACACTCAGCAAATGGAATGGAATGGAATGGAGTAGAATAGAATAGAATAGAATAGAATAGAATAGAATA
This sequence comes from Rhipidura dahli, assembly GCA_013399225.1. Classification (NCBI taxonomy): domain Eukaryota; kingdom Metazoa; phylum Chordata; class Aves; order Passeriformes; family Rhipiduridae; genus Rhipidura; species Rhipidura dahli. The sequence continues at coordinate 1,662,916 of VXAC01007801.1, forward strand.
GAATAGAATAGAATAGAATAGAATAGAATAGAATATTTCAGCTGGAAATAGTGGGTTATAAACTCATATCACTGCAAAAGCCTTGTGTCAGCTGAGAGGTTCTGTTCCCTTCTAAGTAAGCCATACAATATTTGGCTATACAGGAGGCAAGTAGACTATAAAAAGAAAGACCAATAGAGGGGTTTCTTCATGCTTCTGGACCTTTCCATTCACTCCTGTGCCAGGACACTTAATACTCAGTTTTCACTCAGATTGACATAACTATTAGGGTTTAAGTTTAAATAAGTAAACTACACAGTGGCCTTCTTCATGGATGGGGAAGTAGTGGCCTCCTCAAAACAAAACAGTTGTTCCTAACTGGAATCTGAAACAACTTCTACTCTGCCTGTGAAGCAGAGGAATGACTTTCACCCTCTTTATCCACCTATCCACATACAATCCCATTCCAAGTTTTCTCCACTCGTAAACAATGGTGTAGTGTCTGAAGCAGCTGGAAAAATCTCTCCCAATCCATCTTGGATGCTACATGAATGCTACAGCATTCCAGTCATGTAAATCAGCCCCACATCTTTATTTCTCCTCACAAGTTTGATAAATCCTTGATGGACAGGACTCTTAAGCATTGGATTCCTTGTGTGGTGATAGGTATGACTGCATTAATGCCTCTACACTAAAACTAAACAATGCACAAAGTCTTCTGTTCAGCTCCTTCATTTCCAGTATTATAATAACATGGAAAATAAGGCAGGACTTTTAAACACTTTCAAGGATAATCATGATTTTTTTAAATGGAAAATACTTCCAGAATTGTTTGCCATGATGATGTTAATCTAATAATTTTCAATAGCAATGATGACATAGTGGTGTAAAACCCTGATTACTAAATGATAGATCACACCCAAAGTATTTTTTATTAAAAGTCACAAATCATTTTAAAAACATAATCTCATATCTTGAAGCAAGGATAGACACTTAAGATGCTAATTACATTTATACCAAAGGCATTTCAGAAAATTTCTAAAAAGAAAATTTGAAGACATTCAAATATATTATCCAGTAGTCAAAGGCATTAACAGTTTCATCACTGAAATGTTTAGTGGATAAAAACACGAGCCCAACTTTTTAAATTAAAAAAAAAATTAATTTTCCCTATTTTGAGTGTCTCTATACTTCCAGCTGCTTACAGAGAATATGTATTTTATAAAAAATTAGTGGTTAGAAGACTGTTGGTGAATCATCTGACAGTCTCCAGATTAAGCAGAAGATGAAATTGTATGAGAATTTCAACCCCTTGTGCAGACAAAAAGACTTTGGGAGATGTGTTACAATCTCTGACTTAGATTTACTGAATACTTCAACCAAGTTTCCAGGAATTCACCTGTCACTATTTAGAGCTGCAGTATATGTTGACAATAGATCTTAAAATCACTCTCTCTCCTGCAGTTCAATTTGCTATGTTCCACTTTGCTGCCCTACATACATTCTGTGTCTATGAACAAGTGCTTTTTTTTTTTTTCAGTACAGATATCTAAGTGTAGGATTTTTCCTCCAGAATTTCTATGCAAATACTTTGACTATTTTTTGGTTATACTTATGTAACAACCTACTAAATTAAGACTCGTTATCCTCTTATGTTAACAAAAGCAATATTTTTAAAGGTTACCAGTTGGTTTATAACAAAAAGGAACATTATGCTCTGAATACGACAAATCCCTAAAATGGGACAGTTTATTGCTGGTAATTTCTGTTGTTAAAAGTTCCTTTTAATCGTTTAATTGTACCTTAGTTCCATTAAGGATCTTCAGAAAATTTTGTCATACTGGCACATTAAGTGTCATTCTGGCACATTTTAAAGCATTTTTATAGCATTGTGAACTTGCAAATGTTGGGTCAATACTTTCCCAGAGCTCCTATGTGGTCTCACTTTTAATTTTAGCATGACCAGTGAGATGCAGTTGTCACTACCAGAGATCTCCCTGTGTATCTCTTAAAACCAGCAAGTGCCAGTCCCCCAGCTGTTGTGAATCAGTATAGCTCTGATGAAGTCAGAATTTTAAATATGTGCCAGGAAGGGTTAGGAACTGGCATTTGGCACTTCCTTAGCACCATCTCTCTCGAAAGAGGGCTTGCAGCTTCAGCTGATTTTAGGGTGGTTGAGTTTGCATGGGTGACATGATCGTAACCTCACAGAACATGGCTTCACAAACTTACCGTGTTTGAGCATCCAGAATAACTCATGCATGGGTTTTGTAAAAAAAACCCTCAGTGCTGGACTGCGATCATGTTGAAGAGGTGGGAACCACAGTATTAATGTCAGGGGGAGGAGACTTGGTGCTCTGCTCAGACCCACTCTCAACACGAAATTGTCTGCCCATAATCTTGCAAAGTGCAACATGTCCTCCTAAGAAGTCTGCATTTTCATGTACTTTAATCTATGACCGTGATGTGCATCAACTGCTCAGGAGTTTGAAGTTCAAACTGGAATAATAACAAGACTCTAAGGATACAAACCTCTGATAGCTTCTACACTAAGTATCGAGGGGTGGAGGTTATGGAAATGATTACAGATTTTGTCAGTCAAAGGATTGCAGTTTTTCAAAGCTGAAGGAAGGAAAAGGAAGACCTGTGGGGTTTCTACTCCGAGGATGTGTGGACAGACAGAACTCTTCTGTTGTGCTGTGTAGTGGGATCCTGCCTTTCTTGCTCATAGGCTTGATTCTTACAGACTAACTATACAGTTTTCCTCATTAAGTGTTGTCCAGGCTTGTAAGAAAACAAAGCATTAATTCCTCACACTCGCTACCATTGACATGAGAAGAGAGGGCAAGGTCAGGGCAGCGGTTCAGACTGGGGTTTTTTATTCATCATTTGTAAGAGCTTTTCAGACAGAATGGGAGCGTGTACAAAAAAAAGAAAAGTCTTTTGCTTCTACAAAGAGAAGGAAAGGATGGTGATGCAGTGGAATGTCGGAAGTGGACAGCTGAGCATATACACTCCTCTTCCCCAGATTCCTGTGAATGGTCAAACTTTTTCAGGACTTGTAAGGCTAAAGGCTTTTTTTTTTTTTTTTTTTTTTTTTTTATTTTTTTAAGGTCAGGGTTTTGTTTTTTATTATTAACCCCCCANAAGGTCACGGTTATGCTTGTTAATATTAACCTCCCAAATGAAGCTTTTAGTGGCCTATTTCATCCCATTTGTGAAAGAAATGAGAATTTATTAAGAGCTCTCTCTTTCTCTAAATTTCCCATTACTAAATTAAGCATGGAAGTGTGGTTTTCTTTTTCCTCAGATACCATTTGTTTCCCAAAAGTAATTACAATATCAGCTTGATAAAGGCTGCTAGTAATTTTGTTAAGAAATTTTCTGAAAAAGAGCAGGAAAACTTAACAACCTAAGGGAATTGCCTGTGGAATGGGGTGGTCTCGGGAGACCCCCCCCTCCTACCCATTAGGAATTCTAACCACTGTAATTAGCAGCAAATTTCCCTATCTCTGTATGTTAAACAGGGAATTCATCTTCGTTTTTTTCTGCCTGGGGCAGAGAGAGACTGAAGGAAGGGAAATGTAGGGATGTGCCTGCCTGAGTTAAGCAGCCTTAGCTGCACTGGAAGGAAGTAAATCCACAAATTACACCACTCTCTGATTTATAACCTGTGCAACCCTGTCACAGTCAAGGGCCTTACTTCAGGTATAATCCAAGGGAAAATGCAAGTGCACAGGTAGATAGGAAACACCCAGGAAGAGAAGTTATGGGGTTATGGATGAGGTTGTTTAAAAACGAATGAATAAAAGATGAACATTTGCATTGTAGAGTTACTGTGCTGAGAAAACCAGTAACTTTTTGTGAGCTCTTTTACTGCCTCTGCAGTAGCAAACCTTATCTGAGTAAATATTTTCTGTGTCAGAAGCAGTGAGGAATTGGGAAGGTGATTACCACATAAGAAGACTGAAAATACCTTATATTGTGTGACAGCCATCCTCTGAGACTCATGATGAGCTTCTTCTTGCTGAACAGTAATCCTGCAGGAAAAGAGGCTGAAAAAAATAAAAGACATATTCATTGGTATAATGAATAACAAAACGGGATGCTAATAAAACCCAACAAATTGTCTTGCCTTATGCATTATGTTCCATTATTTGTTTATCTATCCACTTTATGAGCGTTTGTACAATTGCTGGTTTAAATGCTAACTTTGTGTATCCCCCACAAATGGTACTTAAGTAAATGGTCACTAATCTGTGCTCCTAATATTCCTAAAGTATGCACAAAAGCCACTAGAAAGTATTTCTAATGTTCTCCTAGGAACATGAATGTAGTTTATGTAATTATTTCCAGTGCATTTAGAAGGCAGATGATGAAGTTAGTTGTTTTCGTGAATTAAAAAAAAAAAGTTTTGTTCTAAATGTTTGCACAAACTTATGCCACAATATGACTCATGTTTGAAACTGGGCCTGAATTTATAACTATGTTTATATTAGTTTCTCTGGTTGTCATAAACTAATTGTGAGCTTTGAGTTTTAAATAAAAAGAACGAGTGATAAACTTTGTGGTTTAGATTCCTTTCTATTTTTCCGGTTCAACCACTACTAAAGAAAAAAACTGAGCTAAATTGTATTTTCAAATACTGAAAAAAGTTATTAATTTCAAATTATTTTCTTTCCTCTGTGATGCTAGCTGGAATGATAGAATAGAGAATGAAGAGTGAACAGTGAATTAGGGCACAAACTGTCATATGTGCCACTTAAAGCACCTTATTTTTAAAATCTGGGGTAAATAAGACTACTTTAGATTTGGCTTTGCACTTGCACATGAAAAAAAAAAAGAAAGAAATTAATTACTTTGGTGTCAAAAGCTTTCCTAATGCCAACTAATTTGCATATTTTCTGTTGTTCAATAAAGTAATTTTGTTCTGTGTTGAAGCACTAATCTAAAAAGACCTTGACTGTCTTTAGAGAAAAGAACAGAATAGAAAAACATAATCAACCCTTTTTCCTGGATTCACAGAAGGAGAACTGAGCTATCTGATCTTCAGCTGAGTGCTCCCTAGATGTCAGTTTCCCAGATGACCTTTCTTTTAAAATTATTTATGCTGCTTATACATCTTAAAACAACACTCCAGTCCAGCCATCAAGCCATAGCTAAAGCCCAGGGCTAAGCTAATTCTGAGTCAGAGGAACAGGATAATTTACAGAAAAAACAGCTGAAAAATACAGTGCTTTGAAAAGCAATGTTATGAGAAAATAGTTGCTATTCTACACTGAGATTTTAATGTATTTTTTTTTTCCCTTACAATCTGGACATTATCATAGCTATTCTTCCAGTGCAAGTATTATCACAAATGCTACATTTCTGACTGAGGTCTATTGGTTTCATCTGGGGAAGTGGAGAGTACCTGGTGAAGCTGGATGGAGTTTGTTGCATGAGATTTTTACCTTTCCATTGCTCTGAGGAACTACTGGCAATCTGACTGCTTTGGGGGAAGCCAGACCTCATCTGCAGTGCACCTTTTGTGCCATTAATAGATTATGTTAATTACATGCCTCAGAGGCTTCTTTTGGTCACCTCTAGAATCCAGAAAGCAATTTCTTTTCCCTTACTGCACAACAATGGTAGAGGGGAGAATGAAATGGGAAGGGGGTGAAGAGTTGAAACATCAGAGATGCACTTGGAGACAGCATGTATTGCTTCTAAAAATTCTCATCTGCTTTGTTGACATGTTTTTGTTAGACAGAGTCAAACTTAATGACAGCAAATGATATTTATCTGCTATTAATTGAGTGTAATGGCACTTTTCCTCCCCTGCTTATGTTAACAGTTTTCAAACTTCTTCCCAACATCATAGAATTTTAAAGCCACGGTGGTCCGTGCCAGGCCATCCTACAAGAGACTTAATCAGCTCCTGCTGGGAGACAGGGCCTGCCCATCCCAGGAGGATCCCACTGGGATCCAGTTCAGGGATGTCCTGGGTGAAGATGACAGCAGTGATGGGCCAGAAACTCACCCTTGGAAAGCCAGAGAGACTAAAAATATTGACAGCACAGTGTGGGTGTTCAGTTTCTTATAAAGTATCAGTGCTGCACATTTGTCATGATACTGAGGGAAGGCCAAGAACAGGGGCTGTGTGACAGATGGCATAGAAAAATCTGGAATGTACTTTTCAACTTTATGACTTTTTGGTACCAGCAGCAGAAAAATGTCTCAGGAGATTGTTAGCAGGGAAAAGAAATCATGTTCAGGAAAGAAATACCTTCTACTTCTCTGAAAGGAACTAAAATAACTGCTAAGTCATTATGCTCTGCTAAATCATCTGGGAAGGGATATCTTTTTCCTACAGAATTTAAAACAAGTGCTTAAGAATATGACATTTGTATGTTTGCACACACACGTCTGGCATTATTTATTTCTTATAAATAAACATGGCTGTCATAAAATCATTAAATAAAGAGAGTTTGGGCTACACTTGGAATCATCCCATAATGTTTGCATGCCTGTATATGAATAATATTTATCACTATGTGGTCTTGAGTATTTCATCATGATTTTGCATGGTTTGTATAATTGCATCATTATTTACCAAAAAAAGTGGTGTTGACAGAAGCAGGACAACTGAACTCTGGTGATGCAGTTAATTGCTGCTAGACCTTGTACCTCAGAGTGCATCCCAATTAATTTATGGCTTGGATCTTGAGGTACCTATCATCCAGCTGTAAATATACTCAAGTGTTTAGATGTGACTGTTGGAATAGCATCCAAATAAAGAACAACTTGATGATTTTGTATGGTGAGACACATGATTAAACTTTTCCCTATTTTATCTCATGAAAATTTTCACTCTAGGGTTTGTCTATTCAACTTTTGGTTCATAGTCTCTTCTGATATTTTCCATTATCCTACAGTATTGGAAAAAAGTGACAGAACTGAAATGGGTGGGTTTGTTTTGGTTTTAGTTTGGTTTGGTTTGGTTTTTGTTGTTGTTCGGTTGGGGGTTTTTTGGTTTTTTTCTCCTTTTTCTCTGCTTGGTTACAGTTCTTCACGGATTCCTTTGTCATAGATTTTAATTTTTAAATGCTGGTGGAGCATGGGTGCAGGCTGCCAACACCCATTAGCTTATCTCTAGGTATCTTATCTGTAGATCAGCCTGAGCATAAATATTATATACCTCAGCTCCCATACTACCTGTGTTTCCACATGAATGGCTTTATTTCTACCATGGAAAGAACTGTAATAAGGCCATTAAGTGACACAGAGCACCCTCCTGTTTAGTCAAAAGGAAGCACACAGCTCTGTGCTGCCTTTGTGTATTTTATACTGAATGTACACAAATCTAAAGGCTCGAGGTAAAAATATTCAAGAAGACCATAGCTTTTTCTCTTTCTCTTCTTACAGTATTTTAAAAACATTTCTCTTATGCTACCTCACAAAGGTCATTAATTTCTACATGGGATACTTGTGGTACCCTTGCTTCTCTCTGCAGGACAAATACTCATGGAAGCTAATTGTTCATAGCCACATTAGTCAAGAAGCCACCACTATTTATCCCAGATTGATCTCTTACTTCTTCTACCTTTTTCTTTCATTGCCCTGCTATTGGAAACACTGCTTGCTGTGGGTATTTCTGCGTGGTGACTGAGCACGTGCCACGTGGAGCTGCTTGACTAAGAGGTTTTGCCTGAACACCTGGAAAGCTTTCAGACCTGAATTCCTTCCTTTTCTACTCTAGGCATGTAAATCCCCATTGAAATAGGACTTGGATTTCTGTGTACTTCTTTGTGTCAGGCTTTTACTGTTCTCCTTGTACATAACACTCCAACAGGTAAAAAAACACCAAAACCCTTACAAAATCACAACTAGACCTAGATATAGCTATTCTGATCCGAAAAGCCCTGTTTCTGAGAGAATGACTGTATTTCCCAGTTGAAATTTATTTCTAAGCTCTGAACAGCTTAGAATCAAAGCAATCAAACCAACCAGGCTACACTGCTGCTTCATATTTCCAAGAAATAAATCCTTAGTGTGCCAAATGTGTATCTTCAGGGCAGCAATATGAGGGGAAAAGAAATTGATTCCAGCACTTCTAAAAATGTTTGACTAAAGTACTTGGCATCTTCCACAGCAGGTAGAAAATCACAAAACATTTAAACCAAACTATCTCAATACCGATTTATTAAAGTAGTTGTATCATCAGAGGTACCAAAGGGAAAATTAAACCAACTACCTTTATAAAATGTATTAAACTAATTTATTTTACTGCACCTCAGCAGGAGGAAAAAAATAAAATGAGGACAAGCCTGCCACCAGTAATGAATAAAAAACACTCCCCAGCAGGAAGGAAAAGAAGCAGAAGGAGGAAAAACAACCCCATAAGATTGAAGGCAATTCGTCATAAAGAGTACCATGTGGAACATGACAGCTGAGGTCAAAACAGGTGCACCTTTGTAACTACATGCTGATGTTCATTCAGACGTGGCAATTTCATCTTATTATCAGCATGGTCTTACAAAAATTTCTCTTTGTGTGCATTAAAAGAAGCTGAAAAGTCATCCCACCGAGACAGCTTAGTCATTTTCAGTGTAACACTGTTGATTTCCATGGAGTAGTAAGACAGGGCAAATACACCTGCGTTGGAAACACTGCCCTCCAGGGCTCTGGGGGTGTTACTGTCTCTCTTTGTAATATCCCAGCTGTTTTCAGGAAGGGATTTGCCTTGCTGTGCTGCCAGCTTGAGCCTCTCAGTATCATTCAGAACATTCCCAAAGGGAAACACTGGCAGGTCAGTGTCTATTCAGCATAGAATAGTTCTCTCTAAAAACAGCAGCCCATCAGCTTCTTGTTTCTGGAAAATCTTTCTCTTTGAGAGATAAGAAAGAAAAGGAGTGCTAGATAGGCACAACTATTAACAGAATGGTCTTCAAAATGTTGTGTGTGCTGTGTCTGGGAGCTGAGATCTTCTTTAACTGCACTAATAGGATATAAAAATATTAAATGTGTATTTCACCAATTTTTTTTTTCTGTAAACATACTAATCTCAGCCATTTCCATTTAATTTATGTGTCTCTGTTGTGCCTAGAAGCATGTGTTTACTGCTGTACTAACTTCATTAAAGCAATTCTCACTAAATTGTCATCAGCTGTCTCAGTTTAATGTAACATCAAAGGTGTAGCATGGACAATATGTGTGCACACGTGCCAGGCAGCCACAGAGGCACAAATTCCTGTTACACAGCTGGTAGAGGATCCTGCCAATAGTGTGACACTGAACAGAGAGCATCTGCACAGGAGTGGTGGTATTGATGTAGACCACTTAGCACATTTAGCCTTGTTTGGGGAAGAAGAAAACTAACATGAAAATCCTGGGGAACTGAGAGGAACAAGCCTGGATGGAAGCTTCCATGAGAATGCTTTTTTTATCATTATTTTGGCCATATGGGATGGAACAATGGGTCAGCCACCAAAGCAGAATATCCTTGTGTGAGCATTCCTCAGTGTCCAGGGAAGAGAGTTTGGGGTTTTTCTTGCTGTGGAACTCATAACTGTGGAATAGCCAATCAGTGTCATGTCACCCAGTTACCTGTGGATGGTTACAAATACTCTAACTTTTCACAGAATCATAGAATGGTTTGGGTTGGAAGGGACCTAAAGATCATCTTGTTCCAACCCCCTGCCATGGGCAGGGACACTTTTCACAAGACCAGGTTGCTCAGAGCTCCATCCAACCTGGCCTAGAGCACTTCCAGGGATGGGGCATCCACAGCTTCTCTGGGCAACCTGTGCCAGGGCCACACCATCCTTAAAGTGAAGAAGTCCTTTCTAATATCTAGTCTAAACCTACTCTCAGTTTGAATCCATTCCAATCCCCTTTTCCTGTCAGTGCACACTCTTTGCATCCCTGATATCTTTCCCTCTGTCCTAGAACCCAGCATGGGAACTGGTCTGGTTTTCCAGCCTCCTGTTTTCTTCATGAATGTTCAAATACTGCTTTCATTGCCATCAGTCCAATGCATGAAAATACCTAAATGTGAGGGATTTTTGCAGCCAGCAAAGAAAGGTTCACCAAGTATCAGTATAAAATTTAAGTGAGAGCTCTTTGTCATCTTCTAAAATACTAAACTTAAAAATGTTCATTTGCTGTTACGTGCAGAAAGAGGGAGCTGATTATAAAGCTTCAAGACTGCATAAGGGAGGTGATATGATAGAACTGTATGAAATCCATACTCTTCCAAATAAGTTCTGCCAAAAATAAGGTATTTTTTAAAGACACCTGAATTTTTATTTTACCTTGATAAGTAATTTTGCATTAGCTGTCAGCTTTGCAACAATTGGCTGTAATATTTTTGACACGCTTAAAATTATTTGTGATGGAAAAGTTGTAAAAGGTGAGACTGTCAGTATTCCCACATGAAAAAGCTATTTTTAATTTCCATTGTATTCCAGAGTTTTCAGGTGAAAAATATTTGTGTTTTCACAATGAATCTTCAGTGGTACTTAAAAGGAAGATGCAGGGAAACCATTTTATGATTAAAGTGAAAAAAAGGAAACTAATAAAAGGTCCTTGGCAAAAACTAAAGAAACATTCTTAAGAGAAAACACTAATGGCTGAACTTCAAGGGTTAGTTTTAGGGCTACAGTCATTTCTTACAAGTGACTCATAAGATGGGATGAAGAGCAGAATATAAATTTGCTTATGTCATAAAATGAATTTAAGATCAAGCAGTCTAAATGGCATTGGTAGAATTCAACAGGATTTGAACAGATTAGAGAGTAAGGCTATAAGGGAGAGAGACAGAAAAAAATTGCTACACTATGGAAGTGCAACACATGACATTGATGCATTTTATCACTCCAGGTCTAAATAGCATAGCTTACAAAGTGGTATCATGGTCCCTCATATAAATCTATTTTTCTAATACAATTTATAAATCTTTACAGCCCTGTGAGCTGGCAAAGCCCGGCTCCATAACGAACGGGCCGTGTCTGTAACGGAGCCGCTCCGTAGTGCAACCCTTAGCGGGTGGAATTTATGAAATGCTCTGTGCTGGGAGAATTACAGCATCCTACCCCATGTCATCCTCAATGTGTGCAAACAGGATTCTGCCCCCCAGAACCTGCCACCCGTTAATGTTCTGCTGCTCAGAGGGATAAAAAATTAAACAGATCTCACAGGGCCAACTTCATGTGAGACCAGTCAGCCATGGTGAGCGATGTTAAAGTAATGCTGGGGAGGAGCAGTGATTTTAGGGTTTAAGGAACTGGAAAGCAGGCCTATTCCTTCCTTCCTTTTCTGTAGATGCTAATAAAGTCTTCAAGAAGCATCTCCTGGCCTTTCTGCATCAGGAGATGAGGAAGAACCTGCTTTGTTAAACTTGATGAAAATCAGTTATGTTTCCCTTTTCAAGGAGCCCTCTCTGTTACGTGCAGCTTGGCAGAAGAATTGATGTGTGTTCTCCTTGCTCTGTTTCATGGCAGAACATTTGCAGTGATGGTGGAAAAGCTATTCATGCTATTGCACAAGAGAATTATCAATTTTGTGGGCTTCATCTTGTATCTTTTTCAAACTAGAGTAATTCTGCGTTGTAATAATTGCATGTTACATGCCAGAAAGTTCTTGGAAGTGATTTAAAATTGGGACATGGTAACCTGGTTCTACAAACACTTCCAAAATCAGTATTTTCTGAGCAAACTTAAATACATGCTACTAGGAGAAAAACACTGAGAAAAATGTAGAATTTAAATCTCACCTGAAAACATGTAGGTTATCTCTTTTTCCTATTGTTTAACAAATTTGCTTAGGGATTTATTTTTCAGGTAAGGCTTCTACCTTGAACTTCCAAAGACAAGAGAGCACATGTGCTTTCAAGAGCTTCCTTTTACAAAAGATTGTAAATTTTTTTTTTTTCCCTCCAATCCAGCTGCATTTTGTTTCTTCTCTGCTTTTCTCATTTGGTTGTTCCTAGGTCATTGGTGTGCATGCAACCTGGAGATGCACAGGCAAAACTAAAACCCAGCCTGTTGTATGCTTAAAATGTTTCATTTACACGCTTTCCTGACTCCATGCAAAGCCTGTAAATGGAGATCACTGGATGATAGCAGCCTAGCTATGGCCCTGATGATAGGGAATGAGTATATGTGCTATTTTTCCTAAGGTATGCAGATATATTTTGCAAAGACGGAGTAACCCTGAGTCAATGACTGTGGAACATATGATTCAGTGGATAAAAGCTCAGTTTCCTTTGGTTCTAAGTGCAGGAGTAGGACTTTGAAGAAGTTATTTGTGATAGTTCATATGAGCACTTGCACTGCTCTGAAATTCTTTTTTTATCTCTAACACAGAGCAAGAAGCAAGCAGGCATTGTGGTGCCTGCAATTATCTAAAAGAGCTCCTCTCTGTGTAAAAGTTGCTGCAAGTTTATCTTGAGACTTTGTGCCAGTTTGTAAGCATTTATAGCACTCCCATTCCCTTTGTGCTTTCTGGGTATTTCTAGGTTGCCAAGTTGCCTACACAAACTAATACAAAATCATCTGAGCCCCACTTACTCCTCTGACACTTTGACAGTGGATTATTGTATTCCTCTCTTGTTTCCCTGCTGTTCAGGTACTTTCTGTTCTGTGGAGTGAGTAATTCAATGCTTGTAGCCCCTCCTGCCCCCACCTCCCTATGGATGCTTTTCATGTCACTCTTTCTTAAGCAAGGGGGAGCCCATAATATTCCTCTAGGACTGTTGCAGGAGGAGGAATGAAGCCTCTGGGTCTATTGAAAATCTCTTTGCTCAATGCCTGCAGGCAGTGTATGCCCAAGGGGGTGAAGAAGAAGCATGGGATCATGCTGAACATTTTGGGGTTTCGCTGAGAGTGGTGGCAAAATGTCTGCACTCACAGTTTATTTAGTTGTGTTTGAATGATTTGCTATTTCTGGACTTTGTTTCTAACTGGAGCAGAGGTGCAGGGCATATTGTACTGGGGAGCTGGACCCCTAAGGCCAGGGACCAGGGGATATCCCAAGCAGCAGAATTGATGCCTGGCATCGCACCTTGAGAATGAACCCAGAAGGAGAACCAAATACAATTATTATTATCAGGAGACATCCAGATCTAGTTGCATGTGAAAGATATGGATAAACATATTTGTTAGTTACTTTGCACTCACGCTGGCACTGTACAATTTGCTTTTCTCCTACAAGGCTGTACAAAAGGTGCAGTGATCATGTTTCAGATTTAATGTACACAAAACGGTATTTGATTGAAGGAATAATTTATCAGTGCTATAAATCTGTTAATGCAAGGTAAAAGCCAAAAGATTCAGAAATTTGGTCACATATAATCTTGGAATGTAATTGAAATATCAGTTTTAATCTAATTTTAGCATCTCTGCCACTTGCTTCTGAAAGCATGCAGTATAAATATGGGTATGTACTGGAGGTTTGTTAGAATGTATTTTCATGTGTGACTGTGAGAGGAGAAGTCAAGATGAATCAGTTTTACTATAGTGCCATGTGATGCTCTACCATGGGCCTTTTTAAACCCTGAAGCAGTTTTTATGTTGTTGAGGTTTTTACTGAAGATTAGAAGCAGAGAGGAGGATTCATCAGCAAAGAGATGAGATGCTTCTCATTCACTTTTGTTTCTTTTATTGAGATTGATGTTGCACAGGCTTCTCCCCTTACGTAACTCAGTTGTTCTATCTGATCTAAAAAATTAATTAAGTCCATTCTATCTATGTGGAAAAAAAGTACATGGATTAATTTAAATCTCATAACAATATGCAACCAGAAGCAAGAAAAGCAATTAATACTTTAAGTTAGAGATAAGCCCCAAAATTTGTAACAAAGTTCCTAACCTATTGTGAATTTACTGTGAGATTACATCTGTATGCAGTCATGAAACATGGTGTTCCAAACACTGTTTTGCCTGAGAAATATCCAGCTTTTATGCATGTAAGAGGAAAACTCTCTTTGTCTTGTTTGGGGAGGGTAAAGAGTCCTCTCCACACTCAAATTGCAGCATATATTGCTAAGCCATGTGCTCTTTCTGGAAAGAAACATCTGCCAGTAGTGCTCTCAGCTGTGCCTTACCTGCAGCAAACTAGGGTTTGTTTTTTTTTTTCTTTTAGTGGCTAAAGTCACGTTTCCTCCATTGGCTGAAACTTCTCCAGTATTGTCCTAAAATATTCGACAACTAGATTTTCAGTAACAACATGGCCACTCTAACAGTATTCAATGCCAGGCTTTGCTTGCAGGACTTCTATAGAGAAAGTTACTGAGATTCCCAGATCCACCTGTTTGTTGGTTGGTTGGTTGGGTATTTTTTCTGTGTAATGGCACAGCTACTTAAGGGGGTAAATTTGTTTTAACACCTAACTTATATGTGTAAGGAAAAAAAAAAACAAAAGCTTTTAGTGGAGCAGACTTACGTAGCCAGCTCAGTTTGAAGACTTGATAGTAACTTTTGAAACTGGATGGAAATATGAAATCAGGTCTTGATGAGGATGGAGATCTAATCCTAGAAAAGCTACAATTCACTTTCTGTACACAACTGAAAGTCCCCTCTTTTGATACAAGGATTTTTAAAAGCAGTCAAATTCCACAGTGCTTCTGGTTTTGAAACGTGTCCGAGTTTGTTCATTATGCTGGGGAAAACTGGAAAATCTGGGGGAGAATTTTATATTATTGGAGGCTAATATTGTACTACTCTGCATTTTAGACACTCTAGTCAGTAACCAGGACCTTACTTTTCAGGGGTCTGCACAAAAACAGAATCAAAGGGTGACCTGTACCCTTAGTAGGGTTGAAAGAAAAAGTAACTCAATAAATAAAGGGAGTCATTAAAGAGGAAATGAAGGGGGGGAAATGGCATAATATTTGTCATTATGATAGGCAGTTTTGTCAGTGGTCATGCTGTTTTCAGAGAGAGTTATAAAGCAGAATTTTAATGAAGCAATCAAGAGTTTTATGGGATGCTCCTCCCACAGATCACGAAAGAGACCTTGAAAGTGTACAGCAAAAATCATTTCCTTAATCTTTCTTTTGTTAATTTTTCCTTCCTTCTCATTTTGCAGTTCCAGTTAAATTGCAGATTATCCAACTTGACCACTGACTACAGCAGGCTGTGTGGTAAACCTGATATCTTGTACCTGCCTTTGGATGGTCAGAGGAGGTTTTCTATGTCATGTTAAAAGCCCAATTCAAAAAGCAAAAACAGCTTCCTTGTTTTTTCAAGCACTGTTGTGTAGTGCCACAGAGGTTCAACCCTTATCTGTGTCTGTTCTGGATAGCACTTGATAAAGATGACTGAGGGAACAATTTTTCCTGCCAGTGCAATACTCCCTGGAATGATAAGCTCTGGCTAGTGAGACTAAGTGGGTAACTTCGATGAAATCCCTGTTACATTACCACAGAGAATGTCCTGCCCTGGAAAATGAGTGAGCTAAATGATCTAGTAAGTATTTTTCACCTGTAATTCCTTGCATATTAAGTACTCTTTCCAAGCTTTTCCTTCCTTTTCCAGCTAAGGTGAAAGCCTTGGTGTTCCTAAAAGTAACAGCAGCAAACCTTGTTTTCCCGAAGGTGCAAGGATCTTTCTTGCCCAGAGGAAATCTCAGCTGCAGTTTTGTACTGGGAGAGCTTTTTTGGGGGAGAGAGAAAACTGCTACGTGTTGCTTGCTATGGCAGCTGGATGTATGGGAGGAAGGGAATTAGCAACACTGATTCAAGCCCTGCAGGAAAAAGTTTCCCCTTTTCCAAGATATAAACATCCATAGCAGGTGTTGTGTCGTCCGGGATTCAATTTCTTTTCTAAATCAAGTGAACTGTGCTACAACAGTTCGGAGGCAGTTTAAAAGTATTCTCTCAGGTCAATTTTGGCCCCGATTGTAAAATTCTAACAAGTGTTCATATTAGTCTTTACTGTTGCTGAGGGTATTTTCTCACTCTATCCTTTTGTGAGCTTTTTATTTTCCCTCTGCTGATCTGAAGTGCAAACACTATTTGTATAGTGGCTTACATCTAAAATCAGGGAGAAAATGGACCTACTCTGAATTCAGTTTCAGAAAAAAAGGTACATTTTCTTACTTCCTTTTCATGAGTTCCGTGCAAAGGATAGCAGAGGGCACAGTGAAAAATATCTCCAATGTGTAAATCTTCAAAGGGCACCTGAAGAATCTCTAGTAGGATCTTTACATGGCCCTACCACTTTCTTAAATGTACTTTGCAGATGCAAAGGGAGCTCCCTTTATTGCTTTTCCCAAGACTGAGGTTGTTGGTAGTGTTGCATTGCTTCTAATGTATTTTGTTTAGCTCCTTTCTCATGAGCGTGTACCAGAAGGCATCTTGTACTTCCATAAAGTAAATTGAGTATGCAAATATCCTGGTCAGAGGTGTTTAAAAAATGCTTTGGGGAACAATTTTCAGTAAAGTAAATAAATTTTTAAAAAGTTAAATCTAATCCAGTCCATTTATTGACAAGTGTATCTAGTCTTTCACATCCTAGTCTTTCACATTTCTGTGCAGACAGTAACTGTCAACATAACAGTCTTTTGAGATATGCTGGCTGCCAAATATTATCCTGGTTGTAAAAATGAAAGAAACCAATGCAGAAGCACCAGCCAGGCACAGATCCATTAAGAGGGTAAAACTGTCTGTCTGCTTTACACACAAGGCCACCTCCTGCATGCATCTGTGTGTGCTTATGTGTGCGTGTACATTCACATAAGCACAAGATGTGCATGCTCTTTGTTCCCAGAGGAAAAAGGTGCATTCTCCCTGCTTTCCTCAATAAATCTGGATGTGAGGGAAGATGCTGACAATTAGACACTCGGAGCAGCTGTGGAGCCTCTGGCTATCTGAGACAGCTTTAACCCCTGACTTACCTGCAGTTGCACAGGGCTCATCTACTTTGTTTAAGGCTCTGGAATCGGCCTCTTGTTTTCCCCACTAGCACTCTTTCCTTGATGCATGAGGAATGAATCCATGTGAACTCCCATACAGCTTTCTTCAAAGATGTGGGTCAGGTTTTATTCCATGAAGTTAAGGCACATGAAGTTAGTTTTGGTGTGTAGCTAGACAGTTTTGTCTTTTCATACACCAGCAGGGTTCCAGCCCTGTTTGACTTCCTCTTCCACTGCAGTCATTGCTTATATTTTAGATAAGATTTAACTGGCATAGTTTTGGGGTTTTTTAATCATCTCTGGAAACAAAAAGGCTAAAACAGGGTCCTAATTGTTAATGTAGAGACAAAGAGGAGACTACAGCCTGTAGGGGTTATGAACAGGGGACAAAGGAAAGACAACCATTGACAGGTAGTCAGAATTCATGTCAATCTCATTATAATCTGTAGTGTCAACACAGTAAGTAAAGAGTGGAACAGGAAGAAGAGCACCTTAACATCATGATGGCTGTTGTGATGATTCCCTCTCCTGTTATGGCATGTTCATGCAGCTCTAGATACCTCCAGATGTTCAGGAAGATAAAAATAACACCTGTTTCTCCATGAACAAAGGAAGACAAAGTTTAGGGCTACAAGAAATTGAGCATTTTTAGAAATGTCTTCTTGATGAAGGGGAAATCAACTCAGGCAGGTGGTAATATATTTGAAAGGTGGATCATAAAAGGAGGCATAGCAAGGTTATGCAAGGTGCTAACAGGTTGATAGACCCTGGGAAGGTCAGCACTGGTAACAGAAAAGAAAAAGTAATGGAATGGTGCAAACAAAAGATACGAGGATAACTTTTTGTTTAATGAGATGGGCATAATTCAGGTCTCTGCTCTTAGCTTTTGAACTGTGTTGCCTCATTCCTGGTCATTTACGGCTCCCTAAATGTGCTGCTTTTTTAAAGCTATTTGTGGAATTACTTTGTGAGAAGCTTTCCTATGTGTTTACTGTTTAGGTTTTGATCACTCCTCTGATTTTAGATATGTCATAATTCAAGTGGATACTAAATAAAGCTTTAGGATTGGATAGTTTCATATACTAAAAGAACTCCACCTGCAACCCTCAAAGTCACAGTAACTATTATTCAGACCCAAAGAACGCGCTTACTCTGAAGAGCTTTCTGATTTATTAATGGTAAGGACTACCTCAGGTAGATCCAGAGTCAAACTCAGAACATTTAGGAATTCTCTTATCATCCAGATGTTTTGAATTTGTTCAGGTTTTGCTAGAAAAGCATCTTGGATTTTCAGTAAGAGAAGCTCCTTTTATCCCCTTCTGGGATAATATAATTAGACAGATTACTTAGGCAGTGTCTTTTGGTTTCCCTTTGGCCTAGCTTCTCTCTATC
Organism: Rhipidura dahli; assembly: GCA_013399225.1. Classification (NCBI taxonomy): domain Eukaryota; kingdom Metazoa; phylum Chordata; class Aves; order Passeriformes; family Rhipiduridae; genus Rhipidura; species Rhipidura dahli. The sequence goes on from VXAC01007801.1 coordinate 1,681,182, forward strand.
CTCTCAGTGTCCTGTGGATCTACATAAAAATTGTTGATTAATTGTCAGTAAGACAAGAAAAAAAATAGATTTAGTTCAGGATGGCTCTTGTGTCACTGGGGCTCAGCTGACTTTGTTCAAACTAGGCTCAGACCAAAAATTCATAAGGAATAGTGAAAAATTGCCACAGGAAGGAAAATAGAGTTTTACTCTACTGGATTTTAATTTAAGACATAAATGAAGAAGTGATTTTTATCAATAATGTAAATTCCAATTTAGTTTCACAGATGAAGTAGAACTCAAATACTAAGTTTTCTTTACGACTTTGTGATCTTGAGAGCTACCAGGCAAGGGAAACTCCTTCAGGCCAAGTGAAGTATACTTCTTTTCTAATAAAGGGGTCTAATCTCTATGCATTGCTTACCCAGAGTAACTTCTGACTGGATCTTTGGGATTAGAATCTGGTTGTGTCTCTTTACTTCATGTAGAAATTAAGCGTGTTCAAATTAAGTGTGAAGTGACCCCTTGTAATATTCCAGAATGCTTATTAACTAACATCACAAGACCAAGCAATACTTTATAGCTTTGAATTTGATTTTTATTCTCTTAAAATTTGCAAATATTTCTTTCCCTCTTATTTTCCCCTTTCTAAGTTTGACTTTTTACAGTTTCCTCTGTCTTACTAAATGGGATTTTTGCTGCCCATTTTTTTGTGTTTCACTTTGCAAGTGAAAACTGGGAATAATAGTGATGTCTGTGCTCTTTCTATTCCAAATTCTACCCGTTGCATGCATAAAGTAATAGAAGTTAAAAAAAAAATCATATAAACATTAATTTTGTCTTCTGGATAGGCAGTTTACCTGCTCCATCTACACTGATTTCCAGTTACCTAAAGAAATATCATTTACTTAGCCAAAGCTCCCTGGAAAACTAGGGGCTTGGAGACAGCATTATTCCTGCCCTCCCAAAATGCCATTTCACACTTGTGCCTCTTGCAGCTTTTATCTCCAAGAGCTGAAATAGGACAATAGTTTTCAGTGGTCAGCTGGGCTTTATTCCAAAGTGCCCATCACACAAGAGGAAGCACAGGCAACAGTGAGAGTCACTGAAGAGAGAGCATTTCAGAAAAACAGTCCAGGGATTTTTCATCTTGAGTGCTTCCACATGGTCACAAACGTTTGGGTGTGTTATTTTTGTGGGACTATTAGTAGGGTGACATGAAAAATTGGCACAATGAATATTGTGTGCATGCATGCTTGAATTTTTTCTCACGAGTTCTCAGTTTCAAAAAGAACTTTCCTAAAGCTTCATATTTTTACAAAAAGGAGTAAAGTAATACTCAAAAATTGCAAACTGGTGAAAAGCTAGTAAATAATTCAGTAAACACTTCTCAACTCTGTGATTAATCTCTCCCCCATTTTATTGGCTGCAGCCTTGGTGGGCTCTGGTTAAACTAAAAGTGGTTATGCTGTGGAGCAGGAGAGTTTGCAGGCAGACACTTGCATGTGGAATTATTGGACTATCTTATCAACAGAAAATAGCACTTAGAAATCTTCCTGCTGTGAAGGGACAGCAGAAGCAGCGACCCACAGCCCTGCCAGTAATCATCTGCTAGGGCGTGGGGAGCAGTCTGTCAGCTCTGTGGATTCAGCTTTTGCTTCTGACTGCTCCTGGTGGTGATGTTCCTGTGAAGTAAATTAGGCATAGAGGGAAGTATGATTATTTTTCCTATCCAGAAGAAAAGTCTTAAGGGAGGCCATAAAAACAGGCTGAAAATATATTCCTGTGGTACAGTCAGCGAGAGGTAAGACTGCTGCTGTGATCTGAACTTACAGGAGTATTCGAGTAAAAATTTTATACAGCCAGAAAACTGTAGGCAGATAAAACAATCACTCTTTCATGACTTGCAGTGGACAAACTACAGTCTGACTAGGAGCTTGAATCTGTGCCTTGGTTTACACAAAGCCTGGGCATGATTCTGCACGTCCTCGAATGCCACGCTGTGGTTTGTGTCTCTGTGCTTGATGAGCACACGAGCTCGTCATGAAGCAAGAGGCCTTTCAGGTGGTGCTTCCAGCAGGTCAGTTTTGGTTTGGCAGTTCTAAATAACAATCTCCATACAATAAAACTAGAGACAGAAGTGTTTCTTGGTTGTATCACTACCTTTTAAAGCTTGTTATTGGTTGGTGCAGTGTTTGAAGGTATCTGTGGGCAGGATAGAGAGGGCACAGCTTTGGGAGAATGGCTTGGGTGCTTCAGCACATTCCAAAGAGATCCCTAAGATGCAGGAACTTTCAATTGCTTCTGTCCTGCTAAAGGAGACCTTGCAGATGGCTCTGCAAGTGTGCTTGCCCTTTGTCAGAAGAAGCAACATGACACAGAGGCCAAACTCCGAAAAGCAGGGCCAAATCTGGAGCTGGTGTAATTCAGTGTAGTTCTTTCTGGGGGCTGCAGGGCTTGGCTGATCTGCTTCAGCTGCCTGGTGTACAATGGTGCTGAAAGCATTTGGTGTAGTAATTATGAGTGATTGCTGTCAGATGACAACACATGGCAACATTTGGTTTGTTTTAATTCATTAACAGATCCTCTCTGACAGTGTAACCTAGCCAGGGGTTAGTAACATAATTACAAAAAAAAAAAAAAAAAAAAAAAAAAAAAAAAAACAAAAAAAAAAANACAAAAAACAAGGGACCAGAAAACTGTGGGTGAGATATTTTACTGTCTGCTTAAGCAGCAGAGAGGGGTTACAAATGGGTTGAAAATCTCAGTTCTTTCCAGAACTTCCAAAAAAATGCATGGGATAGCCAAACAATTTAGGCAACTCTGCACAGACACTCCAGAGGGCTGCTGTCTAGAAGGAAAAAGAAGGGAACCTGTTCCATCTACTACCATCCTTACCCCTCGGGGTCACACAGCGTAAGGAATCCTCTCTGCTTATCTGAAAGGGTGTTTTATAAACTGAGAGGATCAAAAAGAAAGTTTCCTGTGCTTCCCTGGTAGTTTTCTGCTGGAAGAAGAGCTGCTGATAGTCTGTAAATTCTGAAGAGTTTCTTCCCCCTTGGTTGCTGTTTTGCAGCACGTCACACATGGCCATTATGTTTGCCCTCCCTTTACAGGCTATGTTCTATGCTGCTTTCCATACTATACATTTTCCTTCTTTTTCATGCTTGACAATTTGCACTACTTCATTCAAATAATTTTTGTTATCTACAATTTGTCTTAAAATGAGTCAAGATGAAACTGAGGCATTGGTAGCAATGGCAAAAACAAAAAAAAAAAAAGAAAGGTCAAAAGCATGTTGTGTCTGTAGTGAATAACATAAAGAAAATATTTTAATGGAATTCTAAAGTTTATTGTAAGCAAAATCAGAATTCTATGTGGGTACAAGCATTTTATGTAAATATGCAATTAGATGTGTAGAACACTGCTTCAACATTATAATTGCAGAGGATATGTATTTTTTTAACTCTGGAATTAACAGTCATAATGTTGCTCACATTAAATCTGTTTTGCACCATTATTTCCAGTGGTCAGGCTGATGCACTCACGCTGAACAAAAAAATCACTTTATCTGTCTGTGAGTGAGCCAGGTTTTGAAATTAAAACAATAATTGGGCATACCTGCTGTTTTCACCACTTCTGTTGAGACTCCTGATTTTGAAAATGGATGTCAGGTTGTTTAGCAGTGATTTCTGTGAGACTTTCACATGGAAATTCCTGACAAATTTAGAATTCCATGTGCATAGGCTGACTCTGCCTTGTCTGTACAGTGCATCTAAAGAACACCAGACACTGAAATAATTGATGAAAACGGAAATGTGGCAGATGTTTGCCCAATCCTTTGTCTTCCTTGTCCATTTAAAGTAGTTTTCTGTGGCTGTTGCTCATTATGTGTTTGCACATCTGCCATTGTGGAGCCTGTAGACAGCACTAAAGGGAAGCTGGTGAACAGTAATAGACTGGAAGTTTTCCTCTCTGAATGGAAAGCATTCATTTCCAGGCACATCACTTGAGAGGAACTTTGGGGTTTAACAGGTTCCTGAAAGTTGCAGCAATACAGAGGAAAAGTTCTCCAGTTCTTTGGTAGGAGTAATATAAAGTCCCCCGGTGCAGTATTTAGTAGAAGTAATTCTTTTTCAGGTCTTATCTTCTTTCTAATAATAGAGCACAAATCTGGACAGATCAGCCAACAGCAAAGCTTTTCTGCATCTTAAACATGGTGTCTATTTGCATATATAGGTATGAGCTGTGTAGAAGTGGTAGCTGGAACCTCTCAAGTAACTGAGCTCATGCAAAATCCTGAGCCCTTTGAATCCCTAGTAGAATATTATATACTGACATGCTACCCAGGTACTGAGTTTGACAGAGCTAATAATACTATTTATATGTATAATTATTGAAATTACCCATACTCTTTGGGTTTAATGGTGTTCAGTAAATTGGCATGCATAATTTATACATCGCTGCTGTCAACCATCAATCCCAGTGTGAGACAGCAACCTATAAACTGAATGGCAGAATAAAGTGTTTATGAGTTTATTCAGGACAAGATCACCATAAACTATGACACTGGAAATTTTCATCTCAGTTTTTCAGTATCTGTGGGAAGTAGAATGCTGTCTATGGGATTTCATTTGTTGCATTACTGTAAAACCTCTTCAATAAACAATTTAGGAGACAACAACTACAGCCCTCTTCAAAAAAGACCCTAGGGACAGGATTTATTGGAGAAGTCAGTGTTACCATTGCTGCTTCAATTTTTGCTATGGCTTAATTTCAGCCTCTTATTGAAATGTCAGTCATTTAATAATGAAATGGAATCCAAAAAATGTACAAATGGATACACCTTTGAGGCTTAATCAAGAGATACAGTAGGCAAACCAAATTCAACTATTATTATGATAATTTAGAATAACAATTAAGACTCTCCAATTCTACATTTAAACAAGAAATGCTTAAAATAACAATTGTCTTCACACATCTGAATATGCATCTGTGTTCTTGAAATTACTTTATTATTCATGATATTAATCAAAATGGCAGGGTACATTACAGAGGATTCAAATGGCCCAATCTCATTTCATGGGACTCGCTACAAAGTGCTATTAGTATTATGTTTTCATTTTTATTTTGTGAATGCAATAAACAACTAATAATTCAAGATGTTCTGAATTTTTTTGCAAGGTGCCAAGTGCTGAAAGCAGTGATTAACACAAAATGAGGAAATCTAAAAACAGAAACTGCTGAGTTATTTTTGGCACTCTCTAATGAATAAATGGATTGTTTTCAATGTCTGTCAATGAGTACAAGGGAATGTGAACTGTGAGTTGGAATATACTGCTTCATTTTAGCTTGTTTTTAACCAATAACCTAAATCTAAAGAATTGAAAAAAACAATGATGCTCATATTCTCATAGATCTCAAATTCATGCTTCTCATAGAAGCAAATTATCTGCACTTAATCAGTTAAACAGATTTTTGTTAAAAATACGTTTGGATTTTATATGTGAATTTCTATGACTGAATGCTGGGTCATGGCTAGGGGCTACTTATCAAGTTAAATGTTAGTAGGGTTTTTTCATTACTTCAAAATACTTCTTTGGCCTCAAGTTATGGCAGTGAAATAGCTTTCCTTTGATGACTGTTGATTTGAACCACTGTAAGATCACACAGAATGGCTATTAGCCCAAGGAAGAACATTCAAAGGATGTGAAAAAAGTAAAGGCTTCATTCCAAATGGGAAAGCAATCACGGTACAAATGCATTTGTGATCAAGGTTGTGATACCACATCAAGCAAGTAGGGTGAGGATAATGCCTGCCTACTAAGCAATCTGGATAAAGCATTGCTTTTGTGGCAGTTCCAGCATCCTGTTCTGAACAGGAGTTTGGACAAGACTTCCTGAAATCCCTTCCACTCCAAGTTGTCCTGTGGTCCTAACCTTGAAAAGGATAAAGGCAGTTCATGGGTGTGATAGTGATGATAGCTAATGACTAGCACCTCATGAATGTTTTTCAGAAGTTTACTTGTTCTAGTTTCTTACATCTTGCCATTCTTAGTGGCGAAATTTAATTTACTGGGCCATATCAGATATCAAAAAAAAAAATAGTATAAAAATTGTATAAAAACCACGGTACCTTATATACTTTCTGTTGAAACCATCCTCTGCTGTTTTTACAGTCAGAAGGGGGAATCAGTCCATTTTATTTCATTAAGTATCTGGCCACTTGCAGGGGTGGTTCCTCCTCTGCTGGAAGAGACTCTTCAGACAGACCTGTTTGAAGTGGGTTTAGATGAATTTCTCAGATATTGATGCCCACCATACACACCCTGGTCCTCAGCCTGGACCACCAGGCACAAAATGTCATGCACACAAACATGATGTTTCTGGGCAAAGAGAGCTGTGCTGTCAAAAAAGCATTTTAGCAGCAAAGTTTGTGACTTCTTGTTATGCCTCTAAAGTATTCCATATAGTTTGTGTGAGTGACAGGAAAAGGGACAGATTTGTGTGCTAATCCGCTGCTTGTGAAAGAAAGGCCATAGTTTTATCTGAATCCTGTTGAAAATCACATTTAAATTTACTACAGTGTCCAGCAATATCATTTATAAGTAAAGCTCTGCAACAAAAGCCATGGTGTCAAATCCAAGATGACAATCAGATCCTACGTGTGAAGACCTTTCAGATGAACTTATTTCAAACCCAGGTTTTTGTGTCTTCCTGATGTCAGGAAGAAGCACAAGGACAAGCACAAGCAGAAGCTTTGTGACATTTATCTGTTGTGTCTAAAGATACTCATAAAACATTTTCAAGCATAACTTGAACTGAGCATAAAACCTTGTTCATACATGCTAAAATGATGAAGACTGTTATCAGGTAATAACTTCAAGAAAGATGGTCTTGGGATGCAATGCAGCCCCTCCCTGACCATCCCTGTCCTGTGGCCCCCAGTGAGATCAGTCAGGATGGGACATGAGTGATGACCAGCACTGGCCACAGCCTGACCATCCCCAGGCATTGCTGCAGTCCCTGGGCATGGGATGGAGATGAAGGATCCCCAGTGGAGTGATGTGTGGCTTATTAGGACTCAGTGCAGGGTAGGATGCTGGGCATGGGGTTTCCTGTATTCCCATTTGTGCCCATTGCCTGTTGTCCTGGGCACCACTGACAAGAGCCTGGCTGCCTCTTCTTTACTCCTCCCATTGGGTGTTTGGACACATGGGTCAGAGCCCTGAGCCTTCTCTTCCCTGGGCTGGACGGTCACAGCTCTCTCAGCCTTTCCACCTAGGATAGATCAGTGCTTTATTCATCTTTCTGGCCTTCCCTGGACTCTCCCCAGTGTGTCTCATCCTGGCCTGTAGTGGGGAGCCCAGCACGGAGCCCGGCACTCCAAGTGCAGTCTCAGCAGTACAGTACAAGCCACATGTAATGAAGTCCCCATTCCATGATTTCACCCGAGAAAGGATGCTGCTTCGAGGCATAAACTGAAGTTTTTCTCCAAACCGGCCTGTTTTGGAGAAAGTAGCTCTATTAATGGAAACTCCCTGGCATTGTAAGACTGCCTGACTGCCAGTTCTTTTAAGCAAGAAATTATGCATCAGGAAGCATGGAGAACATGCAAGTGCAGTTCTTAACCAGCCAGGAAGAAGAGACATCAGATTTTTAGGCTGTAGTTCTCATATTCTTCAGAACTTATTTGCTTCTCAGGACCTCCAAGTTTCTAAATGGCTCAGTAGGGGGTTTATGCTCATCTTTTTGGCATTTGTTTGTATTTTTTTTTTCTTTTAAATAATAAATCTGAAAAGTTTAGTCAATATTGGAGGGTAAACCACATATAAAAAAAAAAAATTCAGGTCTTTCACTAGCTGAGTTTTTGGCCTTTTTCAGATTCTCGACCCATACTGTTGCCCTTTTCAGAATTCTGAGGGAGGCTTTGGGAAATCTGTACATTCTTACTCTTGAGGAATACATTCAGTACAGCTGCAGATGGAGCTGCAGGTTCACCTCTGGGTGGGAGCCTGAGACAAGAGGCTGTGAGCTGCCACCCCTGGCACAACAAAGGGCACAGGGAGCTGTGGCACAGCCAGGTGAGGGACACTGAGAGGCACAGCAGGAGCCCATGGCTCCATGGCTCAGGAGGAAGAACAAGACTTTGATGCTCTTGGACTGTGAGTAGATGAAAGCCCAGGGGTTCCTTTGTTCAGGGTCTCTCCGTGGAGGCAGCAGCTCAGGCTGTTTGTGTGTTACTGCACTGTGGATAAATGGCTCTATGGAATGAGGCATTTGTGACTCTGCTATGGAAATCCTGGGACTGAGCCAGTGAGGAAACCTGGTCTGGCTGTGAGTGGGTGTGCAGGGAGTCAGGCAGGACCCACTGGGTCACTGGAGCCACCCCTGTGAGGAGCCTTGGTCCCAGCAGTGAAAATTTGTGACTTTGGGAATGTGGCTGCCAGACACTCTTGTGAATGGTCACACTGGGAAGTTTCCCATACGCTGTGGAAAAGCAGCTGTGACTCTGTAAACAGTATTGATTCTTCTTGGAGTGCTGATAGCTCAGATAGGAGCCCTGCTGGCCTTGGTCATGTTTGAATGTCTGCATGAAAATGAGACTGAACTGGGATAGGAGTATGATGCATTTCTATTTTATGACTATTTCTTTCCACTGTAGGTATTCTCCTCTCAGCAGCCACTGGAGTGCCACTGTCAAGGCTATGCTGACAAAACCTCAAGTCCCTGCTGCCCTTCAGAATGTAAAGGGCTCCCCCAGTGTGTGGCACACGATGAATGGGTTCCCTTCCCCATATCAGCAAAGCAAGAAATTGTCTCGTCCTTTGAAATTTCTTTTGTTGCTTCCAATTTTTACCTCTCTCAGGTAATGGAAGCATGATGCCCTTCTGGAATATCTGTGGGTATCCAAAGGGAGCAGTGCCCTCTAAAGGTCGAAGGTGAGATGGAATTCAGCTTCCTATCGACCTTGGGAGGTCTTTTCAGAGTTACAAATGTGAAGGTGTTTCAGGTCATAGCCAGCAATTAAGTATGAAGTCTGAATACCCTGAAGCAGCATTGTAAACGGTGCTGCTGTAGTCTCTCCATTTTTACAATCAGAATGAGGAATAACAGTACAAAAATAATACACAAATTCAGTAGTGATAGAAACATGATATAGTTTAAGTTTATCATCTTAGAGTGCATTTAGGGCTTGTTTTTTTGTGTTAGTTTGTTTTTTTTTTTTTAAGTTAATAGAAAATTCCCCATTGATTTTTTCCATAGCTGCTACCCCAATGTTTGTGTTTTTACTTATTGCACACAAATCTGTGATGTTAAATATTTAAAAATCTAGCAGTATGTGACCAACAAGGAAATGCCAGGGGTAAAAGTCAAAATGGATTAGTAAGATACCTAGAGGGTAGTATATGATATTGAAGTAAAAAAAAAAGTTATATGAGACAATGAAATTTGAACTGCTACCTTTTTCATGTATCAGTAGCAATAAATAGTAAGGCAGGTAGGCTTGGAAGCTTTCCCTACTTTTCTGTAATGTATTATGCACTGGAAGGGCTTATTCTACATAATCCAGTGAAATATATATATTTTTGATATTTCATTTCAAAAAGTTCAGATCACCCGCTGAAAAGACAAACCCACAGTTTCTAGGAAAACATTTTCACTCTCGAACTGTGGATGTAGTCTAGAATGTGAACCAGGTTATCTGAACAAAAGAAATTGGATAGAATCCTGAACTGCTTTGGAATGATGTGCTTAATAAGATGTAAATCTAATGACAGAAATTAGTACAGCAATACTGGAAGACAATGGTAACTGTAGTGCTAATATTCTAAAGGCTGGTTTTGGTAGGGGGTGGAAATATATAAGTTAATATAATTTAGAAACCCCAGTAGGACCACAGTGTTGTTATGCTGGATATGACTAAGGGACCAATTCAAAAGTCATCTGAGGATTTTCTGAAGAACAAGTTCCCCCAGTGAATAAAAATGGATTTAGAGCCAACGTGTGCTGCCAGGATGTCATAAAACCATTTCAGTGCCAAGAAGGAACAGGTCCAAAGAATCAGATTCTTGTCAAGTACTGCCTTGAAGAAGATTGAACAGATGCCTCTTAGGTCAATGGTTTGATAAATGAGGGAGGATTTTTTTTTTTTTTTTTCTGCAAGGAAACTAAGCTTGGAGCAGCCAGTGTCTTGCCAGAGTTCAACTCATGTGCACTGAGTTTCTCAGACAGCCCCCATCCTGAACACCAGAGTGGCAGAGCTAAGATTTTTCTCCCACACTGAAAAAAATAAAAAAAAAAAGATTGAGGATGTGAGAGCTTTTCACAGTTTTTCACATCACTTTAGCATAGGAAACTGCCAGGCCTCGATTTTCTGTCCATAAAGGAAGTATTTAAAATTATATATGAAATGAAGCCATGTGCAGTTTATTAATGTCCTCCCAGACAGCCCTGTGCTGTCCCTACCCTAAACAGCCGAGTGTCATCTTGGACCAGTGGTGTAATGAGCAATCTTTAGTTGGAAAAATAGTATGATTTTCATAATTATAATTGTATTTTAGTTTGTTTGGAGAAAGTCTGAAAAGGACTCTTGAATTAGAAAAGGAGTGACTTGTAGGGCAATAACAGCAGTTAGGAGATAGGTTATCCTACTACCAGGATATAAGGATATTGTTTTTCAGCAGTTTGCTAGTATTAAATGTTTGCTGTTGTTTGCAGTTTATTAGCTCGTAGTAAGTATTTCTGACTTTGTTTTGCCTTTTTTCTTCTTTTTTTTTTTCTTTTTGGCTCAGCTTTAAACTATAAGAAACAAATACAATTCTGTGGTATTATCTGTATAAGATTTATCTTCAGAAATAATCAGTTAATTTCATCTCATTTAATTTCACCAAGTTTGAGTTGAGGCAACCATCAGTAAAAGTGTCAAATGTAACTTCTGAATTAATAAACTTTATTCCTGATATATTGTGTTATTAGAACCTCCCTTTTCAGTTTTCCTTTTTCGATCTTCTCCATGACTTTCATAGAAAATGAAACAAAAATTACTTTAAGACTGTGGTGTGATTGGTGAAAATTTTGGATAATTATCTGAGCAGAAAATTTTGGCAACATAATAAACCTATGGGGTAGAATGAAAGCAATTTCTGCTCCTTTCTCTCTGATCTGTGTGTGATATTTGTATTCTCAACAAAGTCTCCTAAACCGCCCATAGCTTTCTAAAATATGAAGTCTTTCTATATGGTAGTGTTCTGCATTGCATTAGATTTAATAAATAATGGTAAAATGGAGGAGCACAGATTTCCTGGCAGGTTTATGCAGGAAAACAGGGATTTGAGATAATCCCTGAGAAATATTTAACACGGAAATCTGGTTTTCAGTGCTGGAAGAGTGATAGTAAAGCAGGGCTTTCTGTCATTTGCTCTTTCTGTAAAGAATATTGCTTTCAGTAACCTTCATCAAATTTCACTTGACTTGCATTTTAATAATATTTTCGTAACCTCACACATTTGCTGGTGTCTTTCTGGAAAGGAAGCTCATCGTTGTGACACAGGGCTTCAAATATTTTAAGTTCACAGAGCTTCACTAAAACCAATAGAGTTACATTGTAATGCACCTAACCTTTTTCAAATTTTCAGAAGAATATTTAGTTTTTCTTTAGTGAAAGTTCTTGGGAATACCTACTTGGTACCTGTAGTACCGTGCTCTGCCTGAGTGATTTACAGTGATTTTCCTATAATAGGCAATGATTTTTAGGGGTCTGCCTGCAGCTAATTTTAATGAGAACTGTGGCTAAATCAATGTGCTCTGTTTCAAATAACCACATCCATTGAGTCTTTCAATGTGTTCTGGATTTTTTTGATATGGCTTTTTATCAATATGAAATGTGTATCTTCATTAACTACTCCCTGATCATGTTTAAAGGAGGATAAATGCCAGGAAATCAAAGGTTACTTATATTCTCAACCTAAGAACCAATTACTTAATCTAAAGACTAACACAATAAACAGGTAATCTTGTGTAGACCAGATGTTGCTCTGGAATTTGAGATACTGGGTCAGAAATACTTATTATACCTCTTGCTTAGCTTGTATCCAAGTATTTTTGCTGTACTCTACTGTATCCTTCAAGTGATTTCAAAGGCTTACAGAAGCCCTGAAGAAGGGCTACTTTATTTGCTTTTTAATGTGGTTGAACAGAAACCACATTAGAAGGGTAGAAATTTAAAATACAGTTGTGCAAGCGCTTCTAAAAATTTAAGCCAACACATATTTGCCTGATGCAATATTGGATCACATTCTGCTAGTCAGCAGTTTGACAGCTGCCTCACAAACAGTCCCAAAATTGGTTCCTACTGTTGAAGCTTTGTGTGTTTAGCTGGCTGCACTGGGGTGCTACCCCAGACTGTGCTTGGTCTGTTACTTGGTTGTTTTAAAGGAGCATATTGGTAACCCTTCTGGCAATGGAATATTCATTTTTCTTCTGTTGTGAAACTTGTTGCTTGTTCGTTGATACAATTTTATTTTTCCAGATAAAAAGTTTAACTTAGTGAGCAAAAAACTTCTCACTTCCATAAAATTTTGTAAGCTTTTTATTGAGTGAAGTAACTATTTACTATTTCTATAGTAAACTATAGAAATAGTAAATATTATAACTGATATAACTTCAAGGAAAAGCATTTTAGCCTGGCTCAGAGCCTGTACAATTTCCCAGTGTAAGTACTTTTGTTGTTTTTCAGTAGAGCTAAATACATTTAATAATCACTATAGCAAATGGGTTGTATGCAGTAAGCTCACTGTGTACGTTCCTCAGCTTATGCCTGCTTTACCATTTCATTTCTGTTCATTATTTATACTTCAATTCAATATCCTCTGAAAGCTTAATGCCAAAGGAGAAATTCCTTCTCCTTGTCCCAGTGTGAAGAGAAATTGTACCCAAAATTTTAAGAACAGGATATTTTTTTTCTGTTTTTTTCCTTTCTGCCCCTCTCCCACCACTTCATCACCCTGTCCAAGGTGATTAAGTCAGCTTTAAGTGTTTAAACAATACTCCACTTTGTGTTTGTAGTGTCTACTCTGGCTGCAAAAGCCAAATTAACCCATGTACCATAATGCCAAACTTTGGAAGATAAACCTTCTGCTATGAATATACAGTCATTTGACGCTTTCTCCAAGATCTTTCAAAGGCTCGATCCTGATCTCTCCCTGAAAAGCCATGAGGTCAGTGGCTGTCTTTACTTCTGGCTGAATCCTGTGGGGATGAATTATTCTCAGCATTTTTCAGGTCCCAGTTCCTAATGAGTAGGCATTTACAGAGACTGAGCCTGCTCCAGCTGAAAAATGCAAGTCAAATAATGGTGTGGAATGAAACCAGAGAGAGAATCCATTCTCCACTCGTGGCTTCCTCCACTCTAATTGCTGCAGAGGTCCTTTTGGTTGTTACTATGTTCTTCTTCTCATTATAAGACAGATGCCATAATAGCTAATGTGGTCTTTGATTTATTAGCTCTCATGAGATGTTTTTATTTACACTCTAATTCCCTGTCTCATTTTTTGCGTGGACAAAGGAATAGCAAGGAGGTGAGACCCCAAAAAATTTTCTTGCATGCTTTCCCACCTCTGTTCAAAAGATTTGTTAAAAATATTTATTAGCTTCCATAAATAACATTCTAATCAAGCATTTGGGTCACTTCAGTAACTAATGTTTATTTTTATAAGCAATACTTTAATTTGACACTTTGCATAATGCATTTGCAATAAGGGTGCCATGTTTGATGGATAAATACCAAGAAAAAATCATATTGCCTAATAAATAATGTTGGATTTAGATATCCCCACCATTTAAAGCAAACTTGTCATGGTTTATTAACTGTATTAACTAGTGGCTTTTTTATATCTGGGCATAAATAATATGAGGCATTTTTGAAAGATGCCCCTTTCAAAGAACATAATATTAGCCCTTTATTGTCACATTTTATTCATATCTTCTCTGTGGTGGGCAAGTTGCCAGTGCAGCAACACATACTTGAGCATATCTTCATATATTGAACCTTTGCCTTGTCTCTTGGGGTGAAAATTGCTGAGGCCAAGGTGATTGGCATAAGGCAATTAGTGGGGCAGCACATTTGTAAGGAGGTGAATCTGAATTTATGTAGGTGGCACACTTGCCCTCAGGATTATCCGGGTAGCAATGGTCTTGCTGTGCCTCTGGACTGCCTCCCTCAGGCTGCAGAGCCCCTGGCATGGGCTCACATGAGCTGTTGCCCCACACAGTTTCTGAGGCTGGGTGTTGATTAGGATTGCACCTAACCAGGTTAATTAACAGGCTTAAACAACAGTGAACAGCTGCCCTAGTGTTCCCTCTGTGACCAGCAGTTCATGCCTTGCTCTGCCAAGGGTTGCCAGGGCACTGCACTGGTTATATGGACAAAGTATGCCTTTAATAAGATGTGTTTAAGGCAGACTGCCTGCTTGGGGTGCTGGTAGTGGTGAGCCACCTGTAGTCTCATTTTCTTCCCAACACAGTCCATTCATAAAACTGTCCACCTGTTCCTATTTCAAGTAGCAAATATTTTAAAATTTTTTACCCTTCTCAGTCCTCCCCACCTCTTTTTCTCTGAGCTGGCTTCAGGATTAACTTAGCTGTAGGATCTCAACTACCCTTTGGTGTTCAGTGGGAAGTTGCATATCTAAATTGAATGTGACTCTTCCTTGTTTCATTTTCCTTTGTTGTCTTCCAAATCTTAGCTTTCTAAACCATTCTTAGGTAAACAGATCATATAACTGGGCTGTGACTTATTTCACTACTGAAGACATGTGCTTCATAACAGAGCTGTGGTTTTGATAATGTCTTTGTTACCCTTTATGTCACAGTTTCAATTTGCATAAATACAGATGCCAGCAAAAGGTTTTTGAAATCTTACCACCATTATGATGTTAAATTCAGCATCTGACCACCCTGGTCTAGTGGAAGGTGTCCCTGCCCATGGCAGGAGGGTTGGATCTAGATAATCTTTAAGGTCCCCTCCAACCCAGGCCATTCTATGATTCTGTGATTTCCCGTTTTAGGTTCTTGCATTTGCTCTCTTTTTCTTTCATTATTCTACATCTACTTCAGAAGTTCACCACTGATTTCTGTCTTCCTTTTTTCTCATCTGTATTTTAGCTTCAAGCTGCCTCTTTACATTAGCTGATTAACACTGCTATCTGATTGAGTTGGTCTATCCAAATGAGACTGTCATGCTACCTACTACAGCACTTCCTTCCTGGGACCTGCTTGCCACAACCACTCTTGCACAGAGGAGTGCGAAGGACAAAGACCTCTGGCAAAATCATGGTCATGGCATTTTCTACATCTCTGCTCAATGATCCACTTTAATTAGATAGCTTTTTGTTGCAATAAATTATTTGGAATCTGGGGAGGATGGGAAAGGAAGGGGGATATGCATTTTAAAGAGGTCTGATTAATAGAAGAGCACATCTACCTACCTGATACCTTCTCAGCAGGGAAAGTGTTAGTCCCTTGAACCAAAAGGAACTCCTGAAACTGGGGACCCTGACAGGGTGGAAGGCATCGTGGTTTACAGCACAGTGGGCAGCTGGGAAAAAAAAAAAAAGTTTGTTCCTTGGCCTCCACATAGTTCCACAATTTGAGCTATGAGTGGAAGAGTTTAGCCAATCTCATTTATTTGGTGCCTGCAGTGGCTAGATTGCCATCCCAAAAAGGCACTTCTTCCTGCATTCACAGGAACAGTATACAGAGAAAAAGTCAACAGGTGTTGCCTTTCCCTCTGATCTACAACCCGTGGTAGGTCCCAGTTGTTTTGTATTGCTGCTGTTATTCTAGGTTAATTTCCTATACTGGGTAACTCCTTCAGTTTGTATCTTTATGCAGCATTATGTATTTACACCCTCATTATGATTTTAATAATGCATTTCATTACAGTTGGCAATTGATGGTTTTCATTACTGAACAAACTGTCAATTTACTGCTAATGCTGCTTTAATTATTGACTTAGTTTGATTTCCTTGGTTTAATTCTTTCCATCTGTGAGGAAAAAGGTCTTTGTGTTTGTGGAACTGGAAATTTTAGATTAAAATTTTAAAGTTTTCTCAGAGGGCTTTTAGGGCTAATTTTCTTAGTTAGGGGTTTCTGTTCTGCTCTATTTTAGCCTGTGTTTGTCAGTCCAGAATAGCTCATGGCTCACTGAAGACCTCAGGACAGGGCAGAAATGCTGGTAACATCATGTAACCATGAACATAAGGATTTCAAGCACTACTCCTACTCCATGGACAAATCTGACTTGAAGATGCTGAGTATGATGCCTAAGTATTACCTGCTGTGGAGTTCATTTTTATGAAAAGGTAAAAGTTTCTGGAGATTACATTGCCGTAGGGTGCCTCCAGTAATTTTAATATATTTTTAATAATCGGGAACATGCACAAATGCAGTGTCTTCTTTGTAGTTCTGTCTTCCATGGTCTTTATTGAGAGGAGACTGGAAGAGACAAAGTAAATTTAGCTGATGCTCTGGAACTGTTCTGGTGGCCAGAGTTTTAAGATGTGTGCTGCTCTTTGGTGGAGGATCTACCCAGTTGTAATACAGGTACTGAAAAGGGGCTGCAACAACTTTGCCCTTCCTTAACCCCAAAAGGCTGCAATATCTGGACATGTAGATGTGAAACTGATGAACATGGTTTAGTGGTGGATTTGGTAATGCTGGATTAATGATTAGATTTGATGATCTTAAAGGTCTTTTCCAGCCTAAATGATTCTGTGGTTCTATAGTTGCAGCTGTTGATATCTCATTTGGAACCTGTTTCTAGTCTATTCATATGACAAGTCATGCCTGTTCATGGGATTTGATTTTCCAGTGGTCTGTGCCAATTTTATGTTATTGTATTTGTGCTGATTTCTGGCAAGTTGCATATGTTTTATTTATCGCCATCATATGATGTGACATAAAAATATCAAGAATAACTTTATAGCACATAGAAGAAAAAAAAATAGGAAAAGCAGTTTTTAGTGACTGTGAGGCCAGGGTCAGTTCTTGTATTTGGGAGTCACTTCTCTATGTTTGTATAGTGACACTTAAGTCTCAATGGAAGGTCATGTGAGAGAATTTATTGTTTCCTCTCAATTAATGGGATCCAATCAATCTTGAAGGTAAACCAAAAAATCACAATCTGTACTAGTTTGAAAGCAAACCAATGGGAGATCAGAAGTCAGAGTTATAATTTAATAGGAAAATTAAAATAAATGCAACAGTACAAGAACACTGACAGAGTCAGGATACAACCTGACACCCTGTGTTAGTCAGGGTGGTGACAGCAGTCCAGATGAAGTGGTTCTTTTGAAGCAGTGATCCTGCAGAAGGCTCTGCTCTTTACCTGAAGGTCCAGTGGTAGTTCTTGTCCTCTGGTAAGGGCTGCCTGGGGTGTTCCAAACCTCAGATTATATCCAGGTAGGAATGCTTGGTTCCTATCCCTGGGTGGAGCATCTCACAATGAAATGATGTAATTTTATGAGTCATGCAGTGAGGCTGGATGGCTGTTTAAAAGAAAGATATCCCTCTGGAGGGAGTTATCAGAGATGTGCCATGGAAGAGATAAAGAACACTGCCCCACCTGGTTTTAAGAGATGATGATAGAATACTTTTGGTTTTGTAGTTTTGGTTATATCTTACATTGTAACCTAAGACACAAACCTATGTAGAAATAAATAATTCTTAGCCCCTCAGAGGATGGGGTTAATACCTAACCCAGGAGGGGATATATGGAAGTAGAAACAGAGGGAGGGGAGTGCTGTCTGACACCTGAGAAAAAATTATCTAGGTTGGGAACATTCATAGACCAAATCCTTATGTAAATGCTTACTGACCTCAGGATCTGCACAGTGATATTTTGAAGACTTTACTGTGTGGAAGTATTTTGGCGTGAGTTGTATTTATTACACCAAATTTTAAACCAATATATAAAAATAAGGAGGAAAAAGGAGTAATGACATCCCTTACTAAAAAAAAAAAAAAATTATAAGGCATTATACCTGGTTGAATGGATAGAAATTAATACACATGACAGAAATTTAATAAAAATTTAGTTTAGTTTTAAATGAATGGGGTTTATGCAACCACTGTGTGTGTGCTAGCTCAATCAGACATGTATTTCCAGCAGCCCTGGTGGCCTGTAAAAATAAAAGTCTGCCAGAACCTGGTGTCCTGTTAAAATAAAAGTTTATCAGAGCTATCATCTAGGCTTATGTGCTGGCAAACAACCAATATTATCCTACCTTTCCAGTCTACTGTGTCTAATCTGCCTTAGCTCTCCCAGCTCAGTGCTGTTCCTCTGCCTCACTTGCAGCAGAAGGTCGTTTGTCCCACAGTGTCAGGAGGGCAAAACAGTGAATTACTGGAAAATCCTCTTGGACTCCTTCTGACTAGCTGTATGAAATGTGAGAGCTGAGTTATTCACATGATTGGAAGAGGAAGAAGATCAATCCTGAAACGAAGAGGCTTTTTCTGCCCTGCCACCCCTTGCTGTGACAACATCACCTCCAGGGAGCTCATGGAAGTGCTGTCTGCCACCTTCCCTTGCTGACTGTGCTTCTCCAGGGATGGGGGGCATCAGCTGCTGACCTTCATGTGAGAAGCAGCAGAAGGCAGAAAAGCTTGTTGGCCTTCCTGCAGCAGCCCTGGCCAGCTGCTCCTTCTCCAAAAGTGGGCAAGCAAAGAGAGCAAGTGGCCACATGCTCCCCTCCACCTCCCATGGGCATCAAAAGCAGGCACCTCTCAGTGACTCAGCTTGCCCACTGGAAAAGCTTATTCCCATCACCCTGGAAAAAGGCATCCTTTAAGCAGTATATTTTTCACTCATTTTAATAATTATTAACACTGATGTAGGGATGTCCATCTGAAAACTGGGAGAAACCATTGCTCCATTTATATCCTAAAGCACATCTTGACTCTGACCTAGTGGGGAATAAGACTGAACCTCTGTTCTGCTCAAGAAACACGAAGTATTTTGGGACACCAATTATGTTTCAGAGCATCAAAGCAATAGTAAAATTTTGTAAAATGTGTCTCCCTCTGGTGATGTGCAATAAAATAGGTACTAGGAGGCAACAGCAGAAGACATAAAATTCTTACTCTGCCAATTCCAATTTTAGAAGCTATTTGCTTACAGAAGGAAAGGCTCATTTTGATGTTCAAGAAGTTTGACATATTTTATGCAGAATTGCTTATAGTGTCTCTTCAAATCTTCAAAATCTCTCAAAATTAGTTTGGATTCGATCACAGCAGAGTTAGTTCTTCAAAATTAGGATGCAGTTAAGAAACCTGATGTCTTATCCACTTATTATGGCATCTTTTAAAAATTTTAGAAAATAAGCTAGCTAGATAATAAAATCCTCTTTAGAGGATTTACTGAAGAGTTTTCAGCGAATATTGGAAAATACCTCTGAGATAGTAATGTGGTTACACAAAAGATGGACCAAAAGCAGGAGAGAAAATGTAATTAAGACAGAATTTTTTTTTTTTTTTTTTTTTTTTTTAGTAGGTGTCTAAGTTAAAGTTTCTATGTTGTAGCAATGCTGAAGTTTTGGAATGAATAATGCTGGGTTTGTTAAACTCTGCTGATATTTTGTTGCTATCAGCTATGCAAAATGATCAAGTTTCATTCTTGGCATCATCACTGAAATCGTGTTATTAAATCCTAAAGAGTGAATAAGCAAAATTAAATGACATGCAGTTCTTTAGCAATAATTCTTGATTGAACTTGCTCAGTACACAAATGTTACTACTGCTTTTCTGACAGTCAGATCTAGTCTTGAGGCAGTCTTAAGGCTATATCTGGTTATATCTACCCTGTACACAGGACTTTTTAGCCTCTCACTTGATCTTGTGCATCAACAGGAATGAAATTGAAGTTTCAGTGAATTTCTCATGAGTAAAACAGATTAATTTTAAAAAGACTGAGAATCTCTGGGTTTATTTCATGTGTGGAGTTAGTTGTGGGGTTTTCTTTTCCTGACACAGTTGCTGTATTAAAGTAGTTTGTATATGCTGTGTACTGTCTTTTAGATGCAGAAAGCTTAAACAGATAAAAAGAAAGAAGGATAAAGAAAAGTAAGGATGGAGTTGACATCAATGACTAACTTAGATATGGTTGTCTGTGATACACGAGTCTAAATTCAAGAGAAATTAATCTTATCCAAATAAACTAAGAGGACTTACACTGAATATGGAACAGATGTTTACTGATGCTCGATTTGTTTTGGTTAGCTTGAAAAATTCTTAGAGTACCTCAGCTAGTGATTGAATCTCTGCCCACTTCATTGGTTTCCAGTGTCTGCCTTTTTAATTTGTTATGAAAGCTACAGTACTTGAAATAGATGCTACAGTATCTATTTCAAGGCAGACACGTAATTTCTTTTCTCATATGAAAATATATTGTAGTGTGTTTCCTGTAGAGGAGGAGGCAAAAGTACGTTTTATAATAATTAGATATGCTATTTACTTCGAAGGAACAGATAAGGTATTTAAATTGTGAAAAGCATATCCAAGTGGTAATGCTGTCTTGGCTGAACTGTGGGATCTATTGGACTACCTGTATAATTTCCACTTACACTTATGCATATTGAAGCAGTCATCAGAATATTCTTGTTAGGAGAAATATTATCATGGAACTGAAATAATGCATGATTAGATGACCACACTATTTCAGAAATGTGGCAGGGACAGGAATTAAGGTCACTTCTTATTTACTTCAGGCCATTTATTTTAAGTCCATTGTCCAGGGTTTTTTCCCTGTATGTGGTTGGTACAGTACTGCTGTGAAACAATCTTTCAGACACTATCATAATTTTTCAGTTTTATGTCAGAGGGAAGACACCTACAAACATTAGAAGATACAAATTTGGGTGTAGGGAAAATGGGTAGATTTCAGTCTCAATCCTGATTCTGGATTTTAGAAAAAGCTCAATTTCAAAGCTTTTTCTTCCATCTTATTAACTGATGTGACTTGAATGTTGGGGTTTTTTCATTTGTAGACTTTGGGTTTTGAGATGGATTTATCTTTTTTTTTTTTTTCTTTAATTTAAAAGATAATGATAGGACATGCATTATGTCAAAATAGAAACACTTGGAAGTCTTTGTGGACTATGCAGTCTCTCTTATTATCCCACTGGCTAGAAGTTCAGCTAATTACAATTATTGTGTTCTTTTTGAGACTAGGAATCTGCAAAAAGGTACTGGGAACAATTGAGCCTCCCTCTACATCTGGCCAAAATGTTCACTGAGCAATGGAGGAGAGAAATCAGCACAAAAGAGCTCTGGTGTCACTCCATGATTTTCCAACAAACAAAATGTCAAGTTTCCAGTGAGGCTCATATCAATTTGCTCTCATATCCCAACTGAATAGCATAATATGTTGGTGTTTTAAAAAGAAAATTAAGATTCCGTAAGTACTTTTTGAAGTAGAAGAAACAGGCCTAGTAGAGAAAAACTAGATTATTTCATATATATTATATAAATAGCATATAAATCATATATAAATATTGTATGAGTCTATACATTTTAATCTCTCTTTTGTGGAATATTTTCCCCATAATCCAGGAAGGCTTGTGTCCTCCCACTTGAATTTTATTCTCCTGTTTGAAGGCTGTTTTTGATGACTTTCCACAGATGAGCAGGCTGCTCACAGAGGTCATGGACAAGAGTTGTAATGCTTTGAGTGTAACCTCCTCAGTGGGGTTGTGAGATTAAAGTCATAGTCTGTCTCCAAGAAAACCATTATCATTATAAAGTAACACACATCATTAAAGAGAAGCTCCATGAAGACCATTATCATTATGTGGTAACACACCATTAGACAGTCTCCTCAGCTGCACAGCCCATTGAGGAGGGTACACTCCTAATGTGACAGCTCTCCAGAGTGACATCAGTCAGTCTGCCAGTGGGCTTCAGCAGGGGCTACTCACATCTCAGGGATTCCTCTTGACATCCTTTAGTAGCTACAAGTTGTTAAATAGAAGGAGTTGCTCCGGGATAAGCCCCAGGGCTCTTTGAAAAATAAAATTCCCACAGGAGTTGGAGTATTCCTTTAAGCAGAATTCCTGCTTCATTGCAAAGGGTTCACACCTGTCCCCTCTGTGCCAGAGTGACCAACTGGAGAGGGAAATACCTCAGGTGGCTGGCTGCACATTGCCTGTAGGTTTCAAAAGGTGCCTGCACTGTGCTGGAAAACAGGCAGGCAGTGAACATATGAATCTGCTGCCACAGAGCAAATCTGTTTCACTGTGCAGTGGGTACCCCTGGCTGTCCTAGTTCTGCCATCAGGGAGTGAAAGGAGCTCAGTTATCCCAACTTGCAATAGGCTGGGGAGAAAACTAGATCCACACTGCTTGTAGAAAGTGTGTTGTCCTGCTGAAATAGGAAAGTGTAGAAAGGTCATGCCTCTATATTTTAGGAAGCAAAATCAGTGATTTGTTTGATTTGTCCCAAACACAGTTTTCTCTTTTGGCTATATAATCCTGTCCTCCTCCCTGCAGGGTTACTGAATCATAGATAAGTGTGTTGTGTATCATAGACAGAGGGAGCATTTCTCTTACCAATCTGTTTTCTTGGCCATTGTCATTATGCTGCATGCACAATAAGTTATATTTTAGGTATTATTTTGCATCAATGTGGTGTTCTTCATTAAAACAGTGTACTTTGTATTTCTAAAATACATTCTCCTGGCTTGTGTCTTTTCATAAATTCTACTATGTAACACATCTTTAGCTGCTCTTTTACAAGGAACCATGTTCTTGTAAGTGAAGTCATTAATTTTCTGCTTCCAGGCATATTTTCTGGGAAGATAGTTCAGAGAAGCTCCAAACTTCTATTCCATAATATGTTTTCAGGAGCCAGTAGAGGGTGCATTTTCCACAGTGTTTTCCACAGCACACTTTAATTGGTGCTCTAATTAAGTATGTGAATAGAAGAAGTCTGTAACAAATATATTATTTTAGAATTAACAGTCAGGAAAGCAGAACATAATCTGTCCATTAAATGATCAGGCCATCCCTTTTAATCATTCCATCTTAATTGTACAGTAATAAAATAGCAGTTGAAATATTTTCTTTTCTTCTTTTCTTCCTTTTTCCATCCAACGGCTTAAAATGGCTTCCCTTTATAGCATGGCTTGACTACATGAGCATAATATTTATAACATCATTACTTTAGCCACTTTGCAGTGTGTATAAATAGTGAATGGGACTGAATAAATGCTTTCCTCCTCTAACAAGGGTCCCCTGGTATGCAGGTTGAACCACAAATGTCTCAATCATCCTTACAGATAATGTGATATTTCTGCTTCCCTTTAGAGTGTCAAAACTGAGAAGCAATTCACAATCAGGATGTGGTAGGTGTATTGGGATGAGCAAGGGTCTCTGAAAACAGACAAGCTACGTGACCTTCATACCAACCCCAAATACTGCAGTGGCCAGAGGAGATGTGAAGGCAAGCCTGCTGAGGGAAAATCTCCTCAAATATGCAATTATTTATTCCTGACTATGGTTTTACCTCCTGGGAGCACTCTAGTCTATGGAGTCACTGTTCATTTCCAAAATATATCAAGCAAACCAATTTGAGCAACAAAGTGCAGACTTCCTTTCCATTTCCCATCACATTTGCATACTTACAAGGAAGTTTTAGTACTTGTATTTCTCTGTGTTTTCCAAGCCACTTCAAGAATAGGAGTGCACTTTCCTTCCACAGCAGATCAAGATAAAGTCATGTTAACTGCACAGCAGAGTGTGTCTCTAGGCACCCCTAGAACAAATCCTGGGGCATGGATAGGTAGGCAAAGCTAAATGATACAGCCCTGGAGCAGCTCACTTTTCCTTCCTTAGAAGATGCCTGGCAGAATGCATTTCTGCCACCCACATTAAGGCTGCTAAGGCACCCCTGGGAAGGTCAGGGAAAAGCTGGGTACAAGCAGTGGGGATGTCACTGTGGAAGCCATTCCCACGTCCATATGGAAAATGAGAGGTCCTTGCTGCACTCAGCAAAGATGAGGCACATTTACTCTGCACGAGAGATCTTCTCACCTCTGGAGCTATAAATAGGGGTGTGGAATTAGCAACCAATATGTTTCTGTGTCACTGTATGTGTAATGTCTCTCTGTAATGGTTCCATTTGCTAGATGACATGTACTTAACTCTATTTTGAGCAGCACACATTCTTCCGAGGTCATTCAGAATGTAACTCTCAGACACGGTCACTCCTAATATATTTCTCCTAAAGATTTGCTTCTAACATATTTCTGAGCTTGATATTTCCTCCTATTCACTTGAGAGTTTTTTAGACCATAATTTTTTGGTGTTACTATGACTTCTTTCAACATAGAAATATAAAGTTTAGGAGTCCCAATGTCATTTGACACAATTTGTAATATAATTAATTCTCACTGGTAAATCCCTATGGCACTATATTCTCTTACAAGACAGTTCTCCTAATCTCTGATTAAACTGATAACTTTTGATGGATGTCTAAAGACAGCATTACTGCCAAATTCTGTGATGTTGATAAGAGCATCTTTAATTTAAGGAGTAAGAGGAGGAATTCAGCAGTGACTGCATAATCTTTGCATCTAGTTCAGGATGCAAGAAGAGGGAATGAGTGTAAGAGATAAAGTGCTAAGTTTACTAGATCAATAGCTGGATAAATAAAATAGGAAGTTGTTGTGCTCTGCCTATTTCCTCTAGCAAAATGAATCAGAAAAACTTGTCAGTATGCTCTGATCAAAGCCTAAAAACAAAGGGCCAACACTTGAACCTAGGATGCAGGATTTCAGGTGGGATCAGAAGAGTGAGAATGACTTTGTGTTGAAGAACTGCTATGTCTGTGTTCTGAGTGAACTTGTGACTGGGACCTCCTGGGAGTGGGGGCTTGTCTGGCTCATTAATCTTTGCCTTTCTGGGGCCAGCATTTTTTTTAGTTGGAGTTTTGTCCTCATAGGGTAGCCAGTAAAGGAATAGTGGCAAAGTAAAAGGCAAACATCCTCAAGTAATGAAGCTCAGCTGGGTTGTGTTTGTTCCAAGAAGAGATTTCAGCTCTGATGGCCAGAAAAAGTCAGATTTGCCCCATTGTGTTGTATGGCAGGGTTATCTTTAGGTAAAATAAAGTATCCTGTGCTGTTAAGGAAGACAGGAATAAAGAAATGAGTAAAGAAACCTACATAATTATTGACTGTGGAGCAGGGGGAAGGATGAATAAAATAGAACCATTTTTAGATCAAGATTGCTTTGGGGAAGCATAGTGACAGGAAAGTTTTTGGTGTTTCTCACAGGACAGATCTGAATATAGATATGAATCATCTGTAGCATTTTTAATCAGATAGATATTGGGAAGCATTTCATTACAGTACATCATTAAAATATCTTGACTTTGCTGAAATACATTGTATCCTTCTACTATTAAAATAAATGACAATGCAGTGATGTTTGCAAGTGGCAACGAACAGACTTCTTCACTTAAATTATGAATCAGTTCTATAGGTTTTATTTTCAAAATATTTAGTTTTCTATGACAGTTGCCACAGGGGTATCTAATTGAGCAGTCATTATTTAATTCAGCCAAAATTAAATGGAAGGATAAATATTTTCAGAGAGACAAAGTTTGAAAAATGAGGGAAATTAGCTTCTGCAAGCAGATGAACCATCAAGAACCAAGGCCTCAATAGGAGAGACATGAAAGCAAACAGACCTCCTGATTGCATATCAGTGTAGTCAAGGTTCTGGAACAAATGCAGATTAAAATATATGAAATACAAAACATTTAAGGGGGAAAGATGATAAAAGTTGTATAAATGTATTAGACAAAATGATTTTATAAATGGACTTCTATTGCATGCTTTATTTGGATTCACTAAAGCATTTGATAAGAAGTAATTGGTGAAGCATGAGAAGATGGGTTTAGCAGAGCGATTGCAAAGCAGTTAGAAACAGAATGAAAGGCAAATAATAATGGGTAAGTTAGAAAAATCATACATGCCTTAGCAGGACTCTTCAGGAGTTAGGATCAGCATTATTTAATATTTCCAGTATTAAAAATTAAAATGTACTGGCAAGTTTTGCTGTTAACAAAGTCATTACATGGGAAGACCTTAATGATCTGTGGTAAGAAGAGTAAGAGTAAGAGAAGTTTTTGGTTCCTCTGAGCATCACCAGGATATTTGAGTCACAAAAATGATGTGGCCCTGAGAATGAGACCCTAGGATGTGACTATTTATCATATCAGGAGTAGAGACAGGAATTTCTGACATTGTTCGGGGCACTGGTGAGCTCTCTCTGGAACACCATGTGCAGTCCTCTTCACCCAGGTTCAGAAAACCTAGACTGGGAGAGGTGCAAAGTAAAGCTACTACAGTGACTGGAGATAAGAGGAGAAAATGAAGGAAATTATCTTAGAGAAAATGTGAGAGATTGAAAAAGGAGGCTTTACAATTGCTCTCTATAACTGCCACAACAGGAAAAAGAAAAAGGGAAAAATGGGAAAAGAGCTCAGGGAAAAATATCACTAGAGAAGTTATTAGGTAGAAAATGGTCACAGATCAACGTATGTTGAAAATAAAGAAGTGTTTAAGTGGCAGAGTCATGAGATGCTGGAAAATAGAGTCTCTCACTGGGAGTCACGGGGGCAAAATGTTAATTAGTTTTAAGATGGAGATTAATCCTATTTTTAAACAGATTCTATGAGATGGCCACCTGCAATAACAGGGGATTGGACTTTGTTCTGCAAGTTTTCTGCACAAGCCATGTTCAGCAGCTCTTCAAGAGTCTTCCAGCACCTTGGCATTTTTTTTTAAGTCTCTAAGGGCTTGTTGCAGTGTGAAAACCTATTCTTTCAGTAACTGCCTTCTTGAAATGATTACAGTGAATTTGAAAATGTGAACTTCAAGGGTTCAATACCTAAGAAAAAACAAGGCTCCATTTACATATATTTTAATCCTTGCAAGATTTATTGCACTAATATCTACAGTCTGGAGACAGTGAATTGCAGAATCTGAATGCTAATCCTTTATTGACTATCAAATACTGTCTATGACATCTTGTTTCAATTGCTAGATATACTTTAGACTGAGTATTTCAGAACTTGACCTTCATTTACCCTCTCCTATTTTTTTTGGTTTTTTATGTGGACTCAGCTTACCCTTAATCTTAAAATCCCTGTCAAAAACAAAATGTATCACTCTGCAAATTATTTACACCTTGATCATCATCTTGCAAAAACTTACATGGGTCACGTCTGGTGTACACCAGTGAAAAATTTGTCCATGAATGATCAATTATTTCAATAGGGCAGCTGACAGGAAAATTAACACTTATGCATCTGTATGCAGAATTATGGCCCTGATTTGGGACGTTGTGTGAGCTCTGGGTGATGTGAATGCTCAGGGAAGGACCTTTCAGGAAGGGTGGCTGTGAACCAGATCAATGATCCTCTTTCTCCCACCTGAAAACTGTAGTTGCAAATGCAGTGAAATACTTTTCTACAGTCACAAAGATATTTTCTTGGCTTGCTAAATGGGAAATGCTGTGCTCTGGAGCGTTTCAAGCCTCGTAAGTGATGTGCAATGGTACCATATTGAAATGCCTTTTAAAAATCCAATCAAAATAATTGATTTTTCATAGACAGAGCTCAGTTTGTCATTGAGTTGCATTCCTCACAAACCCCTCAGAAATGTAGCCTGCCAATAAAATAGACAGAATGATTACAAAATCACTAGCAGTTTTGGTTGTGATGTATGCTTTGGCATCCTTACATTGAAATGTTTTATTTTCTTCCAAGACTGAAGTGCCAAGAAAGAATATTATTTTATTTTGTAGCTGCCCACTAAACTCCCAAAACTGAATAGGTAAAATTCCAGACTTTAGTAAGTGCCCTTTTCTAGCTGTGATTCATCTGCAAATAATAGTGAAATATTAAAACAGCATTCTAGGCATATATATGGTCATACAAATCCAACCTTATTGTAACATTTAAAAGTAGAATTTATATTTTAAAGATAAACAGATTTAAAGTAAAACAGTAATTACAATTTCAGTGGCTTTGGGAGGATGCCTTTGGTTTAGATTTTTTTTTAAATCTGTTTCAGCTTTATAAGAGAGAAAAGCAGACAAATAACAGAAGTTTTGCATATGCTAAGGAATGGATACGTAGCAGATGAAAACCAGTGTAGCTCCACTGAAACCAAGGGAACTTTTCAAGATCAAGATATCAGAAAGAGCCAAAATTTGGCCTATTATTTTTATGGCTTTTAAAAATGGGCTTTCATAGACAGCTCAGTTTTCCCTCTCTCTCTTTTTTTTTTTTTTTTAATAGACCCCATCAATTCACAGATGGCTTGCAGACATGCTAGATAATAAAAGTGCATTTTTTTAAAATAAGTGTGGCTACAATAACAGTATTCATTGTGATTTTACCAAAGAATGCTTAAGACTTACAGCCCAAACCAGCCTTGCACATCACTTTGCTCTGAGCCTTCCTGATTCTGCAGGTTCACAAAGCAGACACACAAGATTCTGTTGTGTGGGCCCAGCTCCAAAGATTAATGCTGAATATTAAAGCAGCTTATTAAAACACTTAGCTACTGTTTTCTGGAGCATGACCATCCACACTTGGTTGTTTGTTTGATATCAAAATCTGGTGGGTTTTTTCTCACTCATATGAAATGCACAAAGCTACAGAGGGTAATAAAAGTGTGATCAAGGTGTCTGTATCCTTTGTGGTGTGAATGGACTGGTGCCAATTTAATGTTATAAACATTCCTATTATGTGTGGATTTTTATAAATTTAAATCAGAAAAAGGACAGTTCATTCCCATTACAGAATTTTATTCCTGGATTTAGCTGTTACTTGTCTGCCCTTCGGTACAGGAGAAGTATCTTAGAGGTCTGCTGTTTGTTTTTTGGTTTTTTTTTAAATTCAAAAGTTTAAATGCTTCTTTCTCAAAAAAACCCAACCAAACAAACCCAAAACACCAAAAAAGCATGACCAAAAAAAAAATCATAAGAGAATACTACTATTGAATTATTTAAGACAATTGAATGAATTTAATATTAGCTGCAAAGTAGATTGAAATATATGGTGACATGTAAACTCAAGCTAGCAATAATTTTCTATCTGCTTTAAAATCAGCTGAAGTCAAATAGATTATTGGCTTGAGTGGGACCAGTGAAGTTGTAGCATTAGGATATGGCAGTAGACAGCAAATTCTCTGAGTAGGGAAATTTAAGGGATAGAGGCTTCAATTATTTATCAGCTTAGATGCTGTACATCATTTTTTAAAATCAGAGATGAGTTTGGCACAGAGTAGAGGTTGCATTAGATTCCTAAAAAGTGATATAAAAAGTGATGCTAGAGCCAAATCCTGAGGTCAGTGACCTGGTTACTCCTCAAGATTTTAGGTGAGCTCTGAGCCCTGTGTTCACCCTGCATCCTCTCTTTCACCTCTTTTAAGAGAGGGTAGTACTCAGCATGCAGTTTAGCTTCCATTTCTTTCTGCCACAACTGTTTTGATTTAGTTCTGAAATGCTCTGAAAGCTGCAGAACAAAAGCAGAGTTTGAGTCTGGGGAGAGCACTAGGGTTTGTAAGATTTTAATCATCCATCTCACTAGCATGTGTTCTAGTGAAAGAACATAGAAACCAAGCTTGCTGAAAAATGTCTAGGATCAGCTGCCCTTTTCCAGTAGGAATTCACTTAATACACAGAAGGATGAATTTTCAGCATGAAGTTTACAGTCACACTGACAATGTCATTGTCATTTTACTTCATTATTTTTTGTTTCTTTTTAATTTTTTTTCATGTTAATAAAATCACAAGGAAGAGAAGGTGGAACATTCACGGAAGAATTATAGCTAGGAAACAAATAATTGAATCAAGTTACAAAAGGATTGTGTATCCCATGAGACAGTCCTCCTCCTGCCTCGTTGTATTAATTACTTTCTCCATAAGGAATGCCAAACAAAGACCATAGAAACAAAATCAGCCCTTCTGTTTTGATGGGGATATATTTCAATCCTAGCAGGATATTGTCATACCTATCTTTTATTTGTGAAAGCTGGCAGTCATTCCAGATACTGCCAGCCTAGCACACAAACACATGCAGGAATTACTGTTAGATATTAACTGTGTGTATTGAATGCTTCATTGCATCTATTTAAGAGTCTCATGAGAAAAATCTCAGCGTATGCACAGAAATGACATGTGTTGCCACCACCACAGCTGCTACAGTATTTTCACACTTTAGTGTGCTGTCTCATGGCAATCAGGAAACTATTATTTTGTTTAAGAAATAAAGAAAACTTGAAATGGTGGGTTTTGTTAGCCCTCAGCACTTTGTAAAAAAATCAAACCCCACACCCTAATCCCTGCAATCTACTTCCAAATGAAATCAGCCAGCTATGCATTCTCTGCCGCCTGTCTCCCAGAATATCACTCCTTGTCACTTGACAAAAACACTGCCTTTGGCTTTTTGTGAGCGTGGAGTGTAAGATGTTGTGAAATCTGGGATCCAAATGATATGGGACCGGATTTGCCAATGCAATGCCAAGTTACCATGTTTAACGTACATGCCTGGAATATGTTTTCACAAATAAACTTAAAGAAATGCCCAAGCAAAAGTTGCTTTAATTGTTTCTCCATTGCGACTAGATGGCCTGAAAGCCCAAAGAAGGTCTGACACAGTGATGTTGCCATTGAGGTTTTACTTCCCTCAAAATGCATTATATACTGTGTTTGCATATTTAGATTTCAGAAGAATGAGCATCATAAATGGCATGTAACCAACAGTATTTTTAGTGTAGTTACAAAAATAAAATATTTGTTGCTTTGGAATCTGGTAGCGAGAATAGAAACTGAGCTGATGATCTGAGCAACAGGATCCTCCTCCCCACAAAGCAGAGACAAGATTTCCCTTCATTACTTGTTCCCAGGGCAGTGGGATCATAGCTGTTAATCTGCACATGGCAGCTTCCCAGGTAGGAAGCTAAATGCATCTCTGCTCCCACCCCTATTCCCAAAGCACTGGAACCTGGCACCAAAATCCTGGTTCGTGTGTGCAGCAGCCTCCCTGTCCCTTGTCTCCCTTGTTAGAGCCTCTCTTGGTTGGCAGCTGATTTTCCTTTGGAAAGGGTTTGGGATTTCCCTTGCTGTAACAAGCTACGAATTTTCTGTGTGAATATTGAAAAAGTCTGCTTTGTATTCTGCTGTGCAGAGCATCAATAAACCACACTGAGAGCAGGGGGGTCTGGAAATGTTCACACAATTAGTGAGAGCAGCATGGGGCAGGTCTTGGTGGGTTTTTCTTAGAAAAGGACAAAAATCTTGCCACAGAAGAGTTAAAAAGAAATGGAAAACCTTCACTCCCTCTGGGTAGACAGAAGAGAAGTTACAAACAACATATTTTTACCCAGAAGAAAGTAGCAGATGTTCCTGGGACAGCACGGAGAGCGTCTGGAGTGCCTGTAGTGATTGCAGTGTAGATTCTTCAGTTTCAACTTTATCTTAGGTGGTTTAGTGTAAGGAGTTGAAATCTTGACAAGACTTTCATCAGTGAGAAAGATATAAAGCTGCATTTTTAACAACCTGTCTTAAAAAAAAGTTGCAAGGTTTTTGGTTTTTGTCTT
Source organism: Rhipidura dahli (assembly GCA_013399225.1). Taxonomy (NCBI): domain Eukaryota; kingdom Metazoa; phylum Chordata; class Aves; order Passeriformes; family Rhipiduridae; genus Rhipidura; species Rhipidura dahli. The sequence continues at coordinate 1,712,830 of VXAC01007801.1, forward strand.
AGAAAATATTTTCAGTATGTTGCTTTTCCTCTCTGAACCCTCCTGTCTATAACAACCAAATGCTTTCATTACCAAAATGGAAATGCCAACGCCCAGAGGGTTCATGGTATCCAGATTTTGTGTGAAAATATGTGCCCACAGCCAACTAATAGAGCACTGGGACCATTTTTCATTTCTTTTATTTTTTAAAGTCTCAGAGAAATATACACTGCTCCCTGTACATATGGCCCAGTCCTACTTGGAATTTGTGAGTTGGAACCATGTAATAAGCAGCATTGAGGTCTACAAGTTCTGTGTTTTGACAAAATGGAAAGAGAGCCTAGGTTTTTCAGGGAGATGGTCCTTACTGCAATGTAAAGTGATAAACTCATCCAGGTATACATGCTGCATAGAGCATTAGGAAAGCAGAAAGACAAATTATACCGTGGTATTACTCAACAAATATGAGTAAGGGGAAAAAAGCCAGAGAAGAGAGAAGGCAAAGTCTGAAACACAGGCTGTTGTACATCCTTGGACCTTCAGCAGGTGTTTTTCAGCCACCTCTTCTCACTCCAGGTGCTGATAAGAAAATAGACTTTCTCTTCCCATGGGTACAAACTGCTTTTTATGGTGTGTTCTTCAAAAGATTTGAAGACAATTTAGGACATTGCCATCAGAAGTAGAAATGAGGTTTGAAGGAGCCTGAGATAAGCAATACATATGAGGCTTGATGGAGCTGTGTTGCAGCATCTGACTTGCTGTAGCTTTATGCTAATGCCCTTTGTCTTCATCCATCCAGTACAGCATTATTACTGTGGTGCTGTATGATTAAACCAACAGAATCTTTAATTAAAGAATGAGAAATCCACTGATCATTTCATATATTACAGTGGTACTAGATTTAGTAGGTATACACATCTTATTTCTGCTGTTGCTGCTGTTGCTTCTTTTTAATATATCTCCTAAAAATATCAGGAAAATAATTATTTTCCATGTACACTGCACGATGCCTGATTTTCCTTGGTGAGTTCACATGCATAGCAGCTACTGACTGACTTAATAACCAATTATGTGAAATCATGTAAAATCATTGGACTATTTGCAGAACTCAACCAACTGCTTTTAGGGTTTGATATTTCTATTCCATGAGCTTACAAATGTACAGTAGAACTGCTTTTGTGATTATAGCAGAGGAATCGCTGATTATTTACCATGCAGAAGCTTATTATTAGTCTTGTCAAGATGACAACTTCATTAATTATCCAGTGGTTTTGTTGATCATTTCATTTCGTCATATGAATAATTTAAAACTTTGATACATACAGTAATTTTCGTGTAAGGCCCTCATATTGGTCTGCTTGTCAGACACACATGGAAGACTTAAAGCCCAAATTAAATATCCAGTGTCCTTTGCAATCTCAGGGAAGTTAATTGAAACACTGTTGCTTCCTTCATTTCTAATCCTGCTGCAACAGTCTAAGAGAAATTACTAAATAAAATGTCTTATCTTCTTAAGCAAAATTTTAATTAGCTTTATATTTTACTTCATCACTACTACACTTTTGTGACACAAATAATATTTCCATGTGCTGTCTCCCATCTCTCCCTCATGGCAATGCATGTTGAAGAATTAAGAGCAGGGCACTAAGGGACAAGTAATAGAAGAGATAATAAAGCATTAACTGTTGGAAAGTAGATCTATATTCCCTGTCTAAAAAGAAAGAGAAACAACTGTAATATTATTTTATTACTACTTCTATGATATGGAATTGCTGAGGACCAACCTAAATGAACTATCAAACATGAGCTATGGTTTTGAGTTACTGCCTTTGAACAGCATTAATGTTTTATTATTATGCTGCTTTTATTTTTGTGTTGGGTACTGGTATGTTCCTTACTACCACAGTGCCTGAAGATGGAGTCACCACTACATTGCACCTTGGTGCCATCTCATTGGCACACAACTGAGCTAAAAAAAGAAGTATTCTTGCTAAATTTTCAGCGTATTTAGAACCAGAAATTGTTTTCAAAATTTGATGAATAGAAACAAAATTTTCTAGGTCTCTCTCTTATCCACATTGAGCACAATAAATGTTTACTCTAGGAAATAATTAAATGCACCCAGAATGTCCATTCAGAATAAAAATGAATATTCGCATGCTAAGAATACAAATTGAATGTTTTCCACAAAACTCTTTCCTTATCTAGTTATGGATCTGATAGGGTACCTGAAATATTTGGTCTCTGATGGATCAGCTTCTTTAAAAGTCCTGCATTATCTCTCTGTGTAGGAACAGGCAGCCAAGGGGTTTGGTGCATAGCTTTTAAATAACAAGGAAAAAAATTTCAAAAGTTACCAACAAGGAGCAAACAATTGCGATACAAAAATCTGGTTTCTTCTCTGTATTTTTGTAGGAATTAGTCAAAAATGAGTAATGGGACCAAGTCATCTAGAAATGTAACATCCAGAAACAGCAGTTAAAAACATTTGTTGTATGTTCCAATCATCCATGGCACCAGCACTTCATCAGAATAAGCTTTGAGACTCTGCCCTTGGTTGCCTTCCAATGCAAGGACACACTGATTGCTCTCATGCTGCTCACCCAGATTCTCTCCTTCAGAGAATTAATTCTCATTTGATAGAGATCAGTGTTTAAGGGACACCCCACAGACACACACATTTCTGAGTTGCTCTCAGTTGTGGAGCATCCTTCAAATACATATATGATATTTTTTTTCTAGCTGCCATTTTGCCTAACTTGATTTTAATAACAATCTTCATCAGACACTAAGAACTTCTGGATCTTTCTGTATTGAGTATAATGCAAAATTATGTCAGATTATTGAAATCTGAGTTAACAGTAGGACCCCCATCATATATCTATAGACAAAAGGAAGATATATACACCCAGCTAAAATGCTTGACAAGAACTCAAGGGAGATCAGCAGCTCTAATAGCCAAACCTAGTAAAGTATACATTCCAGTCAGGAGCAAGAGATAACCTTCATGGAAGGTTTCTTAAGGTAGTACTTTTTTTTTTTGGGTGTGTTTTTTTTTTTTTTTTTTTTTTTTTTTTTTTTCCCCCACAGAGCACCCATACTGTTAGGATGGGTTTTGTACCACTTACAGGAGAGTTACCCTTAACCTAACGGAGCTCTGGGCACACCCTCTTGGTTAACATCACCTGTGATTTCCACAGGAATCTTATTTAGGCCTTTTTACCACAGGTCTTTGTGTATGTCAGTGGGGTCAGAACTTGTGGCAGGCTCAACTCCCCTCCAGCAGTAAGTAAGTACAAAACTCCACTAGCTTGCTTTTCTCAATTCAGTAAACATTTTTGGTATTGAGAATATTGATTTACTAGCAAAGCTTATGTGGTCAGATCAATTTCTTCCCTGGGAAAGAAACTTGAGAATTTGAATTTGCCTTTTCACTTACTTAAAGGTCTGACAGTGCATCTAATATTTTGCAGGTTTTGTTCTCTTCTTTTACAACAAATACACTTCCAGGGTCACTTACCAATTTATTATCTCTGAAATGCAATTCATGCAATTAGTACTGGAGATGCATGGAAAAACTGAGATGCTGGCCTTGTCTTTTCCCTTCAGGTGTTCTGTGGTTGCAAGTGTTTTTATTCTTGTCCTGACAAAAAATTCTGGTGCCTTTAGTAATGCCATTCACTATGCAGTCAAGCAGTGTTGATGACAATCATTATCATTCCTCTTTATCAGCTGCTAACACTTGGATCACAGGAACACTGCTGCTGTCCTTCTTAAGGAATGCACTGCAGCTGTGCCATTGGTTTGGGTGGGAATTCATCCTTGTTATCCAGGTGCTAATTAACTCAATTTTTCATGTCCTTCTACATATGCAGATGAGTGTTCAGGTGATGGTTGATAATTACTTTGAGCAAGATGAGGTGCAAAAGGAAATGGTTTCTACCAGTGTGAAATAAGTTCTTGAAGCAGCTCCAGTTACATGGTGCAATGTATTTGTAGGGATGCTATGAATGGGGGGTGTGATTTCATACAATATGTCCCTTAATATGAGGTTTAAAATAATCCTTTTCAAAGTTATGTGAATACTGGAAAACCATACTTTAATTTTTTTACATTTTATACTTTGGTGAACTTTGGGTTTTTGAGAATGTGAACATCTTATATTGTTCATGAGATTGGAGAAGAAGCAGAATTCTACTCATCTTGGCATACCATGCACATATTATTTGTTTACAAGTAAACGCAGCTTCCCTATGTCTTTTTTTAATGGAAAAGAGATTAAAACTTTTTGATTTCAGGCATCAGATACAGTTTCAATGGCAAATTTTAGTATCACCTTTGTCTCTAGATAATTTTGGGGTTTCTAGTTTAAACTACAGATAAGCCAGATACTAGAAACCATTCAATTTGGCTGATCAAGATTGGGTAATGAATAAAGAAAGAAATAATCAAAGCAAACTGTTTAGAAATACTGATTCTGAAAAGTCAGAAGAATGCTTTATGAAGTAAGTGTTTCACTGCAGTAAACTTCCAATGGTTTCCCTGTTCTGTTATCTGCAACATTCTAAGCTGTAACACAAAATTCAAGAGAAACCAGAAAAAATGTAGTAACCAATTAAAGATAGGAAAAAATATTAAACCAAACACCTAGGTCTAATATCCAAATCATTTCAAATATTTGGGAAAAAAATGTAAACTGAAGTGATTAGGTATTTCCAAAGTTTTCAGTTTTCAGAAGAGAATTGCTAGCAAATTTCCCATTTGGAATTCATGCACCAAGAAATGATGAATGCTATACTTTTCTCTTCTGGTATTTGGAACTTTGCTTGTTTAGATGCATGTGTATGTCTATATATACATATATATTTATATTTGTAGTATGAATAGTTTCTTCAGAATACCCCAGGAGAGGAGAGTTTTTACATGGGCCCACACAAATTCCTCAAACGTCCACTAAAAAAAAAAACAAAAAACCCTTGACACTGAACATCATCCCAGACAGCAAAAGCCAAGATGCAACATAATGAAAAAATAATTGCATAAGTTCAGGAGGGGAGAATGAACTCCCTAGATCAAGTACGAGATAATAGCTACATTTGCTAAAAAAATTAGAAGGCAACAAAGGCACTGTGACAAATCATTGTTAAAGTGATAATGCTGTCAGAATGAAACAAAAATTTCAGTGCATTAGCATCAAACTAGCCAGCCCTAAATTGCCTGATAACTACACTTGACATGAATAGTAGTCTGGATAGATGTAACAAAGTGGTCATTTTTTAAAGTATTTTTTAACAATCAAATTTTCTGAAAACACCAGAATGTGAATTATCAATATTCAAGTTCAAAGATGGCCTGTAAGTAGAGCTACCTAGCAGAATTGGGCCAAAATATTAAATCTGTCATTTTGCTGAGCTGAATTAGGGTTATGTTCCTAACTTGAAAACACTGAGACTTTGAGGGTACCACTTGGGCTGGAGTTGCAAAATGTCAGGAACAATATGACAAACCAATGAAAACTAACACAAGTCATATAGAAGGGTGGGGAGACTTTGGTTGGAGCGGATGCATTTGTTCCTAATAAATTAATTATCTGAACCACAGGCAGTGATCTCAGAGAGCTGCTGATTGCCAATCCTTCTCCATGTGCGTCCTCCCCAGTTTCCTTTTACACGCTCCCTTCACTCATTTCCCCCTACTCTTCATTCCTGAATGCACATCTCCTTGGCCCTTTTCTCCTGCCTGGTGTCCTCCTTCAACTCTGCCTGCCTGACATCCTCATTCTCTTTGTTTTCTCACAGTGAAATTTTGCTATGCCACAGGGGTCACTCCCCTGGAACTGCTTTCATCTGAATGGTTTGTAGAGGAAAAAAGAACTCCTTTGCTGTAAATCATTACCGTGGTCCTCCCTTCAGGAGGACTTCCTTTGTTGCCTGTTGTTGATTGTGATGTTGTGTCCAGACCTTGAACACTAATCCTGAGGATGCTCTTTGCCTGCCTGGCTGCTCACCCCAGTGATCCCATTGACTCAAACAGCAGTTTTGTGTGATTAAGAACAGTGAAATCTGGCATTTCATCTTTGTCTGTTACATACAAAAGATAGTCCCTCTAGTTATACAGTGCTTTTGGGAAGCTATCAGAGGAGAAACATCTAGCAGCAACCAGATCTACCAGTTTTTTTTAAAAAAATAAATAAAATTCATTCCCATCTAGGCCTGATTAAACTTCAATTTGAACTTGTCCTGGCCAGAAAATGAATGGTCTGTGGTGTCTGGATTTTTGCCTACTTGAAAAAGCTTGTATGTGTGTGACTATGTGTATATGTAGGAATATGATTTATGAAAGCATTGATTTTTTAGTTAAATAATGAATTAGATGTCCTACCACAATATTATTTATCAAACTTCTTTGTCATATAATTAAATTGTCACATAATGGATTGCAGCCATATAGATTCATTAAATATTAAAACCTACATATGACACAGTTCACTTTTCCTTTAGCTAACAACACAATTCCTCTGTTCTTTTCCATTAAGGTCAACAACAGCTGTTCTTTAACCTTACCATAGAAGTTGTAGCTTCATTTTACCAAGGTTAGGAAATAGATGGCGAGCAAAGTCACGAGGTTTATAAGTTTACTTATTTTCAGTTTGGAAGCTGATTCTTGGTGACCCTAAGTCTGCTCAATAAACTTTAATTGTAAGAGCTAATGGAGCTTTTTGGCATGGGGCTCCTCCATCAGTTCCCTCCAGGTGTGAAATGAGCAAGTCTGCTGAGCTTTAATAGAATAGCTAGAGTCAAATCAGGGTTCCTGTTGTGGAGAGAAATATTTATTTGATGTCTCTGTTTGACTCAATTCTCAGTCTGTAAGCAGGGAGCAAGAAAAGGACTTGAGAGAAATACTTTCTCTCGGTACAATTTTGAATAATACAAGCTGAAGAGGAAAAAAATGTTCACCTCAATCTCAAATGGACTTCTTAATGGAATTTAAAATATATTAAAATTGGAATGTTTTACTCCACGCTGGAAGAGAAGTATGTAGATAAACTGTCAAGTAACAGTAACTAGAAATTGTGTTTGAGAAAGAGGAGGAAGTCATCAGCTAAAATTGCATCCAATGAAAGGCACTGAGACCCCTTTCAAGAATGAGTTCTTGTTCAAAAAAGGACTAAACAACATCTAGCTGAAGATAATGTTTTAAGAATATGTTCTTTGCAGTATAAAGTATAATGCATTATTGCACTCAAGTGCAGAATTATCTTCAGCTGAGGGTAACCCTAGTGATCTCCCATCTGGCAGCAGTACTTCTGAGTAATCATTAGAAACATAAAAAAGCAACAACCAAGCCAGAAAAAAAGAAGCCCTCTATCTAGACATTTTTTAATATGAATTTCTACCCTAAAGATTTTGTTATAATAAAGAAATTTCTTGTTTTGAGGGAGTACTGCACTGTCCAGGTGTAGTCAATATGTTGAGGTCAAATTTCTTTGTGCAGCTTGTTTGGTGCTGCAGATGTGAGAATTAAAATGCAGCTTCCCATTTACTAAAAATAGGGTTGCTTAAAATTTTTGAACCCCTGATGCCACACTATGGCATGTTTGGGTTTTTTTTCCATGTCATAAATTTTACAAGCAGTCTGATTATTGCATTCCCAATATTACTTAATTTTCTTCTGCCTTCAAAGTTCATTATCATTTATGAGATTGTGACTTGAACTTTAATTACTTGTAACAGGAGTCTCACTAGGGATTTAAAACAAACTAATTTTGCACTCTACCTTTAGGGAAAGGAGCATGACCAAACTTTAATATACACTGTGGAGTAGGAAATGTATATGGTAAAGCTGACGGCTTCTAAGTGCCTTGGGTGGGATTCCTCCTACTTTTATGAGTCTACAACCTGTCTGTCTGTCTGAACTATTTACCTAAAGTTCCTTTCTTTAAATAAATAAAGAATAGGCACCTCCAGGAGCACAAAATTGATTTATTTTCCCCCTTCAAAATGCCTCCATTGATTTTAAATAAAGTCCAGACTGCTAAGTAGTTGTTCTAGACCAAATACATGTACTCTGTTGTTTCATTGTAGGTCTGCCATCTTAGCCAAAATAGTTTTAGACTCTAATGGGAATGGAAAATAATTTGGTCTAGTTATATTTACCTAATACCATGCTTGCCAGGTATCTAATAGGCAAGGTGTGTTATTTAATGATTTAGCAGAAAACAAATCAAAAAGTCAATTCTAACATTCATTTACCAAAGGAAAAGCCAGTAGTAGAATAAAATGTTTTATATATAAAACATTATATTTTAAAAAAAGCCAGTTTCAGAATATGAGACTAAAGAAGACAGGATAATCCAGGCAAGCATATATCCTGTCTCCCACCAGTTTAGTATAAAATCTAGCAGTTTGAAAAATGCTGATTTGAGTTCCACAAACTAAAAATATAGGGGATTGCTAGCCTGTGTTTATGTTGTGTGAATGAGTTATAGTGTTTGGGGTTTTTTTCTGGAAATCCAGGACAGATTTTTCATGAGTTGTGTGATAATCCCAAAAGGGTTCTAAAATTAGCAACTGCACCCGGAATAGGAATCCTGTGCTTTTGTAAAGGTATATATTCATATAATCATGAAGGTCAAAAAGTACATCCAAGATCTTTGCATCCAAACATTAATTTAACTCAATTGTGAATGACTTAGGTCATGGAAAGGCCAGTATTTGTGATCAAAATTAGGAGCTCATTAGGCATTTCTTAGCTGTAACGTGAGATCTGTATAATCTCCTTTCTTGGTCTGTTTTGCAGAGTGTTTTATCCTTTCCTGTAAGTGACTAATATATATAGAGTAGTTTTGGTGTATAAGGCTAATACTCATTGCTATCTAGTGATGCACAAAAACCTGAATATTCTGATATTTCAAATATGTACTTTGCTTTTACATAGTCCTCAGTAATAAGTGGCCTTGTTAAAAAGCATGACATTTATTTTCCAGTTTCTTCTGTGGGGTTTTTGTTGTTGTTGTTGTGTTTTGCTTAGTGTTTTGGTTGTTGGCTTGGTTTTTTGGGTTTTTTTTGATGCTTGAATGCTTGTATTTTACATGACCTGTTCTCAGTAAGCTTCTGGAAAATCTTGACTCAAGACTGACAATTTTACAGTAAATGACTGTTCAGATGAGATATAGTCAGTCTTAAATGTAATAAGCTAACATTTTTCAGAAGGATTTCCTAATTCTCTTCACTCAGCAGTTTGGAAGATATTGCTGTTGCCCATCCTGGTGTGACAACAAAAGCCTTATGAGTATTTTTTTAACTCTCTCTCTCTCTTTTTTTTTTTTTTTTTTGGTTCCTTTTTTATCTGTTAACATTCACAACTGTACCCCAGAGCAGATTTCCATATGTGAAAACAGTGGTGAATTTTTTCAGCTGCTAGATATGAACTTTTTGCCTAGGTTTAAATTAGATACTAGGAGGAAATTATTTGTGTGGGGTGGGGTGGGGGTGGGTAAGGCACTGGAACAAGTTGCCCAGAGAAATTGTGGACACCTCATCTCTGGAAGTGTTCAAGGACAGGTTGGATGGGGCTCTGAGCAAAGTGGGGATAGTGGAAGGTATCCCTGCCCATGGCAGGGGGATTGGAACTCCACAATCTTTAAGGTCTCTTTAAACCCAAACCAGTCTGCAATTCTATGATTTTTGGTGGTAGCTGGCTCTTCCATTGAGAAATAATTGAACAGGAAGGGACAAATGGCTGAAAGAAAAATTCTCCTGAATTATTATTCTTGCTTTAAACAGTCTTTTCAGATACAGATATTTTTTCTCACCTATTTCCATTTGTGGTTTTTAAACATTATGATTCCTTTTCACTTCATGTCCCTCTGACTTCTGACCTAGTGTACACTACCCTCAAAACACTGCCAGATATTTTTTCTGATGTTGCAATGACTCCTTTTCTAACCAAAGGATAACTGGCACCTGCAGCAACTTTTCTCCTACACAATACACAACTTTGCAGAATATGAAGCACATGCTGCTTTATGAGTTTTGTGTGCCAGCACAGGTGAAGTTTGAATTTTCTGGGATGAGTGCCCTAGAGAATGAAGTCATCAGGGGAAGCATGGAACAACCAGAACCTTAATTAAGGTGGTATGAAAAAGGGAGGAGGTGACCCTTCAGAATGTTTTTTAAACTTCTCCTATGGCCTGTCTCATTGCTGCAGTGCTGAGGGGGTGCTGGATGTGCTGCAGACATTGGGAGGGAAAAGGGGAAGGCAGGGGCATGGGAATGGGGTGGGTGCACTGCCTTCAAATCCTTCTGTGGCTGGGGCATGAGGTTCCTGCGTCCCATCTTGGGTGGAAGCACTTGCTGCAAGGCCCTCACTGATGGGTTTCCTTGCAGTGCCTGGCAAAACCAGGGCTCATCAGCCAGGCTGCTCAACTCTGAGCTGCAATTAGCAAACACTCTCTCAAAAAAACAGGATGAGAAACGGGGCCAAGGAAGTATTGTAATCCATTGTGGGGACTCCTAGGAGTAAATAAATTTTCCCAATTAATCCACAGGACACTGATGTATGTGCCAGGTTCTCAATTTTTAATTTAATATTTAATTTTAATCTTGGTTTTGTTTCTGTTCTCTTGTAATGGCCTGCTTAAAAGTAAAATGTGTTTTGAGTAAATTTTTCATTATATTCTACTACTGGCTGTTCTTTGGTAAATGAATGTTAGAATTGACTTTTTGATTTGTTTTCTGCTAAATCATTAAATAACACACCTTGCCTATTAGATACCTGGCAAGCATGGTATTAGGTAAATATAACTAGACCAAATTATTTTCCATTCCCATTAGAGTCTAAAGCATCTACTGCTTTACTGAAGTTGCTGTAGTAGGTGATGGGGTAGATAATTTTAGCCTTTCTTTCTGTCAGATTTCTTTATCCTGTCACTTTCAATTGATGCTAAGTAGTGTGGAACGCATAACCCCCAGTTCTTAATACATCCTAAAAAATCTGTAATCTGAATTGCACAGGGAGGAAAATTATCAACTGTCTTGTGTTTTTTGCTACTCATCATACATTTTTTTTAAGATGTTACAGTATGCTGGTAAGTGTGGTTTAGAGATATTCTTTGTATGCTGCTTATTATCTAGTGGTATTCAATGATGTGGAACATTTGTTGGAAAATACATGTGTAAGAATTACCCTAGAAGGTTTCCTAAACCAGAATTTTGCCCTTGGCTTATTGTTTGAGAAATGATGGAAAAACATATGGACATGTATCAGTATGTGCATGGATAATTTCAAGTGTTGCTTCACACTTGAAGTGTGAGTCAATCTATTATGCAAAAAAAAAAAAAAAAGACACTTTTGATGAGGCCAGAAATGCCAGTGGGAGAATAGCGATATTTTATTAATCATTCTCCTTTTCTTGTAATTATTCTTGTAATAAAAATTTGTAAGAGAACATGAAAAAATCATCTATGAAAGATAATCTTGCACGGAGAAGATTTAGAGCATAAAATTAGGATTCATTTAAGATATGCAATTTTAAAACATTTTTGAAAGCATTGTGAGAAACTGAAAAGTTTAAGTACTAAAATACCATTTAAAGGGCATCAATGTCATGCATACATAGTTTCCACATTTCCCACCCCATACTCCTATATTAGTGCTTTTATTTTACTGAAACAGGTAAAACAACCTACACTTCATTCAAATAAAGTCAACCTTCTGTTTTTGGTGAGCAGAGAAAGTGTTGTAAGAGGAAACTACTGAAGAGTGGTGTGTAAGCCACACTTTTCCCAGAGATTCTCTTTCTTTTGGTACTTCAGTAATTACGTGTCAAGCTTCAGGTACCAAAAGCATGATTCCCAGATGTCTCCACAAGTGTATAGAAATGCAAAATTCAGGGGTGTATGCCACAGACATTTGTATTGTTTCTCTGGTTTTCTTCAATTCCTTATTTTTTTAGTTTAATTCTGGAACCCTTTTGGTTATAACAATTTATTAGATCCTATGATGACTTCTGACCTGAGAATAGTAAGATAGGGAGCATGCTAAAATCCTCACATTGAGGTGGAGGTAGATAGAATATCCTCAGGCTATTGTGTTCTCAGTGAGATTTTATTTTTACTGTCAGCACATCAGGATGGGATCTGGACTCTTGCCTTCTCAGTAGACTTTGAGTTTGTGATTTAGAAGTCTAGTTAAATAATAAATCATTAAGGTAATTACGCTCTGTATTTTTGGGTTCTGTGTAAGAAGCAATATATTCCTGTACCACCCACAGAGAATGCACAGTGTAAAAAAACATGCCTTAGAGCTGGGTTTCTTTTGTTAGTGGAGGTTTTTTTCATCTGCCACATTTGTTCTGCTGGAACCTATCCTGGCTGGCTCTTTGAGGTGGAAGAGGATGTGTCCTATCTGGTCATATTCAAAGTGGGGTTTGTGGGTTTTGGGACATATACAACCACATTTTTACTCTTCCTTTTACATAGAATCAAAAACACTTGTGTCTCTAGAAATACCTTATAAATAAGGCTCATATAATCTACTTACAGCAGCAGCATTTAGGCTTTAGTGACATAACTCATTAGTGACATAAAAGACTTTAGCTCAAAAAAAGGTGTTGATTATGCAGAGGCGGCTCACAGGCATACATTTCTTCCATGATGGGTCTTTTCATGACTGCACAGCCCATCATGATGTGAGCACAATGACACATGTACAGGATTCTTTACATCACCTTAGCCATCTCCTGATCTTTTGGCAATTATTTTAGTGCTATTTTTACTGTTACTTTTATAATTTTCATTCATCTTTGTTAGTTTAATTGATACTGCATTATTTTATTTCACATGATTTTCATCTAGTTTCCCTTAGTGAACTTTGTTCCTATTTACAAAAACATCAGCTGATTGCAAAGACTATATTTTGGCTGTGTTACCAAGGTCAGTGTGGTCTCCCACTGCCATTGTCCCAGTCCTCAGGCCTTTGGCTGTATTTTCTCTCCCCCATCTAGCTAAGGAGGGGAGATAAGCTTTGGTGGACACCTGGCATCCAGCCAGAGTCAATCCACCACAACTGAAATCAGAGAAATCTTCAAAAGGCATCACTAAGATCTACATCAGTGGGCATGTCAGACATCTTAAAATTGTTTCATTATACTCTACAGTCCAGAAGTCGTTGACTTGTTCCTTTTGAAAATAAAGACAAAACGTGATTTACAATATCCTGTAATTTTTGCCAAGGAAGTATTTCAAAGGGAGAAGATTTCCCTAGTCAGGAAAGGGGGCTGTTCTGCAGATGTGTAGAACAGAGTGATTCTATGTCACTTCCAAAGATATTGCACCAAGACAAGAGGAGTTCATGTTAGGTTAGCAGATCTGAGGCCTCCTCAAAGTTTTCAGAAGTGATTCTGAATTTACATCAATAAAAAGGACTAGTTCTTGTATTGTAATGAGGTGGTATTAGAAGACCTTTATGCAGTCATGTGAGTGGAAAATACTTTAAAAGCCCTAATCTTTAAATTGGGTAGAAATATTGCTCTTAGCCCTGTGGTTTTAGTGTCAGAAAGCATGGAAAAATATTTCCAAGGGACATGGTAGATCCCATCACAAATGTACAGACAATAAATTTTGCATTTCAGCACAAATTCCCAACCTGTACTTCCAATAGAACTGAGTTTGTTGTACCAGAGATTGAAGCTGTTGCAGGGCCGAGCCTTGGATGTTATACTTTTTTAACTGGCTATTGAATAAATTAAGCAATATAATTATTTGGGAAACTATAATGGAATTACTTCCTTATCTAAGCCTTTTCTAATAAAGGAAATTGTTATTCTAAATCACCTGGTTTCTCTTGAAAGTTTTGCCTGGTCTTTCAGTAGCTGAAGAAAAGTGGGGAAAATTAGATGAAACTTCTGATTGCCAATGCCTTTGACGTGGTTTTGGAAGTCACCCATGCCTTTTATATGACCACTCCATTGCATTCTGAGAAAAGAAGAAATGGTTTTCTGCTGCTTTTGTGAAGGAACAGAATCTGTAGCTCTAATGGCAAGAGAGCTCTTGGCTCTTCTGCCATTTCTGCCATTCTGAAGAATGACTGGAGTGCAAGTTTGTACTTTCTTCAGCCCATCAGGATATAAATACATTAACTTCATAGTTGATATTTCAAACGGTGTATTCAATTTCTTTTTCCTGTGTATGCAAATATTACTTTTTTCCCCCCCCCTTTCTAATAAATAATTTTATTGTTCTCATGCAACTACTGTATCATTCTTGAGTGGTGTTACAATCCCACTTGTGTATGCTGGTTGTTTTTTTTTTTTAATAGGGGGGATAATTTGATTTTGATTAGTTAGAAGGAAATTATACATATTTTTTAAAAAATATGTTAAGATATAGACAGAGTGGAGGGCTGATTGCTTGCTATTTGTTGGTGTGGTTTTAGAATAAGGAGGTCAAATTTACTAATCAGAATTTAAGGTTCACTAACATGACTTGTTTTCACATCTAATCAAATGAAACAACAGTATAAGTAAAGAAGTTCTATTGTTGCTCTGGTGAAGTGACTAAAGATATTTCTCTCTTATTCCCAGGCAGCAATAGAATGACACTTCTTCTAATTACTAGTGGCATAGAGGTAGGAAAATACACATCTGCAATTTTCTTCCTTAGTTATGTGGATTTCCAGCATGTCACACAGATGATCAGTGAAAATGCTGGTGTTCAGTAATTATATTCAGCACTTCAAGGGTTTGCACAGATATGTTAATAATCCCATTAATCTTCTTCCTTTACATGGAAATCTGCAGCCCAGATGTTGCATCATTTGCAAATCTTGCAATTAAAACATTTTATAACTTGCGGTTATGCAAAGGGGCAGTAGACTGGAAAATGGGCAAAATTGCTTGGCTAGGACATTACCATGGCAACACACTGACCTCCCTTCAATTAGTTACAACTGAAGATCCAGCTATTAATTATAATGGTCAGAGAAGGATATAATCTGAATCTCCTTTTACCTTCTTAATATGGACATTTCTCACTTGCCATAAATCTCTGACTTTAAGAGACAAAGCTCCAGACCCGAAGCATTAAAAGTGATAGTGCTGAAATACTGATGGAAAGTGGAGGACAGTAAAGGAATCTCATTTATCAGCTGTAGTCAAGGTACTACTTTAACTTTTTGTAGTCTAAGCGTTCTGTCAGGCGAGCTTCAAAGTGAATATTCGTTATTGCTCATTTTAGCTATTGAAATCTGTGTTATGTGTGCCAGCAATTATCTCTCACTTTAGAAAGCTGCTGTTAATTAGGGCCAAACTAATCACCATGGGACTTGTGGAAACAGATAGATGCCTCCTTTTGACAGAGTTTTACATTTTGCTGTAGCAAAGTTATTATTTTCTTGGCATGCTATCAAAGAAGAGTTATCTGTTAATTATAGAAGGCACTCCACTTTCTGACATGGGAGCAGTCCGTGTGTATCAGACAGCAGCACTCTGTCTGGGCAGTAAATTCTTTGGAGTAGGGTCATTTTTTGGGAGCTTGTGCAAGCTACAGCACCTCCTCACATCACATTCACTCCAAACAATGCAAATCCTCAGCCTGTGAGGTATTGAAAATTTCAAGAAATTTGTGTCCTTTTAATTCATTTTCTTTTTAGTTTTCTGTTTAGCTCTACACTGCTCTAAGCAAACAGAAGACCAGGTACTCTGCCCAGTTACTACTTCTTCCTTCCCCTTCTACAGTATGTTCAATATTCATGTAAGCAATGATGATGTGTTTAGGGGGGTTAAAGTTTCATTCTGGTTTTATGGTTTTTTGTTGGTTGGGTTTTTAGGGTTTTTTGGATTTTGGGATTTTTTGGTTTGGTTTGGTTCAGTTTTTTTGGTTTTTGTTGTTGTTGTTGGTTTTTTTTTTTTTTTTTTGTTATTTTTGAACACTGACCTGATAATACAAAAGAAAGGCAGGGAGTGAGTAGTAGGATTGCCTGGCTGGGAATAGCATCTCAAAATCACTCAACTGGGCAAAAGTTTAGCTAAATGCAAGGGCCTGGCAAAATATGGAATTCCTCTTGGACTGACTTCCAGAGTTCTGGATTAGGACTGTACAGATTAAAGTGTGCACTTAAATATGTCTCTGTTATGCAATAACCACCAAGAAATCTCACCCCAGAAAGTATTTGTGCATTTTTTTATGACAGTCATAGCCTTCACAGATGGCAAGTGTATAGATTGTATCCTGGTTTTTCAGCCCTATGCATGACCCTTGTATTAAACTAGAGGCAAAGAGCAGTGTGATGCCAAAGAGCCACTGCAATTATTTTGAGGTGATTCCGATGCAAGATGTGAATTTATGCCAATTAGCCTTCAAAAAATGCCAGTGAGATCCTCTCAGCAATCCTAATTGCTCTGCACTGAGTGGTGGGCAATCACATGAGGTTCAGAACGCCTTTTAGCACGTTGGTTATGGAGCTACGACTGTTTATTGTTGTGGTTCTTTCCCTGTCTCCTCCTTGGCCTTTTCCTGCAACCCCACAAGGAATTTAACTGTGCAGGAAACCTCACTGCCTAGATCTCCTTTGCAGTTACTTAAGGAACCATGCCAGGACAGAGATGATAAATTGATAAAGTACCTTGTTTATCACCTTATGTATTTAACAGAATACAGTCACTGTATAATAAATGGTTCAAAGATGCAAATCCAGCATAATTCATTTTTAAGTCTTCAGATTATTTGTGATCCAGGAGTGAATACAGAGACTGAAACTTTCCATTCTTTTTTTTTTGTTCTCCCCCGAATAGATTTTGCAATATGTGCAGGGGTTTTTTGTTTGCTTTTGTTTTCTTTTTTTTTGTTTGTTTGTTTTCGTGTGGGTTTTTTTTTGCCTTTTTAATTCACATTTAACTCGTTCTCCATCAAAACTTGTTCTGTACCCCTATCAGGATATCTGAACAAAACTCATTCTGTGATCTTCTTAGATTATTTTGATAATGTCCTCCTTCTTAGTTGTTTTTTCTTTTTTTTTTTTTTGTTGTTGTTGTTGTTTGCTTTTGTTTGGGCTTTTTTATGAAAGTAAGTACTAAAACTGAGAAAGAATTTACATCTACTCTGAGGGAAAGACAGATATCCGTTCCAAAATGTAAGTTATCACATATATGAGGCAGTCACATAAAATAAGAGCTTTAGACAGTCTGGTGAGGTAGGAAGGGAAGGGGCTTGGAGGTGGAAGTTTGACAACAGAAGGAACATAATTGTAAAAAACTCCTTTGAACCACTGTAAGGCCACTTCTCTGCTTTCCACCACAGTCCTCAGCTTTTCTTTGCAAAAGTACATCTGTACAATTTTCTTTACACTGTGTAGGCTTCATACAGTTGCCATTTGACTGCATATGGAGAAGAATTTATGTTCTGGAACACATCAATAGGTTTCAGAGGGTGGTGTCTGGTAAATAGGTAAATTTACTATAATTAAATTTCAATGAGTCCACAAATTTACCACAATAAGTAAGTTATTTCTGCCTACTGCTACTTGAATTGAGTTTAATGTTTCCCACTTGTTCCATGAGAGATATATGTTCTGGTTGAATTTATTTTCTCCATGCTCCCTAAAACATGAGTCTGGGCTATCTGAACACTTGAAACACATCTAGTTTACATTTAATCAATACCTTTTTGAGCATTTAAGTGTTTTCCATGATGTCCCTTTTAGCAATCTGTTCGAAGCCAATAAACCTGCCCAGTGTTTCTTTTTCAATGCGTAATTTTGTAAACCTTGTCTTTTACAGGAGAGTAGCTGAGACAGAGACTCATAGAGGGGTTTGGGTTCAGAGGGACCTTTAAAGATCACCTGCCCCACCCTGCAAAGAAAGCAAGATTACTTTGATTTTCCTGTAGTGATTCTAAAAACAAAGATGAGGAAGATGGCAGATGAAGGAAAATACAGGATAAACAGGAACATCACTTAAAAACAGTGGCCACAACTCAAAAGTATAGCAGTTTTGTGTAAAGAGTATACATCACAATAGCTATATGGCCTGATTTATCTCTTTACAGCTAGTTCTATTTACTTCATTTTTACAGGGTTTCAGCTGTATGTAAAGAACATCCCAGTCCATCAAAATAAGGGACATTTGGGATCCAGGAGCAGAATAATGGCTAAGCCCTATAATTTTCTCGCATATTCACTTCTTATTTATTTTCTGTGAAATGATTATGAGTGCTCACTTGAATAACTGCTTCAAATATTGTATTTATAAGGAAGGACATGGTTGTGCTGCTGTATCTTTATATTCTTCATAATTTCTCTCTAAATTCTTTGTCAGATTCTGGAAGGTAGACTTCAGAGGGTCTGTCTTTTATAACACATAGATGCAGAAAACTTTGTCATCTGTCCATGCAGATAAAAGGCATAGCACAGCCTTTTCCATATGGTTAATTTCCCTCTTTTCCTCCCTTGTCCCTTTTTTTTTTTTCCCAAACAGAACAGCTTGGTCTCTTCTGCCTGCTGAGAGTGGCTCTTGATCCATGATAGTCCCTGAAATTATCCCTGGGTATTTTCTGGGCACAGGTGGTTGACAGAGGGCAAATGTGTGTGAAGAGACTGTCAGCAATGTGCACCATCACATCCTGGTGCTGGTTTGTCATCACGGGTGTAGCTAAACAGTTTTATCATCCACATCCATCTGGGAGGCTGCAGTAGGCACAGCCTCTGCTCCAGCCACAGATGAAGTGGCAGGACACTATGAAAGCTGTGTGGCAACAACCAAAATAGATATGTGCTGCACACCCAGAAGGCTTATTATTTCAGGCTCCAGGATTGCACTTATATTTTCACAGGACTTCTGGTTTCAAGTTGGCTTGTGTTCTATTAGCTGAGGAGGCATAGCTCTCTTGCATCTGCCTGGAGAATGCCATCTGCTGCTGTCTTGTCCTTAGCAGCTCTAGTAGCAATAGTCATGTGTGGGTTTACACAGAGTGAAATCCTTGCCCCAGAAACCTCTTTTTGGAGTGCTGGTTCAATTTTGTGCCAACACAGGTGAATGGGTCTAGGAGGCTGAGTTTCATTAATCAGTGAGGATGTGATGTCATAAAGCAATAAAGGGATTTCTTTTCTCTAGCATTTATCACAAGTATATATTAAAAAACGCTTGCATGCAGTGTGACTACAGGTGTATGCATATGCATGCACACATGCCTTCAAACGTGTGCATAAATGTAAGATATGTATACTGGAGAGTCTATATTTTAGAACTGCAGATAAGTCAGTTGAGGACAAGGGTGCTGAAATCACTTTGCCCTGAAGAGGGGGTTTTGGAAGGAACAAAATTCCTTGTGGCATAGGGTGGGTGGGCTTTGTAAATACCTCCATGGTACAGTTTGTCCTGTGGCTGCCCCTGTTGCATGATTCATTAGTGTGCAGGAAATATTCAGAATTGGCCAGTTGCTCAGAAATACATCAGAATTTTGCTTTCTCTGTGAAGAATATGAGCTTCCATTTTAACTAGCCCTTGGTCCCTCCATGAGGAGAGGAAGGGCTTTTCTTGCAAGCCTGCAGTGATGGGGTGGACTCTGGAAGTCTGCACTTCCAAGCTGTTTCTGTCCACAGCTGAGCACTACACAGAAGACAGGAAAAGAGTACCGGACACGTGTGTGTGTGTTTGGGGGAACATTATTAAATTTTACATTATATAATGCTTTACTATAAAATTGCTCCCAATGGTTTTGATTTTATTTTTTCCTCCCCCAAACAAATTGAACTTTGGATCTAAAACTTATGTTATGACAAAACTTAAATCAGAAGAAAAAGTCAACTTTGTTGGGAAAGGTTGACATGCTGTGACCCAAATGTCTAACCTGATATTTCTCTCGTTGCTAGTAGTCACCCTGCAGGCATTATCAAAGCAATTTAAACTACTGTATATCTAATTTGCACTGACATAATTAGAACATTAGTAAACTTGACTATCTAGTCATTGCAAGTCATCATTTGTGTATGAGGTGAAGTTAGAGCACTATGAAGGCTCTGACACTTCCAGGCATAATGAACTGAAAGTTAATTTTTTAGAACATTGTAATTTACAAAAAAAGTTGCCTTGTTTTTTTTTAACCTGTGCTGCCCACATCCCTGCAATATGATCCCATGTCTGCTGAAGCTTTGACATTGAAGCATTGTAAAGTGAACCAAGAAGACAACAGCGAGCAGAGAGTTGTGTTTGGCATACAAAATAGTCCCCTTGCTAGATCAAACTGCCACACATCATTCCCTGTACATCAGTAGACATAGCTTAGTCCCATCAATAGTTTACTGACCTGTGCTGTGATAACATTTCCATCTCTGGAGTGCACATTTTGCAAGTCCATTTGCCGGGGGGTGGGGGAAGGAGAGGTGACGCTGATCCTGCCTGTCGGTGCGTAGCGGGAGTATCGATTGGGCGCGGAACTCTCCTCTCTGACTGATTGCCACCCCTCGTGCGGGCACGGTCTCTGAACTTTGTCGGTGCTGGATAAATGGAACAGTTTCCAGTGAGATCAGCCAGGTCTCGGGAAAACAAACATCAGCCAAATTGAACAAAAAAAAATATAAATAATGGAGGAAGTCCTTGACATTGCCATGGTGTGCTCAGTAGTCAGACAGGCTTAGTTCTGTTGCCAGCTATTTGACTAAGAATGTAAAAGACTGTTTGAGATGATAAAAATTTTAACATCTTGCCACACCTTTCCGGAACAGCTGTCCTTCCTGCTAGCCTCAGGTCAGCCCTAAAAGTGAAAGGTCAGAATGCCAATTAACTTATCTTCCTGATAAAAATCCCACTCAGTTCAGGGATATTATGTAGCTCAATATTCTGTTAATGTAGGATGGCTTTGATCTGCATTTACTTTCTGAACCTATACCGATTTTTCTTTAAATTATTTTATTAATTATTCATATAACTGGAAATGAAACATCAGTTGGAAATAAAGATTTTTGGACTTTGTTTTTATTTTTGTCACATCTTCATTGTAAAAGGTGACCCAAAGCAGTATGAGATGTTAGCCCTTAAGTCAGTCTGCTTTTTCTTCTTTTGATTTGGTGGCAGAAAAGATTATTGTAATATTATACACTAAATAAATTATGGGGAAAAAAGGTTGTAATATTGTACAGCATCATATTCTGAGATTAATTTTCTGAATTAATAGTAATTTACAAGTTCCATAAAAAGTTAGCAGGGATACTAAAGAGCTATGGATATGCAAAAACACAGCTTGGTTATGTGAAAGTAAAGTGTTTTAATATTCTTTGTCCCTGAGCTGGAAGTTTTCCATAGGTTCCAAATGGAATCTTGTACATAATATCAGAAATGATTCCTCTGAGGTTTTCCTTACTCTCCACCTTTTCCTGCATCTCTTCTCGTATGGATATCTAAGGCCTGTTGAAGGTCCCTGCCTTTGACTATGAAATCAGTCACTTGTACTCTTAAGCCATCTACATTCTTGGGTATAATCCTGATTTGGGGGAAGTTATTATTTTCTCTGTTCTCTGTTTTTGTTTTTGGGTTTTTTTGGTTTTTTTTTTGGTGCTCATGGGCTATCTTTTTCAGGAATAAAAAATACTTTAGCCAAACTACTTCATGTTTCACACTGAAATAGCACTGACAGAAGAGATTTTTCCTGGTTCTCTTCCATGCACATGGGATACCCACACCCATCATTGTGCAAGCCCACGGCATTGCCAGTGTGGAAGTGCTCTGTCACCCATTTCAGCCTCCACTGGCAGAAAGGGGTACCTGGACATGTCCTCTGTAGATGACCACTTCTTTCTAATAATCCATTCATCATGGCAGACTTAGAGTCTTAAATTCTCTTTCAAAAGTTTGGTTGTTTTTTTTTTTTTTTTCTGCATGGATTTTGCTGTTCTTTTGGATAAACCAGCAGCCAAGATGCAGCTGAAGCCAGTGGCCCTTGAGCTGCTCCACACTGGTTGCTCAGGCACAGCCTTACAACCGGGTGTAAGGCTTCAACTGCAAAACAGATTGTAACCATAAGGAGAAAAAGGAAAATGCTAAAACTTTTAGGAGGATATTGCTCTTTATTTGCTTCATCTGTTTTTAGCCTGCCTTCTCCCCTTCCCCAGAAGTCACAAGAGCAAGTAGCATTCCCTGCCTTGCACATAAACTCTTTTGCAATGTCTCATGGGGAGAAACACGCAGGCAGACTCTCCACTTGGCTCCTTAGGGACACATACACTGAAGCTCAGCCCTGATTTGCCATGGCAGACCTCTTCTACTCAGCTACCAGCTGTCCCTTGGCCCTCCAAAAAGATGACTTAACTCTGTGGCCTATCATGGACTTTAAATCATTCTGATGGGAAGAGTAAAGCTTTTTGAGAAGGGCTTTAAAAAGTTTCTCAGAAATTGCTCTTAGGCAAACAAGCTGTGTCCAGAGTTGGACTCTGTACTTGAACTGAGACACCAAGGCTGAAATGGCTGTGCTGGAACTGAGAATCCAAGACTGCCCTCAAAGAGAGGCAGTTCCATATCATGTGAAGTAGGATTTCATTGCTCCAGTCTCTCATTTGAATGAGATGTCCCCACTACTAAAATATTGTTAGAAAGAAATGAAATTCTCTTGTTTTCTACTTATAGAACTCTTGAACTACTTGAGGCATTTAGCCGCATGTTTAAGAGTTTACAACTGGGTTAGAATATCAAGTGACAGAAACATTCATATTTAATTAAAATTCACAGATTACTAGAAACAGACAAATATGAACTATCCACAATGCTCAAAGTGCTGGGGAATTAAGGTGAGGTTTAATCCTATGTGAACTTCCTGCAGTCTTTGCAAAGCAAGTAATGCCATCTTTTTGTTTGTTCATTCACTAAAAGAAGGTATCTTTGTACATCTAGTGTTGGATCATATTTTATGAAAACTGATTTTGTAGCATCATACACTGAAGTAGATGAATTTGGTTTATGAGAGTTTATATAATCGAAACAGGCAAGAACAAACAAAGATTATTTTGTCTCATTGGTGAAACTTGATGTATTCTTTGCCCTTCTAGTGGAATTTCTTCATTATATAGCTTGTAATTTTTCTCCCTTTATTTTATTTTTTGATTAAACTGTGACATTTATTAACAAAGAGTTAGGCTTCATCTCTCTCCATCTTGCTTTCCGGGGAATTCAAACTATTCTTTTAACTCTGTTTTCAAGAGGATATAAAATATGCATACATTCCCTGGCAAATCAGTGTTCAATCGCAAAAGCTATCTTAGTGACCAGGTGATGGATTGGCTCCATGAAAAACCAAATTAGATAAAATGACAAGAGTTTATGCAATTTTTTGAAGAAATAAAGGGTCTTTTTTTGAAGTAATAATAAAAAAATCTTTATCTGAAAATATAATGTGCTCTTAGGACGTGATACTGGCTATTGCTACATCATTTAAATTTCAGAATGACAGGATAATTAATATAATAACTCCTTCCTCATAAACAGCTCCAAAGGTATGAGGAAGTATTTATAAGAGAAATGTATTTCCATCAGTTTTTTTCCTGTAGGACAAAACCAGGGTTAATATATTTAGGAAGAATTTATTTTCTTTGCTGTCACCAAAAATATAGTACGGTAATTACTAGCATTTCCTTATTATTTGTGATGAAAACTACACCTGTTGGCACAGTTGGACAGCATCACTAAAAACCAAAATAGTTGAAACTTGCTTAAGTGTTATGGCTCTGTTTTGCTTAATTACATTATGTCCTAGACCCAGAGTCATCAGTGAGGACCCTGTGGTGCTTGGGGCTTTGAAACAGCTACAGCAACATCAGACCCTGGTTTATGGTTGCTCAGTTTCCAGTAGAGGAAGGCATTTACTGAGCAGGGTGTAATTTCTGGTTTGGAAAAGGGGGTGAGGTAAACATGGCTAAAAGTTCTGGCTGACCTCACTGAGTACTTTATGTAGCCAAGAAATGGAAAAGTATAAGGAAAAATTCCCCAAAAGTGCAACAAGCTTAATTTCACTCTTTCTTAGGTGGAACTTAGGGGTTTTTTTTTTTCTTTATTTTCTTGTTCCAAATGATGTTCTTGAAAATAATCCAAATACAGTTTTCCCACCTCCAAAAAGTGAGGTCAACAGACAAGGTGCAAATTCAGCTCTGTTTGCCTCATTTGCCTTTGGAATAGGAGTAGTGTTTATTTCAAACACAAGTAAGCCAACTTGATTTGTGGGACATACATTCTGGTGGTGTCTTGTTATTCGTTTTTTTCAGGATTTTTAAGCATTTTCCCAATACAAGCTTGGAAAGTCCAAAACCAGCAAGATGACAACTTGTATTGCCCTGTGGGTGTCTGCAACTACGCCTGCTCAGGTTCTGCCTTCCTTCCTGGGTGCAAACTGTGTTTTTAAGCTTTTTCAGAACTCCACCAGCTGTGATTGCACAGCTGCAATGGTAGCACAGGTGTGATGGTTTCCACCTAGCAGGGAAGGCAGAGCTGGCTGGGTAGGACATTGAAGCACACTCTTATCAGCTGCCAACATGCTGTAGCCCAGCAGAAGCTGGCAACCCAGACGAGAGCAAAAGGTGCATTTCCCTATGACCTGGTAAGAGGAAAGAAGAATTTTGCATTCCAGGTGGAAGTTATGGGGTGGCTGACTGGCTAGGAAATGAGCTAAACCAGTGCATATGGCAGGTGCTTTGGCCTGCCCTTCTCTCTGGATACCCCTCTGAGATGTTGCAGGTCCAGAGCGGATGTGACAGATGGTTTAGACTGTGGTACCCAGCTCACTCCAGGCAAACCTTCCTTGCCAAAGGCCCAGTAGGCTCAGGCTCAGTTCTCTGGGTGGCTGCTGCCTGTCTTTGGAAACATGTAAATAATTCACGAATTAGGAAATTCAATATAATACGTGCAGCAGGCTTGCAAAGTTTTTCAGATTTTTATTTTAATTTACAGATTGTGCTGATAACCATCAAATAAAATATTGCAGTTCATACAAGACATTAATTCTGCTCTCTTAAGATGCTGTTTGCTCTAGAAAGCTCAAATTGAATGCAGCAGCATCTGTTTTTCAGTTCTGCTTTCATCTAATTTTACAGCTGGATTGTCTGAGCCACAAGAAGGTCAAATGATTTGCCCTAACTCTGCCTATGAGTTTATGGCATATGTTTGACAATCAGAGCCCATATGCTTGCCAAAAGTGTGTTAAACATTTTAAATGTATGGTTTGAAACAATGCCTTTTTTACTAGGAAAAAGTATGGCTAATAAAGTGATTTTTTTGTTGTTGTTCTGCTAAATTAACAAGAATAAACAGATAACAATAATTTGTCAGACTTCTACTGACTGTAAAAAGTTTACTGATATTTTCTTCTTTCTGCTTTATGCTTAGGAAAAGGATCTGTATTATTATTATTGATGGCAAATTTTACTGGACAGCACCAAAAAATAAATCAATTCACTTCACTTGTAGCTGTTGTATTTTGAATGCAAACCCAGCACTATTCAATATGGTGAAAACAACTGTGAAATAATTCACATTTCATAGTGTTGCTTTTGGGGACCTTCTTACGGACAAGGTGGCAGAATATTTCTTAAACATTTTCTTTTCCTCCTTTTTTTTTGGGGGGGGGTTTTTTTTTTTTTTTTTGGTTTGTTTTTGTTGTTGTTGTTTGTTTTGACTGGAGTAGGTTTTCTACCCACTGGCTCTTGTGGGGCTGTGTTTTGGATCTGTGCTGAACACAGGGTTGATGATACAGACATGTTTCTGTTATTGCTGAGCAGGGCTTGCACAGAGCCAAATCCTTTTCTGATTTTTGTACTGTCACACTTTATGGGAGGTTGGGAGGAGACACAGCCAGGACAGGTGACCCAAGGTGACCAAAGGGATATTCCAGACCATATGGCATCAGGCTGAGTGTATAAAGGGGAGGGGGAAGAAGGGAGGGACATTTGCAGTGATGCTGTTTGTCTTCCCAAATCACTGTTGTGCGTTATGGAGCCTTGTGCTCCTGGAGGTGGCTGAACACCTGCATGCCCGTGGGAAGCAGTGAATGAATTCCTTGTTTTGCTTTGCTTTTGTGCTCAGCTTTTACTTTCCCTGTTGAACTGGCTTGATCTCAGCCCATGAGTTCCTTCTTGTACCATTCTAATTCTCTCCCTGATCCTGCTGGTGTGTGAGTGGGAGGCTGTGTGGGGCTTGGCTGCTGGCTGGGGTTAAACCACAGCAGGCTAGAAGACTAGGAAGGTGCAGAAAAGTATTTCAAGCTATCAAACTTATTCTGAGAATTAATTAATCCACATCTGTTTTGTATTTATTCCATAAACCTTATTAACTGGGCATGGGGAGAGCCTTGCTGCTTACCCAGGGTCACCATGGGGGTCGGGTGACACAGGGTCTGTGGGGCTGGTGGTTACATCCTTAGCTGGTGAGCTGAGGAGCAGCAATGTGCAGGCTCTCTCCAGGGTTACCCTGGACACAGTGGTGGATCAAAGGCCAACTGGGAATCATTTCAGCTAAAATCCAGCCATTCTGACCAGATGGGGCTTTAGTTGGTCTTGACAACTTGTTCTGAACGACAGTTCATTATCTCAGGTATTATGACAGTACAGGTGCTGAGCTTTACTTTATAGATAAATACCATTGGCTTAGATTTTCATACTTTTTGCTCGCTTATGTACATAAGAAATGTTTTTTTTTCCAAATTACTGGAAAGCTATAGCATGGATTGCTCTCTCTTTAAGAAATTTCCCTTTCCATAGGTTTCAAAAGCATCTTCAAGCCAGTTGAACAGGGTAACTTGTTTTCCAGCAAGTCAAATGGGACAACTTTACCAGTGTTCAGTGGATGTCTGTTCTGGCCATGTTCCCCATTTCCCTTTGGCCTGAAACCAGTGGCTTAGGAAGGGTATTTTAAGGTGCTGTCAGTGTGTTTAATGCCACTGAGAAGTGGTCAGTCTGACTGGTGTCAGTGGTGTGTACTGAATCAGCTTTCACTCACAGAAACAGTGCCCCATGCATGTATCATTATAAAGTGAAATACTCCCTGGACCCCAAAGGAATATTACTGTAAGAATTTGGAAGGCCCTGCTGCAGTCAACCTTGTGCCTTCCTTAAGCTGTGTTCTGCTGGTATGGGATTGAAGGTCTGGCTGCAGATGGATGTGCCTGGTGGCTTCATTCAGAGAAGAGCAGTTTAGCGTGTTGTCTTATATTCATCTTGGTGGAGGTGATTGGCAGTTCATCATTTTAAATTTTAGATTTATCTCAACAAAAGGACATGCTAAGCAGCTCCCAGATTCTCAGTAAGCTGCCCCTAAAGCTGCTAAGGACAGTGAGGTAGTACAGACCTGGAGGGGGTGTGGGGACTGGAGCTCTGCTTGGTGCAGCTCTTCACACCCTTGGCTGTGAACGGGCTTCTCCTGCCTCCCTGGAAACACAAGACTCTTGCACTTCTAATTTGACATATAAACCCAAGGTTCTTCTTTGTTCTGGAACCTTCACATTGTGTGGGTTTGTTTGTTTATGGTTTTAATAGGATTTGAGATTTTTAATTCTGTTCAGCCCTTTTCTAGGAAAAGCAACAATTGTTGCTTAAAATTTGGCATATTCTTCAACAGACAAATGCTATTCTAAAACAGTTATAAGGAAAATTTACATATATTTCCTTTTTTTTCTTTTTTCAGGCAAACTATCACCTAGCATATCCTTCAGAAACCCTTAAATTCCCTCTAAGTACTGGTTACTCAGTTTGATAATATGGTATTTTGTAAAAATGGATCCTCATTTTGATACTTTGGAGGTGTCACACTTATTACTTAGTAAGAACACTGTCACTAAAAATATTCAAGATTCCACTTTGTCTCATTATCATGGAATTCACATTTATATGGTGGTCATAAAAAAAATCTTACTACAGAACACTTTCCAGTTTTGCTTTCAAAAATACTGGCAATTTCCTATTAATATCAAGTCAGGTTTATTAATGAAGTTTTTCTAGTAAGAAAAAAAAAAAGTAAAATCATCTTGTATCTTGGGCTAGGCATATTTTTTTTAACTCTAGTAAATGTATCTTTAAGTGCAAATCCTCTCAAATCAAGTGCTATACATAGGCTGGTTTTTCAAAGGAAGCTGTTGAAGTTGCTGAGAGCCCATTTTTAAAAGCTCTCCAGGAAATTCAACTTATGGTATTCTTAAAAAGAAATTCTGTTTGAAGGTGATTTTGGGTCACTTGGCGAGGATGGAGCTATTTTGAGATATTTGCTTTTTAACCTGCTTGACATGGAAATGTGGAGTGTGGCATTGCTTTGATAGCAGGGCAGAAGAATGTCTTTGTAACACCTGCTGATCTCTCACTGTTCCCTTCAGCTATCTCTGTGTATTTAAAATACAGTGTTTTTCAAAGAGCAGACTGTTTTTTAGCAAAAACTATTCTATAATTTAAAAAAATAGCTATACCACACAACCAATCTAGCTGCTTTATGTCCTTGTGGACTCAAATGATGTACAAGACTGACATTAAAGGTTTCAAGGAGTTTGGGGAAAAAAAAAATCATCAATATATGCTTATTTTCAGATCACACTATTAAAAAAGAGCTACATTACTGTTTTTAAATTACAATTTTAGCTATTACAAACTTAAGTATATTAAGCAAATTAAATGGTTTGGATTTTGAGACGAGGGAAGAGCTTATCATAGGAGTTGCAGTTCTTTAATTCCAAAAGCCAGAGCAATTGAGATACAGGCTCCATTTAATTAGAAATTATGAGGTGGATAAAATGAGCGGAATAGAAGGTTTTCCTTTCCACTTAGCCATTTCTAATAAATACATGTTTTGACAGCAGTAATGCTGTCTTAAATAGTTAATGTTACAT
Organism: Rhipidura dahli; assembly: GCA_013399225.1. Taxonomy (NCBI): domain Eukaryota; kingdom Metazoa; phylum Chordata; class Aves; order Passeriformes; family Rhipiduridae; genus Rhipidura; species Rhipidura dahli. The sequence continues at coordinate 1,741,647 of VXAC01007801.1, forward strand.
GAAAGTTCCATCTTATTTGTGTGGGTTGTTCTCACTACATTGAGGAGCCTCTGAGATGCCAGATAGAACAAGGATATATGCTGGATTAAATCAAGATGGATATGGAAAATTTTTTTTAATACTCTTGTGAGAAAAACTCTAGCAGTGTTCTTTTCCTGCAGTCCCCATGAGCTTTCCTTCAGACTTTTCTCCAGCCACTTTGTCAGATCTTTTCTCTGAAAGACCCTGAGTGCTAATCTCAAATCAGAGATCACCTTACTTCTCTTGGCAAACTTTGCCTTTCATTTTGTTTTTTTCTAATGGGCTACACATCTGAGCAATAAAAGGAGTTCTGTAGGAAAGCTGTGCAACATTTCTGACACTGGGCATCATATTCTTTTCCTGGAAATGTAATTTCTAGTTTGCTTCCTAAAACAGACCTAGTGGATTTGGGCCATGCTTGAACACTCTCTGAACCTGCCAGTGATGCCTTTTCCTGGTCATAAAATCAAGAGTCAAACACAGTTTGAAGGGAAAAAGGGATTCTACCTTGGTATTTACTTTAAGGATCCTTAGGTGCACCACGTCCAGGTCCAATTCATCTCCATGCACACGGTAATGCCCCCTCCTAAAAGATCTGGTCTAACATTGTAGGTCTTACTAATTAGCATATCTATCCAAAAATCCCCAATGAAAGGCTCAAGTGAGCCCCCTCTTCCCCTCAAGGAACCTTCCCCTGGATGGTTCTATCTCAGGTTACAAAATGTGTTCTGGAGAGGCCCTTGGGCTCTGGGCACACTGATCCCTCACTACGAAGCTTCTAAAAATGTTCAGTCTCCCAGCTTGACAAACAAGTCCAAGAATGGAGGCAAAAAGCACCAAGAATACAAAAACTGTAAAAAGCTATAGCGGGGGTATAAAAGACAAGACAAAAATCATCAGGGCATCACCAACACCTCTCCAGAAGCACCACAGCAAATATTCCTTTTATCAGAGCAATCAGCATCTGTGGGTGCATGGTAAGAGCCAGCAACACCCTTAATCCAGCAGATCATTTGCCTGCATAACTAAATACATAACACAAAAAAAAATACCTGTGTGCCAGAAGCAGCTCTCCAGGAATCTAAGATGCTCTGAGTGCTCAGCTGCCAGTGGTGAACATCTCTGCTAAGTCACTTTTTATCTCTTGTTCGTGATCCTCAAGGAAAACCCAAAAAACCCCTTTCTTTAGAATTCACAACACAATGCCAAAAAAATATCATGGATTCAATGATACAGGTTTTGGGTTAGTTATTTTTCATGTTTCTTTGTTTTAATGGCATATTAAAATATTTTATTTCTTTCCTTCCCAAACCTAGCCTGATTTTATTCCCTTTCTTTGTCTTGCCAACCTCCTCCTCACCTGTCCCTTGCCAAATGTCTTTTGTAAGATGCTTTTTTTTGTTCCCTCAGACCACTCACCTTTTTATTTTAAGAATGAGATTACCAATAGACATTTAACCAAGTGCTGAGCAGCTACTGCCTGAGGACAAACTTTTCTCTTAAGGCTGCTGCAATAAAGAAGGCCAGAGGAATCTGCTGTTGCATGCTGGATGATGGGGTATTTCTAACACATATAGGCACAGGGAGCAGATTTCTCTTAAAAAATCTGCAGATTAGCACAGGCCATCTGATTTGAGAGGAAGATGTGTTGAACATGTGCATTCAGTATGATTTTACTGCAGAAGGATGAACAATTTTATTTTTGTTCATGCTTATGAGGCAGTAAGAAATAGTCTCATGGGTAAACTCTTCCACTCTTAACAAGAAATGTGAGAAGGGGTATCCTGAATATGTGTGTTGGAGGGACTCGTGCCCTGCAGGAATTTACTGCAGAAATACTCATTTCAACCAAAGTGAAATTAGTTACAGAAACCAAAATTTATTCTCAATGATTTAACATCCCCTCCCAGTCCAATACTTTGAGTCACTGCTTTTTCACTGCAGCCACTTGAATTTAACTGGTAATACCACCCAACTTCTTCACATAAGCCATAATGAGATACCTATTTTCCCAAGGAAAAGGCAAATAATCATATTCCAGGGCTCTTTAATGAGTCTCTGTGACTTATTTTCAGAACACTTTAATACTTCTGCCTTGCCACTCTCTGAAAATGAGTGGTAATTAGCCTTCTGGGTTGGCAGGAAATTGCCTTATTGATCATCTCTGGAAACATCAGATATAGAAAGGTAGAGAAATCCATAGAAATAAATGTTTATGTGCCTTGTTGGGGGCTTGAGGGGGTTATTTTCTGTTTTTTAGCTTGAAGAATTATTAACATCAAGGCAAACACAGATGAACAAAATGTATTGCTACTGATTTAGACATTAGAAATAGCTTTCACTATCACTCATGCAAATCCAATAAAAACTCCTGAAAGAAGCTAAGACTCCTTTTAAATAAGACCACTTAAAGCTTGGCTGTAAAGGAAATATTGCTCTTTAAAAATGTAAAACAAATCCTTCTAACAGGACATTTCATGTTAAGCTGTCTTTAAATAAAAGATGATGAGATATTTAAAGAGTTTCTGGGTTTGCACTAAATGCATAATTCAGAAGCGAATGTTGAAAAGGGAGTAAAAATGTAAAAGGTTTTAGAGAAATATATCTGTGATTCTGTATGGTTTGTCTGGAAAGTTTAACTGGCACAGAGCAGCTGAAATGTAACCAGGGAAATAGTTTGGATTATACTGATTTTAAGGTTGTAAAAAATTACCAACTCTTCGGAAATGCTTCTGGTATATAACTCCCCTATTTCAGGGTTTGCTGCCCTGTGATATGCAAAAAAGATTATGGTAGCATGAGGTAAAGCAGCTGATGCTTTGTAATGGCCATTCCTGGTGTTATTGCATAATTCTGTAAGCCTGACTTTGAGATGAATTTTCAAAATCAAATAACCCTGGATGTCTTCCAGGCTTATGTTGCACATATACCCATACTGGTCTTTGGAATGCAAGCATATATCGAGTAATGCCTTATAAAAAAACATTAGAGCCTTGCTATGAGATTAATGGTGGGATTTATTGAGATGTTTGAGACCAGAACTGTGCCCATCATTCCTAATGTTTCAAACCAAGGGCATGAGTGATGTACTTTTTTAGCAGCTGTCACTTCAAAGCATTACTCTGATAAGGAGGAAGATGAAAACACTCATATCTTGAGAAGTAGTGGGAAAGAATAAAAAATATTAAATCAGTATTTTTGTAATCTAAAGTTGCTTTTCTAAACATCTCAGTCATAATTTTTGTTGGGTGAGCCTTCAGTCAGTAAGTTTGTCTTAAGGGATGAGACATGTAATATATGACCATCTTAAAGGGGTATGTTTTTCTTCCGTAGAACTGCAATAAACCCAGTTTGTGGTACCCTGTTTTCCTGTGGCTGTGGAAAGTCTCAGCACCTTATAAAGGACAGTGGCCACTTGGGCTGCAGTTCAGTAAATTTCTTTAGACACTGTGCTTTGACACCTTTCTAGACAAAATTCATCACAATAGGACTCCTGTTCCCTATTTTGTGCTGACTAGGCTATTCTTCTAATAAGGAAGAATTTTTGTGACTTCAGAGAATTACCTGAAGCATGTTAGTGATTTTCCCCAATGGACTGGGCTATTTTGTCTTTTCTTGGTTGCACGAAGGTTCAACTGTCACTGTATCCACTGCTAGCCTGCACTTTTTGTTTTGTTCCCAGACCTTGTTGCTTCTTTTGTTGGGCCAAACAAAGCAAAACTGGAGAAAAGTCTCAATAAATGTAAAAGAAAACAATTTTCAAGTTGCTGCTCGTTAATGTGTTAATATCTAGTTATTCTGAAGCATAATTGCACTCACATGTGCCACAACATTAGGCAAATACTTTCATCTTCTATTTGAGTATTTGTTTGAACATAAAATTTTCCAAGTATTCTGTTGCTGTGTAGTGTCAGTAATATTTCAAATATCTTGGGAAAGAGGTCATTAGATAGAAGTGCAGTGATTTGGGGTGTCCCTGGAGTGGATGGGCATTACAATTTAAATGGCAGTTAGATGGAGATGCTTTTTCTGAGAAATCACGAAACTTTAATACAAATGTTGTGTTACACTGCTGAATAGAAAACTCACTCTAATACAGGGAGGGAGATGGGAGGATTTGATCTGCTATGAATATAGTGAAAATTGCTTGGTTATGGAAGCTTAATGAGACCCCCCCTGTAGCCAAAATATTGGAAATTAGTATGGTTTAACCTTCCTTTCATCTTCTACAAAGAGAAATTATTCTCTGACTTGTGTAGTAGTAGATTAAATTTTGAGCATGTGCTTTAGCCCTTTTGTGAGCTATTTTGAAAATTTATGGTAGAACAGTATTAATGCAGCCAAGCAGTCAGCAACTTGTACTAGAGAAGTTACTTAGTTTTTCAAAACTTGAAATGAAAGCATGAGTGGGAGAGGAGAAACCATGAAGTGGCTTTCCCATGAGAAGGCTGAAGGGACACCTGCAGTGACAAAGGGAAAGAAGGCAAACTCACTGTGGGAGGGGTGGAGATGAGGTGGAATGTACCTTTTTAAAAAGGGGACGTGAATTAATGGTTAAGATTGTTGATGAGATGAACCTTCTTTATCCTAGACAGAATATAGTTTTTCCTTAAGGTCTTGGAATGTGAGTTGGCATTTGGTTTAATCCTGTTGTTGTCCTTGGAAGTCTTCTCTTGTCCTATTAATTTCATGTGCTGAAAGAGTATTTATTTGTTTATTTAAACTAAATATGCCTAATAGCTGTCCCTCTTGTTAGAAAGCTGGAACTCACTGAATATCACATTTTCCAAAGTGCTCTGTGAGGAAACTGTAAACTGTCTAACAACCATTGTTATGTTTTGGAGCAAAAATTTTGTAAAAAGCAGCCACAGACATGTTAAACAGATTTTTCAGGTTATGATGGATTTTCAGGGTGAAAGATTAAGAAATTTTATGGTGCATTTAGAGATGTGCTTATTATGCCATGTATAGATTACTGACTCCCCATCCCCCTCCATCTTTGAGCTTTGCAGATTAAAGCTGCCTGTATAATAGCACATTTCAAAGATTCATGTGAAAGTAAGCTTCCATGGAATTCAGTGCCAAAGGCTCAGACTTAAATTTGGAAAGAATTAGCTTTTGTTGCTATGGGAACATATTCTTCATTTAGTCCCAAAACGAAAATATACAAATTTATGATAAAAAAAAATAACACTATTAGTCCACTTGGTGGGGCAGGAGGCACTAGAAATAACTATGCAATCTGGGCATATAATATCTCGCTGTTACATACAGCAGGAACACCCTAAAAAAAAATCTCCTTGTCAGTTTATTGCTCCATCATAATATTTTTTGCTATAAGTTCACATTTCTTTGCATTGTAAAATCACAAACTGCACATAAAGAAGCAGTTCAGTCATTATTTGCCTTTGTGAGGAATCACTGGGGACATGTATTAATTCTCACATGATTATCTTTATTTCTTTGCCATTCCTAAAGTTTTTTATGAAGCCTAGATTCTCAGCATGTTATTATTCAGCTAACCAGGAGTAAAGTAGAGAAAGTTGTTGTTGCAATTGAATTTATTCCTAGACACTATTAATATGAGTATGAAAATGATTTCTGCTGCTGTCTTCCATGTTTGCTTCTTTGGTTCAGAGGTTTTTGCCAGCTGTGGAGGAAGTGGTGGCAAATGTCTCACAATTCAGTTTCTTTTTGTCCTTGGAGAGTGATCTAACTGTGGAGAGATTTTTCCCTTCTCTTGGCTTCTGCCTTCCCAAATTTTTTGTAAATCTTTATTGTTTCACGGATAGCCTCGGCTTGAAAATTTATCTATGTACCATTATCCAGAAAGAGTCTGCTTTTTAAGCCTGAGAAAGTTCTAAAATTAAGTGAAATGCACTTTTTGCATGAAGTTAATGACCCCTTTTTTTCCTTATGGTTTTGGGTGTTATGACCACCATTCCATCTTTTGTGCGAATTTATTTGCAAATGCTAGGGATGCATATTTATGCAGCTTTCCTGTGCAACATTTGTGCTGTTTCATGCAGATATTTATTATCCTGTTTCTCTAAAACTTGACTTGATATTCAGGTTCAAGTGGACATACAAATGTAAAGAGAAATACAATAGAAACTGCAACTACCATGTGATGCCCCCGTGAATTCCTTCAGAGATGCACTTTTTATAGTCCTCTGATGCAAAAATTCTCTCTAACCCTATCTTGGCTGCTTCAGGAATGCTGTTATTAATGGGGAAATCTACCTTTTAGCAAATCCCCAAAAATATCTGCCTTTGTGAGGCCATATGTATAAAGAGAGAGATCAAGGAACAGCAAAATCAGTAAGAGATGCAGGCAAAAATTAACATAAAAGTGAGAAAATACAGAGGCTAATTGATCTCTCAATTCTTCTCTGCCATGGGGAGGAAGTATGAGCAAAACGCTTTTCATCATTTAGGAATCTCTAGCATGACTTCCACTTCTGCTTTTGCTATAAGCAGTTAACGTTGCTTTTGTTGAAATGCTGCCATTATCATTTAATCATCAAGTCCGTAAAGTGCTGTGCCCACTCAGCACAGAGATCATTCCTTGGCCTAGAGACAAACCGTTTAAGCGGTGGCAATGTTTCATTCTTTCAAATAAAATCCTTTTCCAAGAAATGAACTGGTGAAATGCTTCAGTTAGGAAATATTCCCACAGCATTTCATTTGGCTGTGGGTTGCATGAAAACGACCCCAAAATGTCTGATGTTTCTCTAAGTGACACTAATGCGTTCCACCTCTGTTGCCTCTCCAAAAGTTCACCTACTGAACTGCTGTGCTCAGGTCACACGCAACCCTTCACCGAGGGAAGAAGCAGTGGTTTGGTATTCTGCAGTGAGGTATGTCTAAATTGCATTTTGTAAGCATTATGTCAACTAAATATACATAATGGCAATTGAAAGAATGTGGCAATGACTTTTTGAGAAACCAGTAAACAAGCTCTGTCATCGTTGTGGGAGAGAGATGAACATCTGCTATTTCTCTTCCATTTGCAATCCAGAGTATGGTGCTGCTTAAAAGCATTTTACTTTGCAATAGAGTCTTTCTCCTGAAAACAAAACACTTCCTCATTCCCTCAATTACTTTACTGTGCAAAGCAGTCTTAGAACACGTGGACTGGGTTCCTTTCAGGGGTCCCAGTAGGGTCCACAGGACTAGTCTAGAGCTCATGATAGTAAAATGCTCTTACGGTGCTCACTTTGGGACATCAACCTCTTTGTTACCTGAATTCCTTCTGTTGACAGCCCTGCTTACTTTTGTAGGCACACCTCATGTCATCTGAGATCTACCCTATCTTTTATCCCTCCAGTCACTCTGTACACCTTTTGTACATAATCTTCAAGGCCTTTAGGTTTACCTCCTTTTTGATGTACTTAAAGGAAACCCTCGTTCTTTTAGTAAGTGAGATGGGGGGTGTTGCCTAAACTTAAGTAGATTTTTCACTTTGAAAGCTCAGTTTTGACTGATACTCAGTTGATAGTTTAGTAAACCTTACTTTATTTATTCACCTCAACAGGAAAAAAAATCATGTTTGATATCACAAGAGTTAGCGATCTATCTAGGCATTTGAAAACAGAGTAAAGCCTTATCATTTTGGAAAAGTATTAGTGATGGAGGACTTTACAATAAAGGAAATTAAATGGCTTTTAAGGTCTGGCCTGATTTGAAGGGCTAAATGACTGCTTCTTACAAAGTTAGCTTTAATAGTGCATTTTTAATTAATCTCTCATATCCATGTACGTATAGAAAAAAGAAATCATTTAAATGGTAATGGTTTCTATATGCTGTTCTCCCCAGCTTTGAAACCTGAATGCCTGTGTTCATTTGCATTTATTCATGGACCACTGAGTGAAGAGTGTTCTTGGCCTTGCTTTTGGGATGCTCATAAAACATGAAGGAAGCGTCATTTTAAATCAGTATAATGGTTTAATGAAACCCATGCTTCACAGCTTCACTCAGACATCTGCATTAGCCAAGAGGAAATCTTTTTATCCCTAGTAAGTGGTTATATATAGATTATTTTCATTTCTTCAGAAAGATCAGAAATCATCTTCAGGTAGAAGTAGTGTTTCATCAGAAGCAACAAATAGAACCAGTACTTGCCTTTCTGGGGCACCTCAGTGCCTCCTGCTATCTCATGTTTCCTGATGTCCTCAGAAGCACCACAAGCTATGGCAAATATTCCTCTCCTCAGGAGTTGGCGTTTGTCTGCATTACAGTTCATTTTATAAAAGATTTGGCAGAAGTATTTAGCATTTATTTGTGTCTTGGCAACTCCAAGGGATCATGTAGAGAAGATGATGATGGATAAGCAAAGGGTTGCAGGTGCCTGTGTTGGTCAAGGCAAGCTCAGGTCCATGTCCATGTCTGTACCTGATATAAGTGTGGACATGAACCTCATCTTTTGCAGTTCAGGGTGGAGGAATATCACCAGCAGGCCATAGGCTGTGATCTGCCTTTCCTCATGGATGGCAAAATATAAATAAGAATAAACTTAGAGACTCTTTGGCTTTACCAGCAATTGCAATTCATTTGTTTGATTTGGTTTGGGTTGTTCAGGGTTTTTTTGGGCTTTTCCTGAGTCCACTGTCTAGTAGTTGGAGTCTTGGACAGCTGGCTAAGTTCAGGAGTTTCTCATCTATCCAAGACAATTCTAGGACTAAATGAAGATAATGATCAAGGGAATGAAAGAAATCTTAATTATGATAGTGCCAGCTAATACATTATAAAAACTAATTAAGCAAGCATTTGTCTTTGTTAAAATGGAAGAGAGCATGTGTGATAAACATCAACACAAATAAAACCATGCATGTACATTTAAGTTGACTAAATCAGTCAGCTGTTTTCTTCAGAGGTCACTAAATCTGAGCAATTTTTTTCATGTTCAAAATGTTTGTCTTCAGTTTTCTTAGTGCACCGAAGAACAACATTTCCAGCCAAGCCTCTAAAGATAAAATATCCTAGATTTTACGTATGCTTTACTTCTAATAACAAATAATCTCAGTACTGAGCCAGAACTTCAGATGGCTTAAATCAACACAGACTTCAATAAACTGTGTTTTTACTTTTTTTTTTTTTTTGGTATTAGATGTTTATGTAGAGGAAGCCAAGAAAAATTACTGGCCTACAGAAATTTAACACATTTACCAAGTTACCAATATGTCAGAGTATTTCTTTGGAACAGATTCCTCTGATTAGCAATAGGATCTAATTAATTTTGCAGTTTTAATTTGTGGTAAATAAAGTGAAAATGACCATTTAGTATAACACTTCTTAAAACCATTTTGTGTGACTAACACATCAAGGAGAAGTCATGCAATGACAAGATTTTTGTTCAAATCCTGGTGTGTGTGTGTGTGTATGTATAAGGGATGTGTCAGCACAAGCTAAGATTTTGTTTATTTGTAGTTTGCATTGATAGTCTCACTGTCCTTTGTGCTCTGCTTCTTGCATACCATGCGTGGTCTTTTACAGTAAACAAATACGAAAATAACTTATGAAAGGGTTGGTGTCCCTGAGAAAAAGAGAAAGTCACTGTTGTAGAAGGGTGTTAAACTGTATCAAAATGGGTGGGACCTTAATGTTCTCAATGTATATTGTATTTCTCAGGAAGAGATATAACTATTTGAATTCTCTCGCTGGCTTCTTCAGGTGCATGAGATCACATGTGCATGCTCCAAGTGTAGCTACTAAGGGCAATGCAGTACATATATAACCTTTCATGATGCAACAAATGTTTGACCCAATTCATGCTTTATTTGTAATTTACTGCTCTGACATTTTCTAGCTACCTCAATTTTATTTATGCTTTTTCTTTTTTTGGTATTAAAATTTTCTCTTGCTTAGAAACTGAAGCATTAGCACAAGTAGTTAGTTGTTTCCTAAGTGTTACTTTAATTTAAATAAAGAATAACTGATAAAGAAGCAAATTACAAATACCTCTGGACTTGTACTACTAATGATTATGGGAAGCTGATGTGACTAAAGGTGTAGTGAAAGGTTTAAAATGGCTAGGAGAAATAAAACCTTGCACAGTGGCATCCTTAAGGACCAAAACAGTTGCATTAATCCCTATTTCCTCCATATCTTTAATGAATATGTTTGTTTCTAAATCTGGAGAGAAGTAGTGTCTTGCAACAAAGATTAAATACTAGTTGGACCTGGCATTTGTTATACATTGTGATGATTATGGGGGAAATCTTGCTTTTAAAATTTCTTCACTGTATCTTACTTTCCCAGGTAATTTCATAACCAGTTCAAAGCTCTGCATATAAAGTTATTTTCTTGTGTTTTTACCCCAGAAATTCTGCTCTGCTTCATGTAGGAATGCCCAGGTACTTAGCAAAGGAGGCTCTTTCCCTCTGCCCCACTGCCACCACAAAACAATTACATTTAGGGGAAATTAGGTATTCTGAGAGCCCTATAATTACAGAAGCTGGAGTCTGGCCAGGTCAGTCAGATTAACAACCTCAGTGATCATAAGTGGTCATTAGTTTAGTTTTTCTTCTTATCTGAAAGACAGAGCCTCCTATAGCACAGTGCCCTCTGCTATCAAACTCCATGTTTAGTCTAAGTTTTGTCCTATCTCTTTGTGGTCTAAATAGAAGTTTGTTTTATAAATCAGTTTTGATTTATCTTAAAATGGCACTAATGACGTAACATTACTAATTTTTTCTCGTATGGAAAATGATGTTTAGTGAAGTCTATAGCAAAGAATGTTGGCAAACTTCAGATATTTCCTGTTTAACAAGCTTTCTGTGCAAAAGAGCTTGCTCAGTTTTTATTCTTGCTTCCCAGGATTATATTAAACAGACGATATGTTTCTTAGATTTGAATTCAAAACCAATTCAAACTATTAATAATTGTAGATTTTGCTTATCTGCATAGTGTCATCCAGTTGAGATCAAATGTTTTCTGTTGAGAACTGCGGGTTCACAAATGTGGTATTCCTCTGAAATTGAGTTGGAGGCATTTTTCTGCTTCCTTTCAGTTTCTCAGTGTCTGGAATTTGGGCTGAATTCATGTCACTTCATTTTTTCCTACTGCTGCAACTTTTCTGTCCCAAATGGGGAACTCAATATCTATAACTTGTACAAACTTGGTTTGTGGAGGGACTGTAAATATGCTGGACTACGCTGACCTTTTCAGTAGACCATCCCTTGATTGGTAGCCAGTCCACCTCTCCCCCACAGGTTAATGAAGCTGTAAATAGGGAGAACTGAAATGGCAAGCCAATCAAAAAGGTCAGAGTAGTATAGCACACCACTACAGCTGACAAAATATATGAGGCATTAAAATTTGGATACTTCATTCCTAGTGACAAAGATTGTAATGAGAGCAGAAAAGAAAGCTCCATGAATCTCTTCACATCATACAGAATGTAATGTGGATGGGAAATGATGCAAGCCTGCCGTAGCTGAACTTCAAAATGAATGTTTTAAATCTCTTCATATATTTCAGGGACCATATAATAGCAAAGTTAGGTAAAAACCCATGTTGCTTGCTGTAGGAATATGTTCTTCAATGTTCTCGCTATCTGTGTGCACAAAATGTGCAAATATATTCTCTCATACTAATATCACCTTTCCAAAGGAGGGTGTAGATTGTGAAGGGTACAAGAGAGAAAACAGGAATGGAAATCTGCTCAGGCTTTATTAGAATATATGAATATGATAATGTCAAATCAGACTCAGTCATATGGAATGCCTGAATAAGCTCCTTCCTACTGTGTTGGTATGGTATCATATTTCTCCAATTACATTCATAAGTTTTAGATTAATAAAAATCATGTAAAACACAGAAGGATGCTGCATGTAGCTTCTGCTTAGCTGAATGGCTTGCTGTAGTCAAATTTAAACCATTGTTCAAAAAATACTCTCTCAAATTTTGTCCCTGTGAGGTAGCACACAACAGTGAAGTCAGCAGAGATGGTCATTGAACGTTTTCTTTTAACCCCAAACCGTTTTCTGAACACTGATGTTGTTTATTCTTATCTGATATAGAGACATCTCATGCTGGTGTTTTACCCAAGTGTATTCCCTTTGTTTTGAAACATTTTTCTGTCATGCTGGTGACCCATATGACTTCAGGAGCATAAAATGTTAAGTGTATTTCCCAAGTAGTTTAAAGCACTTTGATACAACATTCATGCTCCCTGGTGCAAAGTGAGCGTAGCTGGTGAGAGCTCCTTGTTAAAAGATTATGAGTGGTTGCTATGTCCATGGATTGCAATGCAGCTTTGAGTTTGTGAAACTCTCTCTCTTCTGCAAAGAGTGGCAGAGTATTTGCTCACAGGGGAGGAACTTACAGTAGCTTGGCCGGGTCCTGGGGCTGATTTACAGTAGATGTATTGCTCTATGCTTGCAGTATAAGCATGTACAGTTAAATGTGGCTTTGACAAATCACTTGGTTTCTCCAGACTCGGAAGGAGCCTCCAGCCCCAGCCTGGTGGACCCCTCTACTCCACTGGATTTCCAGGCTGGCGGGATGAGTTACAGGGACCTGTGCCAAGAGGTGCCTTCTGCTGCATTTTATCACTGACTCTAATCCAGCTGTCTGAAACAGTGCCAAGCTAATTAGCTGTTTCAGTGCCTGTTATATCAGGAGTCCAAATAAGCCTAGAGAGGTCACGTTTCGAATGGCAGCGAAGCCTTTTCATTCATCTCTCTGTTTATGCAGGCCCAAGATGACTCCCATATGGGACAAATCCCAATTAATGCCTCCTATTTAAACTTGTCCTGACATATTTTAGAATGTTCACCAATTAACAGTAGCATTAAGTTATGAACTACTCTAGGTGAGGGTGCCAGTGTAGACAAAGACCCCTTGTTTTTCTTAAGATTGTCTAATCTTAGTTTGACTTGGCTAATACAGGAAAACCAAAGAAAAGATCTACTGAAACAGCATCACAGCATTATTAATCTGGAGAATTTATTATTGCCCAAACTCACTGCATATAAACCCAATCTCTATCCTAATGCATCCTTTACTTTGAAATCCCAAGTGCAACCACTGAGGTTAAGAGCAGGCAGGGAAGAAAAATAATATTATGATGATAAATACAAGGGAAAAGAACAGTGAAAATAAATATTATCGTTTGTGAATAGCTGCTTTCTTAGTTATGTAAGCTTAACCTAAATAGCAAGGCAGCTGGCTCACACATGAGACTGTAGATAATGAAATTACAATGTCTGTCAAGATTTACATAATATCTACCTTAAATAATGGCAAAAATGAGAACCACAACACGATATTTTTAGCACTCTCAGTTCATGAAGTTAGATCTTGACTATGAAACCCAAGTCCATTTCTTCAGTTGCTTCAAGTTAGCCTTCTTTTGCCAGTGTACTGCGTGTAATTCAAATCTTTCATTAAATTTCCAAGGAAGAGCAGTTGGATTGTTCTTCGTGTCCTGTTGATGATGCAAAGGAACCTCAGAGAATAATGATATTTATGGGTGTATGCGTTACCAAGGGTCTCATTTAAAGATCTGTATTATCTCTGGAGCATGCTGCTGAAGAATAAGTACAAAAGAAAATCAGGATAATTTCTGTTTCTTTTCAGTCTCTTAGAATGACAGTCTAAGTGATTATTTAACTTTGGGTATTGTCACTGTAATACCTACATAAACTCCCTGTGACAATAAACCCCAGCAATGGAGCAAAGCTTCACAAGACATCAGACAGGTGTGGTAATGAAAGCAATCCAAAACACTGACTGAAAAAAATGTAAAATGATCATGTATTTGATATCTTTTCTAGCTGAGATCACTTAGATTAACAATTTCACATGGGTAAGCCCATATTTTTTTAAGACTTGTTAGAGTGTGTAGATCGGTGGGCAGGCTTGGTGAGAACAGAAATCTGGGACTTCCTAAAGCTTTTTCATGTGGTGGAAGGGAAGAGTGATTTGAGGCAGAGCTAAATAATAGGAAATGAAATGACAACAAACTCTGATCCACAGATCTTTCAAAAATCTAAATTTCTGTTTTTTTTTTTTATAAGTACTTAATTTGTGGGATTTTGATTATCAACTCATCCTATGGAAATATTAAAACTTTAAATGCAGCCATTGTGAACTTTTTCTTACCAGTATTCTGACTTGTTGTTATTGTAACCTCCCACAACATTCTGGACACCCTTCTTTGGATGAATCCCAGGACATGGCTGGTTTTCTGGGATGCAAGCACACATTCCTGAGTAACGCTGAGCTTCTCGTCAGCCAACACCCCAGGTCTTTTTCCTCAGGGCTTCTCTCAGTCCGTTCTCTGCCCGATCTGTGTTTGTGTTTGGGATTACCCTGTCCCAGGGGCAGCACACTGCACTTGGCCTTGTTGAAGTTCACGAGGTTCCATGGGAGCTTCTAGAGCTTCTCCATATCCCTCTGGATGGAATCTCATCCCTGTCATGTCAACTGCACTGCTCAGCTTTGAGTCACCTGCCAACTTGCTGAGGCTGCACTTATCCCACTCTTTATGTCACTAATAAAGATATTAAAGTGTACTGGTCCCAGTTTGGACCTCTGAGGGTCACCACTTGTTACCCATTTCCAGCTAGATATTGAGCCATTGACTGCTACCCTCTGTGTGGAACTATCCAACCAATTCCTCATCCATCAAACAGTTCATCCATAAAATTCATGTCCCTCCAATTTAGATGTTGTGGAGGACCATGTTAAAGGCTTTATAGAAATGCAGATAGATGACATCCATACCTCTTCCCTTGTCCACTGAGGTAGACATCACAGAATGTCTAATTCTGTTACGTCTACCACCACGAAATTGGTCAGATGGGACTTGGCCTTGGTAAAACTGTGCTGGCTGTCTTGAATCACCTCCCTGCCCTCCATGTGCCACAGCACAGCTTACAGGAGGATGTGTTCCATGATCTTCTCTGGCATAGAGATGAGGCTGAAAACTCAGTAGTTCCCAGAGTCCTCCTTTTTAACCCTTTTCTAAAATGGGTACAGTATTTTCCTCTTTCTAGTCAATGGGGCCTTCACCTGAATGGTGTTTTTTAAATACAGATTGACAGTGAAGATTGAGGGGGAAAAAAGTAGTTAAGTAACTCAGTTTCCTCCTCATCTGCATTTACCAGTTTGCCAGCCTTCCTCATCCAATAAGTACACCTTCTCTGGTCTTCCCTTCCTGGCTCACACACCTATTTCACACACTTCTTTTTTATTCTTTCCATCGATTGCTAGTTCAGCTCCATCCATACTTTGGCTTTCCTGATCCCTTCCTTTCACAACTGGGCTGTGCCCCTACACTCTTCCTATGATGTCCCTGCTTCCACTGCCTGTGTACACCTTTTTTGCCCTTTAGTTTGACCAGCAGGTTTTGACTCATCCATGCCGGTCTGTTGTCTTCCTTTCCTGATTTCTTACACCAGGAGATTGAGAACTCTTGCACTCTATGGAAAATGCCTTAAAGCTTTGCCAGCTTGTTCTGCTCCCTGGTCCCTGAAGGATGTTTCCCAGGAGATCATACTGTCTAACCCTTGAAAAGCTGGAAGTTTGCTTTCCTAAAATTCAGGGTCCTGACTTTAGTTTTTGCCTGACCTTTAGGACTAAAAACTCCAGTTTCTCAAAAACAGTGTGCGCTATTATTGGCTCTGGAAAACTGAAAGTGCTATTGGATGCTCTGTAAGAAAGAGAGAATCAGAAATCCTGATCTAGGAATTGATTTTACTGTGCCTGTAGCTGCTGCTATACTCTGGGCTTCCTGCTTCTCTGTCATTAAATGTTCTGAGTGCTTGTTTCCTGTCTGTGTGCACTTGACTGGTAATGAGGGTGTTTCTTCTAAGCTTGGACTTCTCTGCATACTTTTCCAAACCTTGAGTAAGCTCAAGGTCCGTTATATAACTTTGTGGATAATTTTTTTTTTTTTTTTTTTTTAAACATTCTACCCACAATTAAAGAGTTTTATAAGAGAAGAAAATACTCAACAACTGAACACTACATCATGAGTTTGACATCATTCTCCACATTGATAAGTTTTGGGTGGGCTAAGAAAAAATGTAGCTGATTGTCAACAGTTTTGTCTGTATAGCAAAGCTGGTTAAGTGACTACAAAAACTGCAAACTAACAAAATAATAGGTAGCTGCTTTAAAATAATCAGTTGTCATGTGTAAGTTTGAAAGTACAGCAGAAGAACTTATTAAGTATCAGAACTCAAAAGAAACAATTTCTTCTATCCTCAGAGAGGGATTGCTGCTTCGGTCAGGCACAGTATCACAGAAGGTTATCACGACAGCTGGTCAAACTGGACTGAGTCACTCCAACTTCTTAGGATAAAAAGAAGATAAATCAGAGTACTGTGGACACTGCTGAAGCTATGTAAGCGCAGACATGGTTTGTACCACAACCACGGAAAAAGTATAACAAACCCAAGACCATGAGATGAAACTGCACCTCTGCCATCATAGAACATGGCATGCTGCAAACCACTGCAGGCTTCAGTGAGATTCCTTTCAAGGAAAATGAACCTTTTCCTTAGGGCTCTGTCAGTGCTCTGTGTAAACAACTGCAACCTGAAGTTACTTTCCCAGACTTGCTTGTTTTGGCTGTGGATGAGAACACAGTGAGGTTGCAGAAATTTACAGTATTTGTATTTCTGACCTACCAGCAGAACAGCCAAATTATTATAGATTATAGACACATTAAATTAAAAATCATCTTAATAAGTGACACAGAAGCCTAATAGATGTCACTTAATGATCATGATAAACTCTTACACTTGAAATTGTGATATAGGGAGCTCAGCTGTTTTGTAAGAGTAAGCTGTTTTGTAAGTGTCCATAGATCTTCAGTAACTAGAATATCCAAGTAGTGATGCTGTATTTTAAATAGCTCACCAGGTATATTTTACCTATCATATTAGCTCTCCAGGAAAGGTATTATTTTCTTGTCACATGAATTTTCTAGCAGGTGTAAGGTCTGATCCTCTGGGACAATTCAGTTACCAAAGATCTTTTCCCAATGAACTTTTAGAATTATGCAGGGTTTTGTTTTCTTTTGTTTTTTTCTCTTATTGTGGTGTAAAAAAAAAAATGTTTTCCTAGCTAATCTGTGTAAGTTCTGGATCAAATTGCTTCATCCATGAGAAGACAGTGAAAACCCAGATGTTAGTTTGGGAGCTGGTTAGAACCTTCCCACATACTCAGAGAACCTGTGTCACCAACAATGGCTATTAACAGCTCACACTTGGGGTCTCATCACACCGAATCCTTGGAGGAGCAATTTGCATTCATTGGCACTGAGCAAGGAGACAAAGAAATATCTGCTTCTGTACCAAATGCAAGTGAAATGAACTTGTTTAGGTGCAGGCTTATAGATGTATCACCACCATCTGATGACATTATTATGAAAGGAATTCTATGAGTGGGAATGCAAGTGCCTAATGCTATACAGGATAATTTTCCTGTATGTATGAAAACGAGTACAAAGTGCATCCTGAACTTGTGGTAGTTGACAAGGTGGTATTCTCACTAGACACCCACGTGGAGGCAGCTGAACAGGTCACAAGTGCATTGCTGTATTTTAAATGCAACTAATGTCAGGCTGCTTGCTTCTGTGTCTTATTTTAAAATAAATAATAAGTACATTTCTGTACTTCCTGACAGCCTAAGAATCCAAACACCATGTTCAGTTAGCTGACAGACTTTTAAGCTAATGATCCATATTATTATCCTCAGCAATCTATTGTTAAAGAGGAATCACAGATTAAAAAAGTAGTGCCTGGCTCACAACAACCATCAAGGACATTGTGCTTGTGGCCAGATCCAAATGTTAAAGCTGAAGATGCTCCACATGTCTTTTACAACTTTCCAGGTTAGCAGTGCAGCAAAATTGTCCCATAAATTACAATGTAATCGGTCCATTTACTGGATGCAGCATGAGAAAACCTTTGTCTTGTCCACCTGAGCTGTATTTTTATGCTTAGTTCTCATACCTTACTCCTCTGTCATATGGGTAGAATTAACAGATAGGATTTTTTTAATTCTACAAGAGTCAATGTCCTAATTAAGAGACACTGTGTAAGTCCATCAGTATGTTTTTCCCAAGCTCAGATTAAAAAAAAAAAAAAAAACCACAGTGAAAGAAATAGCAAAAGATACAAAGCACGTGCAGTTAAAGATCTTAGATTTGAGTATAACCCACCAGTAATTTTTCAAAAAGGAGAGTTGAGAGCCCTTATTGTCTTCTGCAACTGTACATAGAAGGTCCTTTTGCTGTCTTATGGACTATTACAAAAAGTCTCCTGTTTTGAACCTACTTACTAAGTGGAATATGATTTTTTTTCTGTATTATCTATCCATGATAGAGTAATAAAATTACTTTTAGGCTCACATTCTTCAAGATCTGGCTTGAGTATAGAGCATGACATTGCTCAATCCATCATATTCCTGGATCCATCTCTTATGAAAGTCCTGAATTAGGGTTTAGTATTATGTCATTGTCCTCAACCATTAGTTTATCTGCAACCTTTAACTAATTATATAAGCAGAGTACCTAAAAATCTCCCTTTACTGCTGTGTCCTTGTAACAGTGTGATTTATTTGTTTGTTCAAGGGAGGGGGATAGTGCAATGTTGGTGCTGGGTGACAGTTCTGATGTTCGTGTTCTAAGGCAAGTAGAGATGCAGGGACTTCCTGCTGAGATGCTCTTTCTCAGGTTTTGCCCTGACCCTTCTCTGTGCTGCAACCGTAGTTGTTTTGGTTTTTTTTTTACTTAAAGAGTATATTTCTCAAAGCTTGTACTTGTGAAAATGTAGCACTACTCAAAGCTGGAAAAAGAAACATATAATTTCAAATATGCCTTCAAGAATGTCAGAGGGAAGTTTGAACATCATTTATCTGTAGCTGCACTACACCCTGTTCTTCTGAGCTTCCCCAGGCTGATCTTCTGGAGCATCCTGCATGCACAGGGTGTGAAGAGAAACATCTGCTAGGGGAGGCACCAGAAAGATGCTACAAATGCAAATATAATCAAAACAGAACTCAGGTTGCTGCTAAAGAACCTGTAGATTTATGAGAGTGTCTTGAGTTTTTCCCTAGGTGTGGTAGGTGACATGCAGCCACACAACCTTTACCACCTTGTCACCTTGGCTCCTTGTCTCCACACTTGTTGGCCACATCAACAGCTGCCTTGCTGAGCATGAAGGAGGTTGAGAGAAAGTGTGAGGGGGATGTGGGGAGGCAGGATTTGAAGTCAATTCCGTTTTACTATGGCTTCAGCTGACCTTGAAAACACCCTCAGACTTTTCTGAGGAAATTTCATGACAAATACTTCAACGAAATTCTCTACTAGCACTTCTGAGTGATGGATTTCAAAGAGACTGATAGGTCAATTCTTGCTATGTGTATTGTGCATATATGTGTGTGCCTGTTGAATAGATTATCCTTCCAGTCATGGGAGAAGAAAGATTGCTATTCAACATGTCTATTAACAGATGTGAAGTTGCAGTTTACTTATCCTAATGTCTACAAAATTGAGAGAAATGCAGCTCTGTTAATTGAAATTTCAAAGTGAAACGTATTTTGTGGTATCTCTGCTTCATGTGGGTTTGAGGGTTTTTTCCTTCCTTTTAGCAATGTTACTTAAGTTCTATAGAGGCTTGACTCTGCACTGAGTCAGAAGCACACTGATTTGTTTATTAGCATGTGCATCAAGCAATCTCACTGCACTCATTCAGAAAATAGGAATTAAGATGATTTGACAGCCCTCCAATTTTGCTTTCAATGCTATCGATTCCTTTTATCAAGGCTGTGCTATTCTGTGCTCAATCTTGCAAAAGGGAATGATGGTAGACTTGCTCTAATCAAATTTCATTGTACATTCACTTCATGTAATAATAAATTTGGCTATCCAGATCAATTTTGGCCCAGTTTCCTCTCATGGGATGCAATTCAATGAATGCTTTTATATTTTTCTTATGAGGACCATTGTTTGATCCATATAGGGCTATTTTTATTTTTCCTTTCTAATCCCCAAAATATTGACTAAAATAAGCTTCAGTGTTATTTTATATTTTTGTTTATGATCACTTTGGGAAAAAGTACATGCTTGATTTTGGTAGCTCTGAGGTTGTTACGTAGTACATAATGAGAAGGATTTTTGTAATGGCTTCCAAAGTACTCAGTGTGTTCATAGAGCCTTCTTGAATGAACAGTTTAAATACAAATACTTCCATACATGTACGGTTCTAGAGAACTTGCAAATGAAAAGAGCTTATTGCATACTCTTCTAAGCAGAATTGCAATGCACCTCAATATTTTCTTCAGTAACCTCATGAAAGGATCATTACTTGACAACAAACATTGCAAATGAGGTCAGTGAACTTTTTAAATTTTTTTTTCCCATAGAAATTAGAGGTGAAAGAGATCTCTTAGGTCAACTAGTTCCTTCTCTGCCTCTTCATCAGTTCAAAAGGCCCCATTGCTGTTGCAAACCTATGTTACGGAAAAGGCAGTTCTGGGCCTGCCTATTAGATATTGCTGGTGAAAGTACAATAAGAAACAAAATTTTCACTGTCTTGTCATGAATGAAAAAAGCATGCAAAATCTCTCGGAAGTAAGGAGGGAGAATAATGAAGGGCAAAGGCTTGTTAACTCTGTAGTCAGATCACAGGCTGATCCAAATGGAAAATAATGCAAATAACATCTCTGTGGACTGGGAGAGTTGATCTTGGATTAAAGATCTGAGGCTTACAAATAAGCTTCATTTAGCATATAATGACATAGCAGTTACATGATCCACAAATGTTTAGTAACTGAGTCCATTAATACAGTTGTTAAGTGAAATCCACTTAAGCATATGGATTGTAAATACATGGGAAGGAGTCTCTTAAAGCAGCTGTTCTCAGTGCATTATATAACATTCAGAGCCCAGTTAACTATGATTGGGAAAATATCACTGCAAATTTGCAGACAGTGGCAGACTCCTATGTAGAACCTGTGGTCTTATTTTCACTTGGTTGTAAATCATTGTGATATGATTAGCAAAAACAACCAGAAAACCTGCTTTCTTTGTTTCAGTTAAGATTAAATAAATCTATCCAGCATGAGACAAGATATCTTGAAGCTTTGCAGGTGTTTTGTTGTATTCTGTTGAACTGTAACTGAATGCTCTTAAGTCAGTTCTCAGCAAAAGTATAATAGAGTTGGAAGGTTTCTTTATTTAATGTCATACTTAAATGGTTTGCTTAAAAAAAGGAAAAGCTATAATACACAGCTTTAAACTGTCATTTTTTTTGTATTCATTATTCTCTTTCCTCTATAAGAGAATATTTCTTAAAATTCCTTTAAGTTTTAAGCTTCTGTATTTCAACCGATTATTTTTTCCTACTTATGCTATAAGATTGATTGGACCTTATGGCTTGAACAGGAATTAGCTAACTAATAGGGTATACTTTAAGTGACTAGATGAGAACCTAAAAGGATATTTTATAAAAGTAGGCACACAGAAATTGAAATTATATCTTTAGGACAGTCTTCCCAGTTTTATTTTTGTTTTTTTTTTTTTTCTCAAAGAAGCTTAGACATCATAATCATGTGTTTGAGACATTAAAAAAGTTGTAGCTTAAGTTGCAGAAAGACCTTCCATGATATGGGTCCCCAGTGATAAATATGAATTAAGATTCTGTAGAGTAACATTATCACAAACATAGGAACTAGCAAGACACATATTTTTCTGCCCTCAAAGTACATGGAAAAAATGCTTCTTTATAAATGACAGATGTTATATAATCTGTCTTTTCATTACAGCTGGACAGGAAAGGTAAAAATTAAAAACCTTTCTAGATGCTTTGGATTAGAAAACACATTTTAAGAAATCTTGGACTTTTTTTTACAGTACCTATATGTATTAGTCAAAAAAACCCCCACAGTAAACAAGTTCAAGTATTAGCAGTGGCACCTTAGGGCTTTACAGAGCTGCTTGTCTGGAAAAGTAAGTTTACTATGACAGAATACTTAACAGCATTCACTAAGCCACAATGAAAGCTATAAGCTATAATGAAACAGGCTTGGCAAGTCTGTCTGAGGATGAGCTTCCTTCTCGGGGCTTAACTCTATTTCAGTGTTCCCCTTTATCTCTCCAGTGAATGCAGGCACCCTTCATGGTCTGACAGATATTCTGTCCTTGCCAGGTAGCTGCAGCTTTTAGGCAGTAGCTGCCAAAACAATTCAGAGATTAATGGGAAAATGTCCATAAATTATATGTATAAATTATATGTACAACCTCTCCACTTTCACGGAAAATGTAAGATCTTTGGGATGTTTAAATGCTCTAAAATGTCTTAATTTGTTCAGACATTTGCACAATTATTGATGCAGACAGATGTGGAATACACAGACAACAAGCATCTAAATTAGCTTTGAGGGGAATTAATACAAGAGGCTGGCAAACTATTCCCAATGAATAAATTAGAGTGACAGTTTATTATTATTTCAATACAAGATTACCGAGTGCATATCTTAAACATAGTTCTCAAAAACCTGCAAAAAGAAAGCTAATATCAAAGGATGTTCAGCAAGGAAATCTGAACAGAAAACTACACCTATTAGGCTCATAGACATTCCCAAGGTAGGACAACACTTGTCAACCTGCCTAAGCTGTTAAATGTATTGTTTTTTCCAAGCCTTTAATTACAGTTGGCATTCCCGAGTCGGTGCTGGAGGCAACCATCCTGTTGAAGAACATAAACCTTTGTGGGAGGAAACAGCAGAGACCATAGCCTAGTTTCTGAAGTGCATCTAAATCACATTAGTAGGGAAAAAAAGCTGTTCCACGTTGCATGATTCATGCATGTAGGTCCAGCCTCAGCCGAACACTCTGCTGTGTGCGTTTGTAACAGCCCCCAGATCCACAGTGTCTGTGGAGTTCAGCTCCTCTCACCACCTGGTAACACCCAGGCCACTGCAAAACTGACTCTGTGGGACTCAAATGGAAAGTTCCTGATGTCATAGCCTGTAGCTCCTGAGCCAAACAGGTGATAGTGACAGTCACCCAAACAGTGGCATCTGATGACTCCAGTACAGAGTCACACAAGCTGGAGATGTCACGCCCGCCCCCAAGATGCGAGTTCAGTCACCTAGGTTTGATTTTATCACTGTTACAAAAAGGGAAAATGCTGTATTCCCATTACTTCAACTTTTCCAGCTCATTCTTCAGCATGTGTTTGAATCTTTCTGTGCTGCTTCTGCTCCTGCACCCACAATTCCTATCACCTTTGCTGCTGGCTTTTGGCAGGCACTTGGGCTATTTCCTCTCCCGAAGCAGAAAACCAGAGAGCTGGGACACACTTTGAACAGCATTGTATGCTGCAATGCACTAGATTTTATTTGAATTTTTGCGGTTAAGCCTCTTCTGTGGTTGAAACTTGTCACAGTTCCCTTCAAAGCCTGAATTAGTTCATGCCTGCACTCTGACAGCAGCTGCTGTCTTTAATGCCAGCCCTGAGCCTGTGTGACATCTGTGATCTGTGTGTGCTTATGCAGCTCAGGGCTGTCATGTGTAAGTGCTGGGTTGGTGCTGTGGCACCTCTTCAGCTGGTCCCTCAGCCTCAGGAGGGGCACACTGGTCGCAGCCTGGCCAAGCCTGGCTTAGTGTCCATTTCCTTGTTCTCTCTGGACAGGCATCACCCTGGCTTTTCCAAAAGAGCCAGCCACTGGTGAATGAGAGGAGGGCTCAGGTCTCTTTCTGGATGTTAGAAATCTGGAAACTGGGAACAGTGGAGAAGAGGGAGAAGAGGAGATTTGGAGCCAAAAGGAATCCATGGGCAATCCCAGTATAAAAGCTGTCATAGCAGCACTGGTAGAAAATGATGCCCTCTGTGACCTCAGTTTGTGGGGAATGACATGCAATCAGTTTGAGTCCCATTCTGAGGGGGCTTTTCAAGTGATATAGTTAATGGCTGTAATATAAAGATGAAGAGGGTTTTCTCTGTTTTAGACTGGAATTAAGCATTTTTTTTTTTTTCCTTCACCATCTCAGTCTTAACAGATACCCAAAGACATCATACTTATATTGTTTCTATGCTTTATTTTGTTTAAAAGAAAATGGTAATACTTTATTTTTAGTTTTGCTTTTAACCTAGGTTATGTTAAGTAGTAGTGTGTTAGATTAAGCAAGGTATGTGAGCATGGGGACACGGGCACTTCTCAACTTCTCATTTAGCAGAATATTGAGAAAAGTGAGTGGAGTTGTCCAAAAACTAGAATGCTTCAAGAGCAAAAGAGAGAAAAAAACCAACAGTGTATCTTATTACTTTGTTGAGTACTCCAGCATAATCTGCATTAGAAATACATTTTCAAGGCAGGTCCATGTACATCAGGAAAAAAAAAAAAAAAGTCAGAGTTGTGGGGGATTTAATATTCCATCTTGTACCTCCAGTTCATTTTAAATGAGAAATGTCTCACTGAAGACTGTAGTTTTATTTTATCAAATAATAATTTAGCAAAATTAATTGATACAATGCATTTTAGTGAGATTCTTAATCTATAAGAATGTCTGTCCTTTTCCCTTGCTCAAAATTTTTTTTGTGGCATACTTAATTCTAGATCCATGACCTATGATCTTTAATAGACTTTCTGACAATAATGATTAGGATAGTGGATATGAGGTATCAAATTATCAATAACCTCCTTCTCTGAGATAATACTAATGAATCATCATCCAATAGTGATATTCTGCTTAAAACATTGATCATTAACTGATTTACATTTTCCATAAAAAGCCCTGCATTTGCCTCTCTGCCTTTTTTGTAGAAAATACTTTAAAATATATACTGGTGATTGTTTTTTAGCCTGCAAGGTGTTTTTTATGAGGTTTTCTTTCTTTTTTTTTTTTTTCTGAAAGCTATAACTGAAAATCCCTTGTCTTGCAGTCCCTTATTTTTTCTATAACTTTTGTTTGAATCAAAACTTTCATATGAAACATTTAAAATGTAGCTTAAATAAGCATAAATGAAACCCCTGTGTGGAACTCTGCCTGGCAATGCATGAGATTTGTACAATTTTCATTATATTCTGGGAACAAATGGACCTTAAGATCACATTGGAAACCTTGATTAAAAAAGTGTGACTAAGATAGGCTCCTTAAGGATTTTTGATGTTTAATTTAGCCTTTGATATTAACTATCTAAAGCCATATCAGGAGAAACTAAATATTGCTTTACTCTAAGTAGTTTTCAAAGAAAGAGATTTCACAATTGAAACTTTTGTCATCCTGAACATCTCAATTAGCATATTTTAACAGTCTTTTAAACCTTGAAACATAATTGGAATTGTAATAAAAAATTCTACCTCGAGTGCCAAACGAAACACTTGCAAGCCTGCTTTAATTTCATTGTCTTTGCCACTGTAACAGATTTGAGAAAGTCTCATTTTAACCAAATTTATCCTCTGCTTCAAACCTGCACAGAATGCATATTAGGGCTGCTGGCTTTCTGCAAAAAAAAAAAAAAATAAAAAAACAAACCACGATGAACACAGTCCCTGCTGGCATTGTCTTAAACCAGATATCATCTGTAGGCATTCTGTTCTTTCACATTTGGGGAGCAGCAGTTTTGCCTGCAAATCATACATGAGTTTATTAAACCAAACACTGGTTTTGGGCTGATCATTCCTTTCCACAAGTTTCACAGGACAGTGCATCCTCATACTTCCTTTGAAGACATCTCATTGTCTCACCACTTCCTTTATGGCACAAAGAATTTAATGATTACCACAAAATAATTACTGTCATTTGCCACCCATTTGTGATTCCCATTGAAGTATGGTTTCTAATATAATGTCATGTGGTGAGCCTGGAGTTAAGCAGAACAAAGGAAGACAGTGGATGCACTCATGGCTTCTTCTGCTCACAGTGATTCCCTGTCATATAACTCTGTCATAAACCCCACCATGACTGCTGGGTGGTGATCCATCAGTGTTATCACAAGGAAGGAGATTACAGATAAGCCTGCTGGCCTGAAACACTTGTTCTTTCTATCAGGGAGAGAGCTCCATGGAGGGGAATCAAGCGGTGTTTTACAGAATCATGGAATGGTTTAGGTTGGAAGGGATCCTAAAGATCATCTCAATCCAACCCCCATCCCATAGGTCACTAGACCAGGTTGCTCAGAAGCCCATCTAACCTGGCCTTGAACACTTCCAGGGATGGGGCATCCACAACTCTGAACTTCTTCTCCGTGCCAGTGTCTCATCACCTTCACATTATTTTTTCTTAATCTCTAATCTAAACCTACAAACCTGCTCTGTCAGTGTGAAGTCATTCCCCTTTTTCCTGTCACTCCATGTTCTTGGAAATAGTCTCTCTCTATCTTTCTTGTGGGCTTCCTTAAGATGCTGGAAGGCCACAATTAGGTCATTCCTAAGCCTTTTCTTTTCCGGGATGAGCAAACCCAATTATCTCAGCCTTTTTTCTGTCATGAGACTGGGAACAGATGCTCCATAGAGTGGGTTACCTACTAAATCTTCCCCTAAAGGAATGGATTCGTTCCTGTTAATTACTAGCTAGAAACAGTCTCGGAGCTCTACCCAAATTCATGCACAGAACAAAACACCTGTTTGCCTTAAGGTTTAGAAAAGAGATGTCCCTAGGTCTGTATCAGAAAAAAAAAAAGAAAACTAGATAAAAAATTTGAAAAGAAATCATTCCTTCTCGGGTCATATTCTGTCTCAGTTTGGTGCTAGATCCTCAGCATGGCAAGGGGCAATGGTGCCCAGAAAAGGAGGCCTTTTATATAAAGTCAGCCTTCTTTTAAAAAAACCCAAAAAACCAAAAAAACAAACTTCTTTAGTAGAAGTTACTACTTTAAACCAAGATATTCTCAAGTGGCATATTGGGAAGTACAAAGATATCAGTTTATTCTCTGAGCCATATGGAAGGGTTTTCAGCAGCTGAGGATGGGAAATCATGTAGAAGACTCTGACAGGCAAAGTAAAGCAAACTAAATCCCTTGCACTTAAACACCATTAGTAAATGCCTGATGCTGGATCACCAGTTTGAGGTGTGAAGGTGGCCTGCATGCTGACACAGGTAATAAATGGAAAAAGCATTTCAGGAGTGATAGGATTAATAATGTAATAGCTGACTTCAGAAGGCTTACTGGCTTTACCTGAGGGGATACTTGTCCGAGATATTGAACCAAGTCAACATTGGCAACTCCATTATTTTTATCATTATTTATATTACTGAAAGAAGCTTTTGTTAACATTAATTTGTTTTTACAGAGGACAGGGTGGTTTTAACTAGAAAAGTACTTACATTTTCTCTTAAGTTTATCCCAGCACATGAGGGGGAAGGATCTGTGGGCTTGGCTATGCACTCTGAAAGGGTGGAAGCCATCTTTAACACATTGATTATGTTCAAATAGCATTTTGGCCAATTTCCCAGAGAAAAAACCAAAAAACCTTCAAAGTATTTTGCTCTATTTTCTTCATATTGCCTACTGTTAAATCATATAGTCAGTAAAACCAATCTTTTTCTCCATAGTTTTTTAGTCTGGAAATGCAAATACTGTATGAACTGAATAAATAGAAGGGAATATTTTTGCTGTTTCTTTTTGCTTCTTCCTTGCCACCAAGAGCATGTCAAGCAATATTTAACCTCTAGAACCCAACCTTTAGCCATCAGCCATGACAGATATCATGTATGCTGTAGTTTTGGCCTGATACAGGATCCCTTTTAAGCTAGTGATTTCCAGAAAGTCACTGAACTTGTGAAGAAAATGTGAAGAATATATGATGAATTTCAATTATAAAATAGGATTTTTTTTTTTTTCCCAGAGTTAGGCAAATTTTTAATTTCAGGTCAATTAAAATTGCAAGTTAGTAAAATAACACAAAGAAAAAGTCATGAAAAGACAGAGAAAAATTCCCACATGATCGCTTTATAGTAACACTTCACTTTTTATAGCGGACTTACATCCCAAATAAAATTTTAAATAAGGAAAAAAATCGCTTTCAGGGTAGCTAAGGAACTAAAAAGCCAAACTGCAGAGCCATTGTTAAGCACATTCAGTATTCCTGAGAGATGTGTGTGTGCACAGCTGCACAGCCAGAGTCCATATGCCTGTGTATACACAGTGGGTATCTGCACGTGTGTGCACGCGCATGTGAATGTTTTATAACCACACTGGCAGGTATGCAGGGAAACCTGCATGCAAAGCTGCCTTTTTCCCAGCGCTCCTGATACTGGCTGAACAGCTCTGGGGTTTGGATTAGAAGTGAAATAAGACAGTTTGGGTCTTGTCTTAGAAACAAGGGGATTGAAGTTGAGTTTTAAGCTGAAGTAGGTTCAAAATAGCTTTCCCCAAACTGCTGTGTCTGCCTACGAGACAGATTGCTGCTGAACATGCCAAGCTGACCTCATTCTCTTCTCTGTTGTACAAACTTAAATACTCTGATTTTAGAGCAGAAGTCCTCATCTAGATGAAGGATTACATTTTTCCAGGATATAGGCTTTGTACAAGTCAAGCTGTTTTGATACTTTTTCTCTGTTAGTCTCCAAAATATTTGAAAAATACATTCAAAATTGTTGCCCTGCCTTTCTTTTCCTTTTACGTTCCTGTCAATTTTCTGTTGAAGTCAAGTCTGCTTCCTTTTTGCAGTTTTATAAGTATGTTACTTTATGAAGGGGCTTTGTTCTCCCAGCATAATTTTGTTTGCTGTACCCATTTTACACCCTCAACTTATGCTGTGTGGCAAACCTATGTCCTCCAAGGGGGTCTTTATAAAAGATTTTTAATTTCCTCCTGTGTCACCTGTGTTTCCTACTGAAGATTGTCCAGAAGGTGCTCATGCATCTCACTTCCTCCAGCAGAGTGCACATTAAAGTTCTGTAAAGGTGGACCCAAGTACCAGAGTAACTTCTAACATAAGTTGTATTGATTATGAACTTGAAAATATAAGAGACTTTTTCTTCTAAACTCATATCCATTAAATTAGAAATGTCTGTTGAACATGTGAAAGACTCTCAGATTATGAAGCTTTAATTTTAAGCCTTAGAAATCTATTAATTTAGCTGCATGTAATACTTCAAGGGATGCTTGGTCATTGATTTTTTTTTAGCAAGAACTTTTTATTTTACTGTAATTATGTTTGAAAATGAATTGATTTTTTTTGTTCTTCAAGTACTTATAATTTCATTTGCTGAAAAGAAAGCTAACTGTGTTTTTCAAAACCTAACTAGGACAAATAAAGGAGAGTAGATTTCATTAAACCACCTCTAATGTATCCTAAACCAAAACATCTTCATGGGGACTCTGGCAAAACATGCTATTCACTTTTACAAGACCAAATGAAAGTTGTTTTTTTTTTTCCAGTTGTATCTCAGAGGATGACCTGCCTAAGTCTCTGATCCTGAGGTAATCTTGTTTTCTAGGAGAGCTCATGTGAATCTAGGTTTATTATCTCAAGTTAACCAACACTACGTTTTCCTCTCTAACAGATGTATGAGATTTATGGCAGTAGGCCAACTGTCATCCTTGAATTTAAACATTTGCTGAGCTATTGCTGTGGGTTGGACTAAGTTGAGTTCTGAGTATTTAAAAATCTTCCAGCTCATGACTGTTTATCTCTGTTTCAAAGTAGTATCTGTTTCTACAGGCTTTATAGTAAATAGTTACTGTTCTTTGCCTCAGCTATGAATCCCAGTTCGGCTGATCTCCCATATTAACATGCACGTCTCAGTCTCTCTACGTGTTTCAGGGATGCTCAGAAGGGGTTGTTACCTTCTCTCCATACACAACTTATAGGGCCTGATTTTCTTCTTCCACTATACTTCAAAATGCAACATCCCAGCCAGTACCAGCTGCATACCTAGATTGGATGCTGTTTAAAACAAACTCTATTTCTTCGACCTGAGGTTGCAGTCATTCTTGACAGCAGACAGGATATTTTCTTTCTGGGCAATGAGTTTTTTTTTTTTTATATTACTCCAGTGCAAACCCTAACACCAGAGTGAACCATGGGATCATTACAACATGCAGACAAGGACACCTGTATGCCTGATAAGCAGAGCTCTGGGTGTGCAGCTGCTGGTTTGTTTCCCAAGCAAGTTGGCAGGTTGATTAAGATGGGGTGAATTAGGAGGACAATCTGTTACAGAAAGTGGACACCCCATAATTAAGATGCATTTTTTCCTCTGTGCTATCTCTGCTCTTACATTTATTTCTGTATTTCAGTTTCATTCTGTATGTCTGGTTTGAATGAGAAATGTTCAGTCCACCTGGTGCTGTCAGTTGCAAGTAATGTCTGTTTACCATGTGCATTAAATTAGGCAATTAACTGCTTGAATGTATTTGTACAGATAGCCAAGTAAAATTTTATTATAATACCTGGCTGGCTGTAAAAGGGCTTGATTGACTTGGATTAAGGTTGCTCTGACTCTATAGAATCATCATATTGCATGTGCTGATATGCAAGTCCTTTGGAAAAAAATCCCATGTTGAGTATTGTAGAGCTACTAGAGGAATGTTTATGGGAAATCATACAGCAAAGCTCCCAGAAACACCAGTAAGTTCTTGTCTCTAATGCTTCTGGCTTTGGCCTTTGCAGATTTGAGAATCGCTCGAATTAAGCTATAAGGCAGTTATGACAAATTGAAACCCCATGTAGCTTAAATGTGAAAGAATTTAAGATCAGGTAGTAAGGCTAAATTTAGGTTAGTCTGGCTGTGTTAATAATTTCTGGTTTAAAAGTTGCTTGTCACACTGAGCTGGTGCCAGAGCTGAGACATGATGTGGAGGAGGATGAAGCCAAAGACAAGGCTCCCCTCGAGAAAGGCTCTGGGCCAGATTTGCTGCTGTCACAAGTGGCATCCTTCCCTTAGTCTCAGCTCCCATAGAAAGTGGGAGAAAAAAAGAATCTGTTTCAAGACACTTCCAAAGGGTGGTGAAATCTGCCATGACGCAAGGTTCATTGACTTTATAGTGTAATAATCAAAGCCCTTATATCTCCCAAATACCCTAAAATATATGCCTCTTAAAACTTTAAAGTGCTTGGCAGAAGAAGATTTAAACACAGAAGTGCAATATTTCTAATTCTTCCCTGGAAGCTGGAAGGATAACTCTCTAATAATTAAACATTTTCAGAAATTAACTAGTAATATAACTTTAATGATACGGTTAATTTTTAATTAGAGCAGATGTGTTCTGACATTTACTGGAACCATTGTACTTTTGCAGAGCATTTCATTATTAACAGCAATTTACCTATGATTTGTGCACACACGTGCCAACAACATTATGTTTCTAAAGAAAGAATATCACACCTGAATCCCAGCACATGCTTCTTATTTTGTTTGAGGGGCTTTTTTTCCCCCCTCCTTTTTTTTATTTTTTTTTCTATTTTGGGTTTTATGATTTGTAGTAAAATATTTCCAGGAGGCCTTTACATAATTCAGGGTTTTTTTATGAATTTCCCCCAGGAAAAACAAAATTGAAATTAAAAAAAAAAAAATCTAGAGAAGCAGGAAGGTGGTTTTGCCAGAACCAGACCCTTGTGAGCAAGCCACTTCCTCATCTGAGTTCACAGCCAATTACTTAGTGTGGAGAGGGCTGAATTTGGGTCCTGCTTGCAGCTGTAAGCAGGAGGGTGGAATAGCTTTGCCTTTGTGCTCTGTAACAAAGCTCAGACCTGCATTCTAAAGCCATATCTCTGTCCTCTCCAAACACAGTGCAGCCTTGGAAGCCAGCACTCGGGAATACCTATTCCTGGTACTCAGATCATGCTTTTCACCTTCTCAACAAAAAGACGAGTGAGACCAGTGCAAAAATTACAGTTATTTATTAAAGAATGAAGGGAAAGCAATGCTAGATATTGAGAGTTCAGCAATTCAGTGGTCAAGGAGGCCAGTCAGTGGCAATGATGATATCTTGATATCAACAATGACTTTTGGTCCTAAACTCTTCAAGGGTTCTCAAAATCTTTCCTTGGCAAACCTTTCCGGGACATAGCTGTCTTTTAAAGCTAAGGAGTGAGTTTTCTTACTTATGCTGCAGATCAAACCAATTGCTTGGTTTTCAAACCAATTGTTTAGTCTAGGAAACAGTATATTTAGAGGAAAAACAATTGTGGGTTCCTAATGGATCTGCCATTTGTCCAGACTCTTTTCTGCAGGAGTGCTCCCTGTTCCCGTTTCAGTCCTTTTGTATTTGTGCATTTAACTTTGCCTTTCCTAAGACTAGTACTTCATGCATTTGCTCTTGTTGAATTCCACATTACTGATTTCAGTTATCCGAAGTGCTTGTGACCTGGGGATGTCCAGAAATCTCCCAATTGTAATGGAAAGTAGCTCATAAAGCTGCATCCAGGACAGATATCTTTGGAATCTCAGTAGAATTTCCTTTCAATTTTGAATAAAATAAGGAGAAAACTTTTCAAAGTATGATTTTTGTTCTAAGTTCATATATTTTCATAAGATGTTACCCTTGAAAATAAAAAGCATGGAACTTAGTAACATGAATTTTTTATGTAAAAGTGAAGGTTTGATAGTTCAGTTCAGTTAGAGTAAAATAACTGTTGTGTAATTTAAGCTAAAATTCCTTGGTTTTCTGAGTGTCGCTTCCCGCATCAAACAATCTCTGAGCAGATTTTAAAACTTCACATACCATTGCCTCCAGTGCCTGCAGGATTTTGACTTTAATAAAATAGATGTGATTAGTAATACAGTTCAAATGCAGTTTCATAGTTTAGAAAATTTGATAGACTGTAATCTGAGCTGTCTTGAGGAATTTTTTTCCCTGCTGTGTCAAGCAAATTGAGCTCTTTGTCCTCATAGTCCCTGAGATTAGTGTTGGGATGTAGATTTTTCACTTTTAGGCTGAACAATTCAGATGTCACCCAAATATGTTATGACAAACACTTCGCTGTGCTAAAGCTGCAGAAGAAATTAGTTTACTTCTTGTGAACTTAGATGGTCTTGAACTGGTTTTAAAAGCAGCTTCCCACACAGTCCTCTGAAAATCTGGGAATCTTCCTCTAGCAGTGTAATGTAATTGGTCTGAGCTAGTCCTGCCCTTTTTCTTTCATTCTTGAAATATTCATTTGGTTATGCTATGTGGAGCATAGCAGGCTGAGTGCTGAGGGATAGGTATTTTTCTCTGCTTTCTCAAAAAAAAAAGGCAAGGAAAAGGCTTGGTTTGCAGCGTGTTTTGGTTGGGACATTAGAACACAAAATGCTGATTTTAAAAAGGGCATTTAAGCACCCTACAGGCCCCTGTTGGGTTGTCATTATTTACCTTATTTGTTCTGAGCACTGTGAGGGTTGGGTTTATGAAGAGACATCATGTATTTTTATTGAATTACTGGTGTCTCCAAACCCAGTGAAACTGGCTCCATTTTATGTGAACAAACTGTACATGATAAGATTATTTAGTGTCATAAGAGCAGAATTTGTGATAGAACACCAAATAAGAATGAAAAAAAAATATTATTTCTAGAGCCTCTAGATGTGATCATGTGCTAAAATCAAAAGACTGGAAATTTAACACAGAAAAATTTCAGCGTGATTGGTGAAAAAGTTTGTTGTCTGTAATAAGGTCAGATATTCCAGAAAACATTTAAATAACCATAATCTGCATATCTTTCTGCATATCTTGATCTGTCAGAATGTGGTAGATAGTCTCAAAATGGCTGTTGTCATTTCTCTTGTTTTCATTGAACAAAGTACTGCTTTTAAAAAATGAATGAGTGCATTTTCCCAGGATTTCCACCCAGCAACACAAGAGGAAGAGTCGAAGATTCATTTTGCCAGGAGACTGCCTGCCTTGGGAGTTAGTAGGCTCTGGCAAAGAATCTGAGAGAGCCATCAGTGATACCCACTCCCAAAACTAAAAGGAGTTGTTATTACTTTGTTTGCTTTGTTCAGCTCACACTTACCCAAGGCTCTTTCCTTCTAACAAACTCCTTTCTAAAATTTACTGGCTCTCAAGCTAGGTTTGAAGTCACACACACATTTTTTCCCCCCATATTTACTAGCTTTTGAAGGTGGCTATGGCTTGAACCCTGCTTACTTCTGGTCTTCCTGTTTATCTCTGCTTGAATTCTACTTTGCAGTCTTGCAGTGTTCAATCTGCAGCAGTTATTTTAACAGCCGGAGAGTTGTCAGAAATATAGGATTTTAGCTTTTCAGCAGGATAAAACCAAATGAAATGCTTGACTGGAGTGAAAAAGGCATGTTATTCAAACACAATCTCTTACAATGACAGCAAAAGGATAAAACAAGTTAGCTGGGATTTTGATTTCGAGTGGTATAAGAGGATTGTTGAAATTAATGGTACTGAATTAATACAGCAGAGATTTACTTGTGAAAATTTCCCTTACTCTTAAATATGTTACTCCTTTCTCCTCCCGTAAGGGCAAGTTGCTGGAGCAGTTCAGGTATCTTCTTACAAGAGTGTTGGAAATATTTTAACTCCAGGATGAGCCAGCCAGCTGGTATTTTGGGCCACAGCACATGTCCATGGCTGGTATCCAGGGTGGATTTGCCCCAGCTAGCAGATAAGAACCCATGCAGCCAGTCACTCACTATGCCTCCTGGTGGGACATGGGAGAAAATAGGAGGAAAGAAGGCAGGAAAACTCATAGGTCAAAATACAGATTAGGAAATCACCTACAGAGTATTGCAGCAGCCAAAACTGACTTGACTCAGGGAATTTAACTTACTGGGTTTTGCCAGTTAGCATAAATATTTAATTACCTATTCCAGTATTGGGAAACAAAGGAAACAAACATTGAAACACCTTTCCTCCCATATTTACAGCTTCCACTTCACTCTAGATTCCTTTCCTTCTCCCTTTCTAGTATCTACTTCATTACTTCACAGCCTTGCTAGAGAGAGATTACTCTCAGTCCATCCTCTGAGCCTACAAGCTGTCTGGGATGTGGGTGGGGATTTCTCTCTGCCTGCTCCTCATTTTCATTCGTCCTGCAGTCTTGGATGGGCCCTCCACTCCCTTTTGCAGTGTGCCTGCTCCAGCATGATCTCATCTACAAGCTCCTAGTGGCTTCAGCACAGGCCAATGATGAGAAAGAAAATTATATGATGGGATATTAACAGGTGAAAAGTCACAGATGTAAATGGTTGCCTTTCATTTTTCTTCACAGGGAACATTTCAAATACAGTACTTGTACCAGCAATTTTATATTTTGAGGGCAAAGCTTGAATGTCTGCAGTGCTGCAGTTGACACTTGAAATGCCACATCCCAGAGACATTCTCTTATAGAGCAGAGCAGTCATTAGTGCTTGGTGTGACATTCATACTGCAGTGAGCAGAAGGGACTCAAGCTGTTTGTCTCTACTTAGTATTTAAGAACTGGGATTCTTTCTATTTCCAGGGCAGTTTTCTTCATCTTCCCTTTCCAGGTTTCTCATTGAACATCCTTGTTTAACTGCCACTTTGCTGGATTCAACAATTTGGTGGGGGTTTTGGGGTGGATGCAGAAGAACACGGTTTCTGCATTTGAGTTAGAAACCTTTTAAAATTCTGCCCAGTTTTTATGACAGAGGAGGAAGGGAAATATATTTAAATCTTTGTGGGCTTGTAGAAATCTTCTGCTCAGGAATTGCAACCTCTTGCTTCTGGCAAGAACAAACTTCTCCTTCCTACATTGTTTTTTTTCATCAGAAGCCATGTTTGTATTTGAGAGAAGCTTTCTTTTTATGTGTTTGTGTTCATTTATTATTTCTGTGTGAGAGATTTCTCTTGTGTGAGAGGAATGTCTTTAGAGTAGAAAATTACCTCTTTCATTACCTCTTCTGTGAAGGT
The DNA here is from genome assembly GCA_013399225.1 of Rhipidura dahli. Lineage (NCBI taxonomy): Eukaryota > Metazoa > Chordata > Aves > Passeriformes > Rhipiduridae > Rhipidura > Rhipidura dahli. Next base: position 1,777,466 of record VXAC01007801.1, read on the forward strand.
CTTGTTGCATCCTGGGTGAGTGTGCAGTAGCTCCTGCCTCTGTCCTTGAGCCTCTTCAAAGGCAACTTCTCCTCTGCCAAGTAACCCTGTTTCTCTTACAGACATGGTGACTTTTCAGGGCTGATAATACATGGGTGGTACATTATTTAGAGAGACTAAGATGTGGGCTTGATTCAGCCTGCAGCCAAATACTAACTTAAAGACTAGCATGACATAGTGAGAAATTCCTAATAAAGAACACTGAGCCATAAGAACAACTAGAAATATTACCTCCTCTGTAAACGGAGGCCCAAGGCTTTATTAAAGAAAAAAAAAGAGGAGGTGAGAAAGGGAGGAAAGCAAAGGGAGAAAAAAAAAGTCAATCCTATTATTACCATAAAATTCAAAAGATTGTTCACATCCAAACAGTAGGAGGTGGACAGATTAAACTTTTAGAACTGTAACAACATCTCTCTTGGTGTGCTCTTGTTCAGCAAAGTGAACCTTGTAAGACTTGACATCCATCACAACATTTCCTGCAGTTACCACTCTGTTACTTAGACCAAATCCACAGTTCTGGCTTGCAGACTATAATTTGGAGACATTAAATGACTACAATGTGGAAAGTATCTGATGATCTATTGTACTTTAGAATAATAAAAGTACTAAAATTGCAGCTTGGAGAACTAAATCAAGTATATAATTATCTGTGTTTGTAGGATTTACTCTAAAATCATTATGTTGGTTACACCACGCCTTACTTTCCCTTTTGTTAATAACCCATGCTCTTAGAAAGAGGATCATGCATTTAAAGATGTTCTTGGCACAAAACCCTACTCCCACCTCCTTTCCTCCTTCTTGCTGACCCATAACAAATCTCCTGACTTTGATTTCACTTCACATTCAGAAGCAACGACAGAGGCCTTAATGAAAAAGCCACTTGAATCCAAGTGCTTCATTTTCCTAGCTGCAATTCTCACATTTGGAGAGTGTCTTAGTGCCAAAATTCTTTCCTTTTGTTTTTCCTTAGTCTTTCTTTTCAGATGAGTGGCATTAAGAATGAGCACAGTAATTGAATGTTCAGAAGCCAGTGACTTAAGGGAGCTTGCCAACATACAGCATACAGTTTCTTTTGTCACTTTTTTCCTTATCACCAAAAGGAGGGCTTTGCATGTTCGGAATTGCTGTAGTTATTTTCTACTCTAAAGACATTTTATCCCTCCTTTTCTTCACCCTTCACTCACTGTTATTATGTACTGGTTGCTTCCCTAGCATATCCCGAGGAGTATTCCTTCAGTATTGCAGATAATTGTCCCTTGCTCTCCCTTGGTGTTTAAGGCTGACTGCCCTGCCTGTGCTCACTCCAGGCAAGGATCCTTTGAGACCAGTGAGGAATGAACCTTGAAAGCCTGAAAGCTTGTATACACCTGAGGTTCATCAGACAGCACCGTTTGCTGCTTCTGTAAAATTGCCCTGGAAATCTCAGATCTCAGGAGGTGGCATTTTGGTAAGGGCATTGTGGAAGTGCTGCTACTGGCCCTCTTGGGAAGGATGAGGATATTATGCCAGGGTATCTTACAGAATTTCACGGGAACAATGTAGGGCTAGGAGAACTTTTCTTGAGTATTTAAAAAAAAAAATTCCTTTCTCACTTATATAAAGTAAGGAGTGGTTTGAATGAGGTGAATGATCTTATTTTTTCCATCCCAGCTTACACATTGACAGGACAAAAACTGAAGCCATGTGGATAAGTTAACACAGACGATTAATGTCTGCAGGCTGCCAGACTGGTCTAACATTAATTCATCTTTTCCCAGACTCTACTTGGTGCTAAATTCCTTAGAATGTGGTTGAGTTTTATTCCCCTTCAGAAGAAGAGCATGTAGGTTTGTGGATTTCTTTTGCCATGTCACATTCAGTGATCTACAAAAAATACTATTAACTCAGTAAGAATTTATTTGTATCTTTATGTGTAAGGAAAACCACAGCAGATAGGGAAAGTCTGTATTATTCAACATCAGAAATGGATATATTATAGTTTTGCTTGTGCAGGATTGGGTCATGACATTACTAGCTTTTCTGCAAGATAAGATGAGTATTTTATATCTCTTAGGTAGAGGAGAGGGAGCTAGTCCAATTTGCTGTAAGAGATACTATTTTGGGAAACATCAGACAGAAACAAAATTTAGGTTGGCAGGTACACCAGCAAAGCAGCAACACAACTGTAGGGTCCAGCTTTCCCTAAGAGCTACAAGAGACTGCCTTGCACATTTTATTTCCTTTTTCATAAAACACATATCCTATCATCAGGCTGCTTGGACGTGTATTTATTTTTATATGATACTAGATAGAAAATTTAACTTAAATACAGAGGACTCAGTCAAGTGTGATCTGATTCCTGTAACATGATGGCATAATTCCACAACTCTTTGTTGAAATGTAAAAAGACAATCTACATTTGTTTATATTTTTCCTTATCACAGTAAGGATCAAAACAACCTGTATTTGAAAAGGTTGACATTATTTATTGTCTTTTTTTATTGCTGAACATTTTTACATGAACTATCACAACAGGTCTTTATGAGCAGGTGATAATATTGAATTTACCCCTTGACCATAACCAAAGTAAATTTAAGAAAAAAAAGCAAATATTATTCTCAGCAAATCTTCCTACAGTCTTAGTAAGAAAAACTGGAAAGCTTAACATCATAGAGAAAGCTGCAGATATCATTATGCAAATTTCACTTTTGCTCACTGACAGGCAAATATTACAGTGATAAACAGTTGTCTGTATTCATTTTTTTTACAGTTTATGATTTTTTCCAAGTATGAATTTTAACATGGAATCCATGACAACTCTGAGCAAGCATGCATTAAAGTGCATCTAGCCATTTCCACTCCCATAAAATGATATTTTAGAGTTGCATTGGAGTGTTCAAGTGCTACAAATGAAATCATGGGTATGAGGGGAAAGTGTGGCATAGGATTTAAAAATATTGTTGCCCTTTGGCTGGTCTATCCTTTTAGCAAGGAGGAAGAATAGTAATCATCATTTTTCTTGTGTAATTGCCAAGCATTCCTGCAGCTAGAGGGAATGATCATGCAGTTGCCTTTCAGCTCTTGGGAAGTAAATGCCAATACACTGCTCCAGAGCCTTACAGACTTACTTTTTTTTTTTTTTTAAAATGGCCATTGTAGTGCAATGCAATTTTTCTAGCCTTGTTACTTAGCTTTGGCCCTAATATTTTTTTTAAAAATACTGCTTTCCAGAGTTTATCCAAGTTTCATATATTTTATTTTCCTCCTACTGCTCCTCATACTGGGAGTTTTATTGTAACAAGTAGATCCTATGCATTGAAGATTCATTTCAGAAGGAGGAAAGTACCTCAGGTTACCCAAGACTTAACATCTTGTAGGACAAAGATATTCTATGCCATGAAATTAAGATAGACCTTTTCCCTTTTATGTTCTTGTACAATGCTTGATAAAAAAGTTTCTCAGTCACACATAAAAATCCGTCTTATAACTTGGTTCAAACTGTTTCCAATTAGATTTTAATGCCAACTTGCAATTAGATAAAGTAATATTTATCAATATGGCAATACCATCATTTCTCTGTTGTCAGCTTTAAAAGCAATTGTCATAATATTACAGTGATTCATAGTTATTCAGAAGCAGTTATGCAGGCAATCACCTACAGCCCTATAGGAGAAAATAAAATTAATTTTTTTCCCTCTCCTCCAGCTAGTTATTATTATTTTGTGTACAGACATTAAAACTCTCCCTCCTGTAGACCTGTGTCACAGGCACTCAGAGATCTGTGTTGTTTTAGAGTATTAGTTAGGTTCCGAGCCAACACCATTTATCATTTTATATCCAAATCCATGTGCCATTTTGCTGATGAGATGTAGCCCATTCAACTAAACATGTGAGCAATAGATATTTGCATTATTGGAGGAGGGAAAAATGTGAAAGGTCTGCTCAGCTGATAGTGTTTGAGTGTGAAGCTTGTTAATCTTTGTAACACGATGGTAGCACAAAGAGAACACAGTTCTTTGCTGGTAAATGAGAGGTTGGGTCCTGAACTGCTGAGGGGCAAGTTATACCCCCTTGCTGGTAGTAAAATCCTTGGAAATACTTACGTAGTAAGGGAACTCAGGGTGAGTATAAAGGAGCTTAGCCCTATATTTTCATCATGCATAATTGCATTTTTTCTCATTAAAATCTCACTCTGATTCTAATTAAATTCATAATTGTTCTGCATTTGATGCTATAAACTGTTGTGTAGTGTTGCTGGGTGCTATTTAACAGATGTCATCCTCCCCCCAAGAGGCAGTGGTATTTCATTGCTGTGTGAATTGATCCTTCAATGTGAAACCTGAACAGGTCCCCAGATAGCCAAGCAGGAAGGGGGATATCATGAACTAGCAAGAATGAATAAATGAGGTAACCAAAGAGTGTCTCTCAGAATGTGTGAGATGTAATTCCTTGCACTTCAATACATTTTGAAAGAGTAATCTAGTTTTCTCATTCTATTTTCTATTCATAACAAAGTTACAAATTCAGAGTGATACTTCAACACACAATTCTCAGGCTCAGGGTTACAAACATTTTTTATATATTTGCATTGGGGGTTTTTTTGTTGTTGTTTTAGTTAGTTATGGATTTTCTTTTTTTTTTTCCAGTACAGCTGCAACTAGTTACACACACAGATCTGAGAAAGTTAGTCTTGGCTTTTTTCAGAACATCCCTTTTTTCAAGTGTGTTAATTACTTTCACCACCACTTCCCCTCCATCTGTGGCAGATATATGTGTGTTCCTAACACTCATCATCCTGTTTGCTTCAAAATAGATGTTTGATTTTTTCTGAATTTATTCTAGAAATTGTCCTGCCACCACACTCAATGTTTACCTGGGGTCTCACCCATATCCATCTCTGATCAGCTTCTTCTAGTACAAATTCCCAGTTTAGCAAATCCCACAGAAGCCTCCGGGTCTTCAATCAGATCAGAATGACTTAATTTTTAATTTATATAGCCCAGACTTACTTCTACTAATCTGAGTAGGGCCTTACATAAGTTGAAGGACTGAAACACTGAGGTACACTAAATAATACAATTCTTTGCAGAAAAATGGCAGTAAGAAACTAAGAGAAAATAGCGGGATGTCAGTGGGTCAACATGAATTTCTAGTTCTTTTTTGTATAGCAATAGGTTGAGTTTCAAGATGCTTTTAAATTGCTTCAGGATCCTCAAAGCTAGTTGTGTTATAAAATGCATGTTATTATTTACCATACAAACTGTCACTAAAATCATATCTTCTCTCCCATTCATAGGCAAATTCTGGGGAATTTCAACAGGAGAATAAGGTTGAACATGTTTTATTCTGAACATGAAGTTCTTAGATATTAAACTTATTCACTATCCCTTGTTCACATTAGTCAAAATCCAATACACCAGAGACAAATCTTTCCAACTGGTATTGCCTCAAAAGACAGATAAAATTCTTAGACATAGGCTGCTCATCATGAGTGGTGAGTGTTAGAGGTCACTAATAGTATTTAGTTTTCTTTGCTCATTATGAATATTGCCCTATGGATACTGTCATGGTCTTTTTTTTTTTTTTT